>OY855906.1:30909990-31269990 GCA_963693305.1 Meandrina meandrites
TAAGGCGATGGACTAGAAATCCATTGGGTCTCCCCGCGCAGGTTCGAATCCTGCCGACTACGTTAATGACGTACTTTTTATCTGTTCAATCAAATATTTTTACACACATTGATCATTTATCTGATTGGTTTATTGAAATGGGTATGTTCAAGTTTATTTACAAATCTTAGAATAATTTTCGATTTATTGTACAAAGTAATTGCTTGCGAATTCATATTGGTTTTCCGCTTGGTTAGCTTTCTTTTGCGTTTTTGTATTTTCAACCGGAGCAATTCTGCCCTACGATATTTGCGCGTGCTTGGCCAGTTGCACTGATGCTATTAATTTCTGGTATTGTTGAGGTGAAACTGAACCCCTTCCTTCCTAACGTTATTGTTTACTTCCGGGAAGTAAAAAGTAAAAAAAAAAAACGTCATACAGCCCTATTTCTAACTAAGAAAACTGGTAGCAGAGCGAGGTTTTGATCCTCGGACCTCTGGGCCCAGCACGCTTCCACTGCGCCACTCTGCTCACGAGTAATATGCCGAAACTTTTTTAGAACACAATTCTAATCAAGATAGCTTATGGCTTGAAAATATCGCAAACCTGTGTTTCTTCATTCTTGTCTCGATAATCTTTTCATTCTCTTTCAACATAGAAAAGAAAAGTAAATTGTCCGTCGTCAGGATGTATGTTATAGTTCAAAAGTCTTGCAAACAACATTTATAGCGATACCACAGGCGGAAAAAATGAAAAAATGTTAGCAGAGCGACGTTTTGATCCTGGGTCTTGAAGTATTTAACACCTTACGTTTTTATCATATCTCTCTTGAAAATTGCGGTTATACAACCTCGCGTACCTACTCATACTCGGCCAAATAATAATTTTGTGTTGTTAATTACATAGAGAAAAGAAGTGGCGAATTGTCCTCTGTGTGATCATTGGAAATCGAAAGTTTGATTTTCGTCCCTGAATATTTATAGGACATCGGTCATGGATACTACAAAAATAAACAGAAAAACGAAACAAAACAAACGAACAAACAAACAAAAAATAAATCATTAACTGGATAACATTTACAGTCAAACGCGCTGAACCGTAGCCACCCGACTAAGTTTTTGACATCTTTTTGACAAGTTTTTGATTAGTTTGATGGCTTCCGGTTGCACAATGGTTCATACGAACGATCTGTGAAACGTTCAGTTTCAACTGGTTTTACAAACCCAGAAAACATTTCCTGTGCGAAAAGTTAAGTTTGACCAAATTTTTGTCGGCATAAAATGTATTTATCGCCAGTTGAACTTGGCATAATCGCTCGTGCGAAGCGTTATTTGAAACCCTGTCAAACTCTGACGTTTGAAGACGAATCATGCAACGGTTGATACCCCGCCTTCCATTTTTCAAGGCATCTGATTGGCAGTTTAAAGCAACCGGAAGCCGTAAAACTCATCAAAGTAATCAAAAACTTGTCAAAAAGATGTCAAAAACTTTGTTGGGTGGCTACGGTTGAATGCGTTTGACTGTAACAGCTTTGTATCAGTCATGAAAAAGAAAATCAAAGATCTCTTCGAGATTCGACTATTTCGCATGCAGTATGCGTTGGGGAAATGTTAGTATTGAAAGCGATTTGTGATGCACTAACCCATTGACTCACAGTCCAGAAGGCTTTTATTAGCGCTCACCCACCCCCCCCCCCCCCCCCCCCAAAAAAAAAAAAAAAAAAAATTCCTGGCTCTTTTACGGCTTTTAACACAAACGTGCGAGTGGGAAAAAATATACCATATGCGTACTAAATTCAGACAAACAATTCTTTTCTGAAGTAAACGTTTATTACAACTAGACACGCTGAAAGACCAATTCATGGTTTGAAATGTTTAATTATCAACCTTGATAAATTGATCGCAAACCAAACTTGAAGACGGTGAAAAAAATTTCTTCACCTCCGTGCGTCATTTTAACAACTCGCAAAAACACGAACTCTTTCTACAAAATATAACACTTGTTCGAAACACTCTGGTGAAAGGTAGGCTTTCATTCTGTACAACTGTCACTGACAGCGGTAACTGTAGCCTGCAGAGACAAGCGACAGCCGGAAATACGTCTGCGTTCGCAGGCTACGGTAACTGGGGATAATAATTTGTGAATCATGGTGCCGTGAGATAGCGGACAACTACTGAATTCCTTCCACAAAATTAACACTCACATTGCTTTTTATGAAAGGTAGGTTTTCATTCTGTATAACTGTCACTGACATTTATTTAACCACCAGTGGTATTATCTTGGTACAGAAAAGCGGTAATTGGAGATAAGCCGTGAGATTGCCGTGAGATAGCGGAAAACTACTGAATTCCTTCCACAAAATTAACTCTCAGATTGCTTTTTATGCTATCCATCACTATAACTAATAACAAAAAAATACTTGTTTGCATTTTCCGAAGTACTGTAGTAAATCTTTGCATGTAAAAGGTCGTAAACTGAACACAATTATTAAATAAACAACAATGCCATGGTACAGTAAGTCGGCCGCACGCTGCATATCAGATGTCACCATGCGCTTTTCAAATCAATACGCTTCAGAAGCCTAAAATTCCAAACGTAAACTGGGCAAATGAAAGAAACTTGAAGGAAGTTTTGTTTTAGATTAATTCTCATTTCAAGATGTAGCTACTAATGTATCAAAGCTTCAAAATTCTGCATATTTCTGAAGCCGTGAGATCCTGCATTATTCACGCTAAAGCATAAGTTTAATTTTAGCCCGACGGCTTTTTGCAGTCAATTTTTCACTAAGTGGCTTTACCGATCCTTCTAAAAATTCCATTTAAGTTCGAAGCAATATTGTACATTACCATTTTCCTGTCTGAAGTCTTGAGAAGCTGCTGTCGTGATCCATTCCGTGAATTGTGGTCAAGACAAAAGATTGCGTGACGAGCTAAAAATACTTCTTTCAATGAAGACGACAAACAAAAGACTTGTAACAATAGAAAATAGCATTGGCCAATATCCTCTGACAATGAAGATTCGCAGCAGCTTTTAAGCATGTAAAACTAAGCAATTCAATCGATGAATAGCACAGATCTTAAAAAATACCTACCTGTAGTTTGCAAAAGGCTAGACAGGCTAAATGACGAGCGACGCGTGAAAATAACATTTCGGGATCGAAAACTGCGGACGCATTCCTATCCAGTGACGTATTTATCGCCCACAGCGAAAAGTATTCCCTTGACAAATTAAAACAGTCCCTTGAGAGTATACAAAAATGTGTGTCAGAGAGTGCCACCAATGATCCCAATTCTTACCATTTTCCTTGGCAACCAAGCAAAATAGTCGAAAAAAGAATAACAAACAAAATTATTAGCAGAACGAGGTTTTGATCCTCGGACCTCTGGGTTATGGGCCCAGCACGCTTCCACGGCGCCACTCTGCTTGCTGCTGATGGTTAATTAACATATACTCCGAGTGAAGCTTGTTCAAATTGTTTTGGAAAAACTCTTCCTGAACGCCTCTTTTGCGTTTTGGCTTGGTTATAGACTATCAAGATAGTCGTGGCCGTTTTCATATTTGTTTTGGTATATTTCTGTATTATCCATGACTGATGTCCTATAAACGTTCATGGACGAAAATCAAAGTTTCGATTTCCACCAATGATCTCACAAAGGATAATTCGCCGTTTCTTATTATTTCGACGAAATTTGGCAGGTACTCCAAGTTGTATGAGCGCCATTTTCAAGAGATATATGATAGAAATGTAAGCTGTAAAATACTTCAAAGCGTCATCAGTGAGCAGAGTGGCGCAGTGGAAGCGTGCTGGGCCCATAACCCACAGGTCCGAGGATCAAAACCTCGCTCTGCTAGTATTTTTTTTGGTTTGAAAAATAAAAGTGTCAGACGATTATTTTATTACGTCTTATTTCCCGGAGGAGAACACAGTGTTAGTTAGGAAGGGGTTCAATTTTACCTCAATAATACCAGAAATTAACAAAAGCAGTGCAACTGGCCAAGTGCGTGCAAAATTTCGTAGGGCAGTCGTTTTCTTTTCTGGTTGAAGGCGACAAATACAAAAACGCAAAAGGAGACAAAACCAAGCGGAAAACCAAATTAAATTTAATTACTTTCTACAATCATCATCATCATAAAAATATGTGATTGAAAAGATAAAAATTATGTCTTCGACGTAGTCGACAGGATTCGAACCTGCGCGGGGAGACGCCAATGAATTTCTAGTCCATCGCCTTAACCACTCGGCCACGACTACCTTGATAGTCCATAAGCCAGCCAAAGCGCAAAAGAGGAGTTCGGGAAGAGTTTTTCCGAAACAATTTGAACGAGCTTCACTCGGAGTATATGTTAATTAACCATCAGCAGCAAGCAGAGTGGCGCAGTGGAAGCGTGCTGGGCCCATAACCCAGAGGTCCGAGGATCAAAACCTTGCTCTGCTAACATTATTTCATTTTTTTTTCGGCTGTGGTATCGCTTTAAATGTTGTTTGCAAAACTTTTGAATTGTAACAAAGATCCTGACGAGGGACAATTTACTTTTTCTTTTCTATGTGGAGAAACACAGCTTTGCGATATTTTCAAGCCACGAGCTATCTTAATAAGGATTCAATTTCCTTAATTCTTATTTCCCGGTAGTAAAAATTAACATGAGCAAGGAAGGGGCTCAGTTTCATCTCGATGATACCGGTAAACTCCGGTATTATCGGTAATACCGGATAATACCGGTATGTTCTTTCAGCATAGACAAGAAAAGGAAAATTGTGTTAAGTCAGGATCCTTGTTATAATTCCAAAGTCTTGCGAACCACACTTATAGCACATCACAACCACAAAAATAGTAAAAAGATTTTAGCAGATGGAGGTTTTGATCCTCAGACCTCTGGGTTATGGGCCCAGCACGCTTCCACTGCGCAATTCTGCTTGATGCTGACGGTTTATCAACATATACTCCTAGCGAAGCTCCTTGTGAAAAATTCTTCCTGAATTCTTCGTTTGTGCCTTTGCTCGGTTATGAACTATCAAGGTAGTCGTGGCCGAGTAGTTAAGGCGATGGACTAGAAATCCATTGGGGTCTCCCCCCGCAGGTTCGAGTCCTGCCGACTACGTGGAAGAAAAAATATTGAATTTACCTAACACATCTGAAGGGAAAGAACGCGAACTTAATCATGTTTACGCAGCGCTGGAGTCTAATGGCTATCCGTCAAAAGTTATTCACGATTTACAGACCAAAAAAACTCGACCACCGCCAAATTTATCCCCTGAGGAACTTGTTGGAATGTTTTTCAATTTAGTCAAATCTTCTGAGTCACGCAAGTCTTTCGCGTCCCTTCCATATATCAAAGGTGTAACTGAGCCCTTGACCCGCGTTTTGAAAAAATATGATATCTCGGTCACAAATAAGCCAATGAACACTCTACAACAACAGTTCCCGGCCCCGAAGTTTCGCCCTGCTCCGGATTTACAAACCAACGTTGTCTACAAAATTCCTTGCGCCAACTGTTTGTGGTGTTATATTGGCGAAACTGGCAGAGCGTTTAACACCCGAAGAAAAGAACACTTAAGAAATGTAAAAACAGCGGCTAAAGGCTCCAGAATTGCGAACCATGCATGGTCCCATGACCATTCCATTGACTTTAACAACGCCTCCGTAATCGACAAAGGCAGTTTCCGAATAAGAAAAACACTAGAGTCGTGGCATTCCATGGTGACTCCAAATGCTGACAACAATTCCTGCCCACTCCGTGGGCAATACAACATTCTTTTTACACACATTCATAATTAATTTATATAGTCCATTCTTTTTTATTCTTACACATTTATATTCATATTTCGTCATTCTTTTTTTACCCGTTGAAGACTGTAGATCAAACAGTCGAAAGCTTGTACTTTTTAAATATTTTTAGCCAGAGATCGTCTTTAAAATTTTTAATACGTGGAAGAAGTTGATTTTTCCTTTTCGATTATAACACACATGAATAATTTTTTGATTGTTCATTTATTAGCTCATGAGAACGCTCTAGTTATTTACAGTCCTGTTTTCGATTCATTGTAGAAAGTAACTGCATGAGTTTTGGAACTGGTTTTCTTTTGATTTTACTTTTCGTTTTTGTATTTTCAGCCATCAAGAAGCAATTGAAAGTTCCCTTACGAATTTTGCACGCTTGGCGCCGGCTTCACTGTTTTTGTTTCTGGTGTGACTGGCGTGAAACTGAGCTCCTTTCCTTCCTAGCTCATGTCATCTTTTTGCTTGCAGAAAATGAGAAGTGTAAAGAAATTCGTCAGACACTTCTATTTTTCAAGTGAAACAATTGCTAGCAGAGAGAGAAACTCTGGGTTATGGGCAAACCAAGCGACATTTTTTCAGAGTCCAGCTCCTTGACTAGAGTTTCTTCAGACTTGCCTCAAAATATCAACAAAGAAATTTGAAGAAAAAATAACTTGTCCCTATTCAAAATCTTTGATAAAATTTCAAAGCTCGTACTGACAAACATTATTTATAGGATACCACAGCCGTCAAAAATAATAACAAAAAGGTGCTAGCAGAGCGAGGTTTTGTTCCTCGGATCTCTGGGTTATGGGCCCAGCACGCTTCCACTGGGCCACTCTGCTTGGGGACCTTGCAGTGGCATTTCCACAAAGTGGCTCTTCATCCACTGTTCCGTGAGCCAATTGGACTTTAGAAGTGTTGGTTTTTGTGGAGGGAGGAAAACCGGAGAACCCGGAGGAAAACCCTCGGAGAAATTAAGGACGAGAACTCACAAGAGGCCGAGGTTCGGGAATCGAACTCAGGCCACATTGGTGGGAGGGCGAGCGATCTCACCACTGCGTCCCTTTGAAAAAAAAATCTGAACTTTTCTTATGTGCTTTTTGTCCGTTGTATCCTATGAATGTAGTCGTGGCCGAGTGGTTAAGGCGATGGACTAGAAATCCATTGGGGTCTCCCCGCGCAAGTTCGAATCCTGCAGACTACGTCAAAGAAAACGTTTTTGTTTTTCAATCACAACGCACATATTTTTACACACGTGCAATAACAATTGATCCGACTGGTTTATGAAAATGAGTATGTTCCAGTTTATTTACAGTATACAGAAAATAATTACAACTGAATTTGTTTTGGTTTTCCGCTTGGTTTTGGCCTCATTTTGCGTTTTTGTATTTTCAACCAGTAAAGAGCAAAACTGCCCTACGAAATTTTGCGCGCTTGGCCAGTTGCACTGATATTATTAATTTCTGGTATAGTGAAATTGAAATTGAATCCCATCCTAACTAACGTTATATTTTACTTTCTTGAAATAAAAAGAAAAAAATATGTCAGACACTTCTATTTTTCGAATTAAAAAACTATTAGCAGAGCGAGGTTTTGATCCTCGGACCTCTGGGTTATGGGCCCAGCACGCTTCCACTGCGCCACTCTGCTTGCTGCTGATGGTTAATCAGCATATACTCCGAGTGAAGCTTGTTCAAACTGTTTCGGAAAGACTCATCCTGAAGGCCTCTTTTGCGTTTTGGCTGGCTTATATACTATCAAGGTAGTAGTGGCCGAGTGGTTAAGGCGATGGACTAGAAATCCATTGGGTCTCCCCGCGCAGGTTCGAATCCGTCCTGAATGACGTAATCTTTATCTGTTCAATCAAATATTTTAACACACATTGATCATTTATCTGATTGGTTTATTAAAATGGGTATGTTCAAGTTTATTTACAAATCTTAGAATAATTTTCGATTTATTGTACAAAGTAATTGCTTGCTAATTCATATTGGTTTTCCGCTTGGTTAGCTTTCTTTTGCGTTTTTGTATTTTCAACCGGAGCAATTCTGCCCTTCGATATTTGCGCGTGCTTGGCCAGTTGCACTGATGCTATTAATTTCTGGTATTGTTGAGGTGAAACTGAACCCTTTCCTTCCTAACGTCATTTTTTACTTCCGGGAAGTAAGAAGTAAAAAAAAAAACGTCAGACAGCCCTATTTCTAACTAAAAAAACTGGTAGCAGAGCGAGGTTTTGATCCTCGGACCTCTGGGTTATGGGCCCAGCACGCTTCCACTGCGCCACTCTGCTCAGGAGTAATACGCCGAAACATTTTTAGAACACAGTTCTAATCAAGATAGCTTATGGCTTGAAAATATCGCAAACCTGTGTTTCTTCATTCTTATCTCGATAATCTTTTTATTCTCTTTCAACATAGAAAAGAAAAAGTAAATTGTCCGTCGTCAGGATGTATGTTATAGTTCAAAAGTCTTGCAAACAACATTTATAGCGATACCACAGGCGGAAAAAATGAAAAGATGTTAGCAGAGCGACGTTTTGATCCTGGGTCTTGAAGTATTTAACACCTTACGTTTTTATCATATCTCTCTTGAAAATGGCGCTTATACAACCTGGCGGCCAAATAATAATTTTGTGTTGTTAATTACACATAGAAAAGAAATGGCGAATTGTAGTTTGTGCGATCATTTGAGATCGAAAGTTTGATTTTCGTCCCTGAATATTTATAGGACATCGGTCATGGATACTACAAAAATAAACAGAAAAAAAGTATGAAAACGAACAAACAAAAAATAAATTATTAACTGGATAACATTTAACAGCTTTGTAACAGTCATGAAAAAGAAAAAAAGAATAACAAACAAAATTATTAGCAGAGCTAGGTTTTGATCCTCGGACCTCTGGGTTATGGGCCCAGCACGCTTCCACTGCGCCACTCTGCTTGCTGCTGACGGTGAATTAACATATACTCCGAGTAAAGCTCGTTCAAATTGTTTCGGAAAAACTCTTCCTGAACACCTCTTTTGCGTTTTGGCTGGCTTATATGCTATCAAGTTAGTCGTGGCCGTTTTCATATTTGTTTTGGTATATTTCTGTATTGTCCATGACTGATGTCCTATAAACGTTCACGGACGAAAATCAAAGTTTCGATTTCCACCAATGACCGCACAAAGGACAATTCGCGGTTTCGTATTATTTTGACGAAAATTGGCAGGGACTCCAAGTTGTATGAGTGCCATTTTCAAGAGAAATATGACAGAAATGTAAGTTGCAAAATACTTCAAAGTGTCATCAGTGAGCAGAGTGGCGCAGTGGAAGCGTGCTGGGCCCATAACCCAGAGGTCCGAGGATCAAAACCTCGCTCTGCTAACAACTTTTTATCATATCATTTTAACAAGTGAAATTTTTCCCTAATTTTACGAGTATACCATTTGGTTACCTTTTAATATCATAGGTGACAAATTACGCTTACAATCGTAGTTTTTTTAACTTGTTTATTGTATTATCATGAACGAACCGATAGGAAACGACGCCCGTGTAAAACGCTCAAAAATCTGCTCAATGCCATTCATGTTATCGCTAAAAGATTGTAAGACGACCAAACAACTGGCCAAGGTGAAATTCAAGCGAAAATGTGCAAAGTTTAAGCTTTACGATCATCTTTTAAAATCCTGTACGCCATCTTGGCACTGAAACATGGGAAACGTTGCCATGGCAATTTTGTAATTTCACATGTGAAATTATAAATTAGCGCTGAAATTTCGCGCCAAAATTAAGGAGTAATTTTTCACTCATGATTTTTACTTTCTACAATGAAGCGAAAATTATTTTGAGTACTGTAAAAAACTTGAACATACCCATTTTTATATACCAATCAGACAAACGATCATTTTTTTTTGTGTGTGTAAAAATATTTGATTGACCACTCGGCCACGACTACCTTGATAGTATGTAATCTAGCCAAAACGCAAAGCAAAAGAGACGTTCGGCACACAAAACAATAAAAAGATGTCAGCAGAGCGAGGTTTTGATCCTCTTCCTGAACTCCTCTTTTGCGTGTTGGCTGGCTTATGTGCTATCAAGGTAGTCGTGGCCGAGTGGTTAAGGCGATGGACTTGAAATCCATTGGGGTCTCCCCGCGCAGGTTCGAATCCTGCCGACTACGTTAAGGACATTAAAAATGTTTGATCATTTACCTGATTGATTTATGAAAATGGGTTTGTTCAAGTTTATTTACAGTACTTAAAATTATTTTTGTTTCATTGTAGAAAGTAATTACATGTGCATTTGTTTTGGTTTGCGCTTGGTTTTGGCCTCATTTTGCGTTTTTGTATTTTCAACCAGTAAGGAGCGAAACTGCGTTAAGAAATTTTGCGCGACCTTGGCCAGTTGCACTGATTCTATTAATTTCTGGTATTACACTCTTTTTACGACTATTTTGCAGAATGCAAAATAGGAGTTAAGTGAGCGAACGAATATTCACTCGCTTGGTCAGCCGGGCAATCCTCCATCCTTCCTTGGGTCGTAGACTTCTGTTTGTTATTCCACTGACCAATTTATAACTGGACTTGACGAAGTTGAAATTAAATGTCGGCAAATGTGAAACAGTGAAATAATGATGAGATATTTCTCACCTTTGTCAAGAGCATTGGGTACGAGCATTTTCTTATTTGAATTGTTTCAAACATTGCCTAGAAAGCATATGGCGTCGTTGTTGCGTAATGAACGCGGGCTCAAGGCAAGGGTAGGTTTTAAAATATAACGCATGCAATACAAAATTATTGAGCAAAATAATAAATGGGAAGCACTTGTTAGCTGCTTGGGGAAAAACGTCGGAGGGAGAAAAAAGAAGTTCGTGTGTGTGCCTGCCCGTGTGTTGAACTCTCGCCCTCCGTGCTTTCTAATACAGTAAACCAACGCATTTAGCTAACTTAACACATAGTCCCGCAGTGCGTACATGTGTCTAGAGCGTTATGTACAAGTAGTCGGGGCAGCAATTTGAGTATAATATTAAGAGGTTAAAAGCAGAGATAGAAGAACGAAAATTATGCTTAGAACACCACCAAAATATTTTCAGCTTTTCAGCTTATACTGCTGCTCATACATGTGTTTCATTATGCAAAATGGTCGTTGTCTCAAAGAGACTTTGATTTTGTTTATCAGGATATTCAAGCTCATCTTTGGCTCCGACACGGGCGTGCTGCGAGGACGACTCGTTCTCGAGGATCACGGCTTCTCCGCTCGCGCGTGTGACTCAAATTTGAGCCTTCTCGCCCGCAGGCCGATCGGTGATCATTTACATGAAGTAGTACCCGTACTAAATGAAATCCGGAGAAAAGGAAGCATCTATTTCTTTGTTACTTTTTTCCCAATCCCTTTTTTGGGAAGTCGTAACTTCTCTTATAACATACGTTTTTGCAGAATTTGTTGTATTTTTAGAATAGATGACATTAGATAATTTGAGGACAACTAAATTAACCAAAAAAAAAATCGTCAGCTTGTTACATTTAAACGTGGTGGCTGCAACCGAATTTTAGCCGATTTATTTATTTTTGGGGACTACAAACTAGCATGTACTTGCTTTAGTGTTGGTGATAGATTGCTTCATTTCTTGTACAAGATAATCTCTCTTGTTATATAGCTGGACTTTTTCCACAACAGCGCGCAGTCTCGTTGGCTACTTCGAGGTCACATGACATCAAACAATAAACCTATTTCCCGCCAAAAGTCTCTGAGCAAGCAGGCAACATTGCAAAATCTATGACATCAGAAGTTACGTAACAGTACACTGTTACCTGCGCGACCGCCGTCGTTCTAAGTCTTCGTTGTGCTATATAACAAATCACTTAATGACTGGCCCCTCGGGAAACCGCTTAACTTTGTAATTGTTTCCCTCGAGTCTCAAAGGTTCGTTCGGCTCCGCCCCGGGAAACAAAATTGAGTGCTTTCCTCGGGACCAGTCATTAAGTGTTTATTATCATAAAAAGTTTTTGTTGGCACACAGATTTGTTTGTACTCAGTCACTGTACTGAAACACAGACTTCAGGTTACTAATTCATTTCCCTATGTTGAAGAAACGAAAGATCGCAAATTTTGCATTAAAGTTTTTGTTTGCGTCTTGTAGTTGTTGAAAATCATTAAAAATCAAACCTTTTGTTTACCAACCAGAGGTGTTGGGTCGGATCTGTTGCTAGCATCAGCGTCGCCGCCCTCGTGAAAAATCCCGTTCGCATTTGCAAATTAAAACAGGGATTTCCTTAAGTGTTAAGTACAAAGTGCTGGAATTTGAGAAATGACAGCCAAATGAACTAAAACGTTGATAAATGCACAATCGCGCGTACGATTAACGCGTGTGCGAGCTACAGTTTTTGAGAGGTTGTTTGTTTTCGAGTATTGTGCCGTTTAGAGCTAACCGTGTTACCGTTTGGTGGTGTTTTTATGGACGATTAAACGCGTTTGTTGTTTGAAGACCTTTTCGTCACCGCTTACGAACAATAGGGACTAAAAATCATCTGCCTGTGGCAATTTTAACACATTCAAATACCTATATATGATCCTATAAACACAAAAGATTATAATTGTTGCGAACAAATTAATATAACAAGACAAATCTTTGAAGACGTGAATTATCATTTATGTTAAAAACTAATGCTACTTTTTCCCCACTCTAATGTTTTGAACATTTTCTTTGACCTCGGTTCGCGTTCGCGTTCAGCTGAGTAATATTGGAGGAAGAATATGTATTTTTCTAATACCTTTTTTTAAACAGTAGTCTCACTACCAAATGAATAAGGAAGCTCTTCCAAGTCAAAATGACAACATATTGGGAGATCCAATGTGTAATACATTTTTCTTAACCTTATTTACGGGTATTTCTTTGCGATATTTGGAAGTCACAAAGCGAACAATAAGGGAGAAACTGACGTGTTTGCGTTTTTGGTCTTTTTAATTAACTTTCTGGTGCATTTTTTGGTTCATTAGGTGATAGAAATTGCTGTTGTTTTGTTCAACTGCACCACCAGAAGTGCAACCAGTTTCAAATAAGATCTGAAAAGAGTTCTGTCCTACCAGCAGTCTTTGTTACGCCTCTTATCCAATGACTTTGTTTAGAAAGTAATAAATGTTTAACTGAACTGTCACATTTCTTTGTTCAATCCCACTTTTCGAAACTGTGATCTAATTGGTCATTACAATATATTGGTCGACAGAACACATTTTTTCATCGGACAAACAAAACCACTGACACCTTACTAGTGAACCAAACACATTTCTGTACCGTTAAGCACGAAGGCTGAAAACCTGTTTCGTCCAAGGTTTTGTGGATTACTACAAAGTTGGTGGTGAGTTATTTCAGTTAATTGTTGTTTACAAAAATAATTCAGATATTATAAGATGTTTTTGTTGTAGAGGACCACTTTCTTCAGTACCTTGTTTTTGAAACATTTTTTTAAAAACAAAAAAGCAAGTAGAAACACGGATCCAATAGCATTCATGTTTTTAATGTTTTCATCTTTCACATTTATCATTTCTTCATTTATCACCGTGATACAGGGCGCTATCGACACTGCAGTATGCAGGACTCGTGTCACATATGAACCTAAAAAAGTGGCCTTGCTCACCATGAGTTCTCGTAGCTCAGTGGATAGAGCGCCCGCCCGGTGTTTGAGAGGTCATGGGTTCGATTCCCGTCGCAGACTCAGATGTTTTCTTTGACCCACGCTCGCGATCGCGACATGTTGTTGTTTGCAACAAAAGAGTTTCTTTTTATCATTAATTTATTAATGAGACCAACATACTTAATAGAAGTCACTACTAGGCCTTTTCCTTGTTTAAGAAAGCGTTTTCAATTTGTCTATTCGGAAGTTTGCAATTGATAACAAGCAAGATCTGAAGAGCGGGAGAGCTGTCGACGGCTCCTCGAGAACTCGATAATTTGACGTGTAGTGCGGTTGGAAGCAATCCACCGTACGCAAAAAGATGGCGACTGGTACATTTACCTATAATGCTTAGCGCGCGAAAACCGTAAAAACGCTCATAAAAACACACAGAAAAGCTTTAAAAAATTGAAACCTAGCATGAACAATGTTGTTAGTATGGGGAAGAATTTCGCAAAAACATAGCTTTCTATGTGCCATATGGGCTGTGTTAGGTTCGCAAGGTATTGTGGTCAAATGTACCGCCGCCATCTTTTTTCTTACGGAGGATTCTATACAACTATAGGCAGAAATTATAAAGCCATTTTTATTCCAATAACATTTCGGACTTCTCTCTTCAGCTAAAAGCTCTGAAGCCATATAAGTTAATATGAAATAAAAATCTTTTTATTTCGCTTTAAAAAACTAATGTGAAAGAAAACCATTGTAATTTACTCCAAAAACTGGTCATTACGTTTTCATACGTTTTTGACCAGTTCTGTTTGAATTTAAAAATTTGATCAGCTGATATGATTTACATGTAATTTTAGAAAATTTCTGCCTAGTTAAAATACCGGCTGAGTTTTAGAGCATTTTGAAGTTGTGCAGATGAGAAAGGAGAAAACATTAGGGTTTGGAGCTATTGATTTATGATTACATTCTTGAAACGAAACAAGAGCGGGTATGTGTGCAAATTAAATTTGGTCAACCTCTGAGAGTTATTACTTATATATCCAGCAATGTTAAAAACGTATCATTTCTAAGAACTCAAAACGCTATTTAATTCAATCTTAATTTTGTAAACTTGCTTCCTCGATTGTCTAAAGTGTTTTTGAACTGATCCAACGGCGGGAACTTGTGATAATTCAGTGCCACCCGTTGGTTTGAGCTTACGATCTACGAAGGCTCATTTATGTTTTCGAAATTGGATAAGCAAATAACAAAAAACTGTGTTTGTGTTTTCCTTAGGCTTCCAAGCAAATATGAGATTATTTTAGTTAGGTAACAAAAACAATAAATTCAAGAATCACAGTAACTCCAAGACGAAATTTGGTTTTAAAAACAAGGTTGTTCGGATTAGGCACAAACTTTGACTTTTCAACATTTTTAAGGTGAGACCCCAGCCATGAGGATGATCATTTTTGCCCTTTTGTGGGGAGTTCTGCTGGTTCACAGTTCAACGGCTCAAGAAGAAAATCCTGGAGAGACGGAGATCAGTTTTGATAACTTCTGTACCCACTTCGATAAGCTTCGCTCAATCCGTTCTATGAGCGACGTACTCAGAGCTCTCGAAAGTATTCGTGAACAGCTTCTAGCCCTCGGACTTGTACCAGAAAGAGCAGCTGTCGATGCAGTTGAAGAAATATGTCGTGATCCCTCAAAGGCTTTTGACCCCGAATGCTTGTACAGGAATCGGTATTTGATGACTATACCAAATTCCGATTTCTTACGTCTTCACGATCACACTTTACGAGGAATGTACGTCGATCTTTTTCTGCTACATCCCGTGTTTCGTGGCTGCCTGCCGTCTCTAAATAAAGACGTCAAAAGCAACGATGTCAAAGGAAGGCTTGCTGAAGGATTAGCAGGAGATAATGCAAGAAGCTTTGCCGCCCTTTTTGATAAAAGAAACGGAAGATTCCTCAGACAAGAGATCAAAGATTCATGTGAGAAGAAGGACGGTGATGAAACATTCTGCGCATCTTTACCTGAAATTGTTAAATTGGTAGACACCTTCGAGAAAGTCAAGGCCGAGAGCAAAACAGGTGTCAAATGGAATGCCTTTCGTTTGCATTTTGTAATGCTAAAGCATAACAATCCAGATCAATTTGTCCAAGTGTACCCCACAACAACAGAGGAACTCAATGATCTCCTTGTCAAGAACTTACAAGAGATCTTTAAATACGTTGGCAGTGGACAGTTTTCTGAAATTACGGAAATGATCTCTTTCGTACCAGATTTGGAAACCATCAAATCAGGTTGTGAAACGTCGTGGAACCTTCCTAGCAACACAAAAAAGAATGCATGCATGTTCTGGAAAGCTATCATCCAGATAAGCGCGTACATTCAATCCACCAAACTTCCAGCAAGCGGACAAGTCAAGAAGATACTCAATACCCAGATCGATTATCCAACGTTCTTAAGTCTCACTGAAATGGATAGAATACTTGAAGTTGTTCAAAATCAAGAAACCGCCTTGACGAAACTTGCCGAATGGCTGAACACCGAGTTAACCAAGACAATCAATGAGCGATTCAAAGGCCTTCGTACTTATTTCGAAAAAGTGGAATCTTTCAATAGAGGGAAAGCCAATGCTGATATTGGCTATATTAACCAACGGTTAACCAAGTACACCAATAATATAAACTCGCTGAGTACTACGCTTGGAGAGAAACTCAATAAAATCATAGGACTGGCCATTGCAGCTGTTTCCCTGGAAATCGCTGAGGACACCATTCAGGTAGGATTGGCAGCTGCAGTGCTGATGAACCCACTCGAAAAGCTTTTTGGTGGCCAGAGTGCTGGAGCGTTCATGGATCGTACTGCAAAATTGGCGTCGACATTGACTAGAGTAGGGGAGCTGGTCCGGATGTCGAAAACGTTTGATGAACTCAAGACCAAGACATTAGACATTTCTGGCAGGTTCAAAGAAAACAGCGAGACTCTTGAAAACATACGGGTCCTGATTACCAGTGCTGGACAAGATAAGGCGAATACAGATTTTGAAACCCGAAAGCAAAAATTTCTTACTGATTACGGATGTTACGACCCAAAAGTGGAGAAACCTGAGTTAACTGGAATGACCACAACGTGGGCAAATCTTATTGATGCCGCTTGTGATGTCATAACCAGTCAAACCACGGCTCTGGCTCAAACTACTGTCGCATGGGTGCGATCCAGCGGTTTGTGTTCAAAAACAAAGGTTCTTGCACAAGAAATGTTCGAGACATACGCTGAGATATACGACTTTCAGTTTGAACTCATTGAAGCCATGGCCACATATATGAGAGCGGAGACCTCGCTTGATGCAGCGGCGAGCATAACTGCTGGTTATGAAGAAAGTTCGGCCGAGGGAGATCCTGATGATGAAAGCGTTGTGCATGACCTGAAGGTTCTCAGTATGGTCTCATTTATCTCGTACAAAACCAATCTCTGGCAGATTACGGAAGCGTATTGCGACATCTTGGAGTACAAAGAAGGTGGAGTTCGACCCAGCGTTTGCCAAGGTGTGAACACAAACATTGCAAACCTCGTGGCTCATGTTAGCCCAACATGCAGAAATGTAGAAGCAAACAAAGATGTCCCAACCACAACCTCAGCAGACGACCGGGCTTTTATGAACGTTTCCGATCTGTATTCTGGCAAACGTATAACATTCAAGATACCCAATGGTAAGTGGTTGGTCAATAATCGATGGATAAACGCCCGGGATGAACAATCGGCTATCTTTGTGAAGAAATTTGAGGTGTTTGTACCAACAGTCAGTGTTACTGAGCGTATGGTGCGAGTGGACGCCTCAATTACAGGGTTGAACCAGCTTACACCACCAGATGGAAAAAGCTACGTTATCGTTCCAGAGAAGAGGTTCATTTTTGAGTACCTGGAAGGTCATGGCGCCCAACCGTGCAGAAAAGAAAGCGACGCTTTGACTAATCCATATGGAGCCAATTTACCTAAGATCTGTCCCCTGAATGTTGATGAAAACAACTGTCAGGAACTCTTGCAGAAGACACCCTTGTTCCCATCGGTTTACTCACAATGGCAAGTTTCGTTATCTGGTTATGAATCAGCGACGGTCCCTGATCCTGCAACTGTCTTGAATCTGAAGGTTGGAATGCGGCTCTGCATCTTGAACCGCGACTCGAGCCAGGGCAAGAAGACGAAGGTCAAGAAGTTGAAGGACAGGGCGAAGAAGAAGCACCGAGATGCGACCAGCTGCCCTGATGGCCAGTACTGGGAGGTGGTTTCTCGTGCCTGCACTCCATGCCCAGAAGGGTCAAAGTCCGCCCTTGATGGCTATTACTGTGAAAAGATTAAAAAGGACTAAACAACACGCTGGACGATAATGCACACCTGAAGAAATGGAATGTCAATATGAGAAGAGCTCAAATAGTTAAATTAATCAAAGATGTGTAATTAGTGCATGTTTGCACCTGAATAAAATTGCTTATTTCTGGATTATGAAATCGTATAGTTCTTGTTCTTTTTTTGCCCCCGCAGGGTTTTGGCTCAGAGGCCAAAACCCGAGGAGGCACCATTGTAGTCCGCGCGTATATACAGTATATATATAGTATACACAAGAAAAATCTCGATTTGACCAAAGTGTGCGCGCAAATAGTATCGGGAGTTGTGCAGAATGCCCGCAAGTGGGTATCGGGAGGTGTGATAAAATTCCCTGTACAGTGATTGGTAAACGATGACGCAAGATAAACGATGATTGGGTGATGATGACAAACCAAAGCGTGAGCACGTGCACAAATGACAAGCGTTGATTGCAGCTGGGTTGCTGCAGTTTCCTTCGAGCTTTATTGATTTCACAAGGTCTAGACGCCGAAAATTACGCAATTGATATGATCAAAAACAAGAATAGTACGTATTGGTCTAGAAATTTCTCTTGTTAGTGTGTTGCGAGCAGCTCTCGTTCGCTCGCAGGATTGACAAACTCAATCCGAAATCGAGATTTGTCAGACACAAATCACACTTTACATGAGGGGTTTGAAAGACTCAGGCCACAACCAAGGTATAAAGTTCGCAGCAGCGATAAGTTGAAACTCGCTGAGAAGTAAGAAAGTTTTCAGTTGAGACATACAAGTATAGCTAGCCAGCTGTCGATCTGGACAGCTGATTAAATAAAAAAAAACTCAAGCGGTAGAAATAAATTAAGATAAAAGACTGGATCAGTCTTCAGGCATTTAAGTAAAATTTGTAACTGAGACTTGTCAAGAAGGAAAGAGAATTCAAAAGAGTTCTTGAGTTAATCAAAACTCACGGCAGGCGTTTACATTGACAGAGGTGAGAAATCATTTGGCATCCGTTTCGAGCTCAGCTGTCAAGTTGGTCATTCAGTGCTTGAGCTCCCAGCCCTAATATATTGAAACAAAAAATCTGAAAACAGCTGGTCTCAATTGGTAGTTTTAAAATGTTTGGCTATTACTTAAGTTTATCCTCACTGAGATCACTCATTACAGCAGAAAAGGCAAAATGATCTCAGGAAGTTGGGGACGCGTTCATTTTAATCTTTTAGAATTTTTGCATAGTTTGGCTTTGTTTTGCTTATCTAAATTCATCCTGAAAGTTTGTTTTAAATGGCACGTCCTCGTCTCACGATCTTGAAAAAGAGTACAGTCAACTCTCTCTAAGACGGACACCGTCGGGACCGGCGGTCCGTCTTAGAGACGTGTCCGGCTTATAGAGAGCCGGCGTAACGTGACACCAAAAGTTCTGAGACTGGAACATGTCTCTCGCCTCAGTCACTGTGCCTCATTATTTAAGCAAATATGTATTGCCAATATGTATTTGAAGGGAACTCGCTAGCTGTGAAGTGGCTAAGTGACCGCATTGCGAAAGAAAGAATGATAGTCGAGGACGCTTTGGTTAGAAATCAAGAAAGTAAAACAGACAGCAAAAGGAAGCAGCAAGGAAATTACAATGGCGTAAGCTGTAGTTCAGCAAAGAAGTCAGGAAAATAACTATTTGTATTATTCTGTTTTCTCTTCCAAGTGATGTTTTGAACGCAACAATGGCTGATTTACATTCTAACTTGTATTCAGCCGACAAGATAAGAGCTTCCAATTAAACGTCTGGTTTTATACAAAGAGTCATGTATTTGGTTATATTTCCCCTCCTCAAAACGTAATTTGCTGTCATATTCAGCACCTGCATTTCCCGTTTTGAATATTATTTATTACACTTAAGTGTCCGTCTTATAGGAAGTTTAGTTACAGAAAAATGACCGAAAAACGGCAGGGACCAACACCAGGTGTCCGTCTTATGGAAGTGTCCGTCGCATAGTGGTGTCCGTTAAGAGGGAGTTGACTGTAGGCCGAAAACCACGTGATACTTTGTGAGCACAACTCGAGAAAAATTAGAGTGTTTTCGTCTGAATTATCGCCGACTGTTCCAAACAGAAAACTGATTTTCAATCAATTTAGAAAATAGAAGAGCCACAATATCAAGCGAAAGAATTGACTGTAGTAACGGTGCGCTAAGCAAAGAAGAAAACAGGATTAAAGCGGGGGCAGCTGTAGTGTTAACTATCCCTAGTGTATGGATAACGGATAACAAGGATTTCTTCACCATATTTGGGCATCGTAACCATTTTTTTACGATCGAATGGCCCTTCATCACGAAGACTCTGGAATTTTTTGGTTTTGGTCCTGGCATAATAAAATGGTTAAACCTGTTCTACCAATCTTCTGAAAGTTGTGTTTTAAACAACGGCTGGGCGAGCGACTTTTTTAAAATTCAAAGAGGTGTTCGACAGGGCTGTCCCCTTTCGCCTTATCTGTTCGTCTTACCAGCTGAAGTGCTTGCCAAAGCAATTCGTAAAGACAAATATATTAAAGGAATCCTGGTAAACAATACAGAAATTAAATTAAGTCAATACGCAGACGACACAACTTTAATTCTAAATGGGTCGAGAGAATCTTTAATAAACTGCCTCCAAATTCTGGATGACTTCTATAAAGTCTCTGGGTTGAAACTAAATGACAAAAAAACAGAAGCTCTTTGGATCGGTTCAAAATGTGGGAGCTGCGAAATATCTCTTCCTGGAAGAAACTTTAAGTGGCCAAAAAATAAAGTAAAAACCGTAGGTGTTTGGCTCTCAGTTGATTCAGAAGAAGCTACAACTCTAAACTATAATGAAAAACTAGGAAAGGTAAAGACTGTATTAAGTTGCTGGAAATACCGCAGACTCACTCTAATGGGCAAAATAGCAGTCCTAGAGTCTTGTCGCATCTCAACTTCTCTATGTACTATCTCCTCTACTTTCAAATGAAAAAGTCATCAAAGAAGTAAACAAACTTTTTTTTTCATTTCTTTGGAGTGGAAAAGCAGATAAAATAAAACGAAATGTCATCATTAATGACTACCCAGGTGGCGGCCTCAAAATCATAGATGTTGACTGTTTCAGCAAATCCCTAAAAGCCACATGGGTAAAAAAATATTTAGATGAAGAGAATCAGGGAAAATGGAAACTTTTCTTTGATTTGGAGTTAGAGGCGCATGGAGGTCCAATAACCCTCACAAGTAATCTCAACACTGAAGACGTAAAGAAGCTTCGACTTAAGGATAGTTTCATCAAGGAAGTTTTGACAATTTGGGCGGAAGCAAACTTCGAAGACCGAATTATATCTGAGAATCAGTTTCTTAACCAAAAATTATGGCACAACTCTCTGATCAGAATTGACAACTCACCTGTCTTCTACCCTGAATGGCATTATAAAGGTATCACAAAGGTGAAACATTTGAAAGATGACTCAAATAACGTTTTATCACTTCTTGAATTACAGGCAAAATTCAGACTTGAAACTTGTCCTCTCAGACACTACGGACTTGTATCTGCACTTAAACTTCTTTGGAACGTACACAAAAACAACTATATTTTGGAAGACTCTGAATATGAAAGTTTCTCGGAAAAAATACAGAAATCGCATAGACCAAGCCCACCTGTGTATAAGAAACTGGTATCCATAAAATCTTCGCCTCCTGTTCGAACTCAACAGAAATGGTTGGACGATTGCAATACAGAAGATACGAAGTGCATCAAATGGAACGAAACCTATCAATTAGCCTTCAAATGCACCAAAAGCACAAAACTTATAGAGTTCCAATTTAAACTTTTACACAGACGGATAGCAACTAATGAATTCTTGACTAAAATTGGCGTACAAGATGAACCAAACTGCTCTTTCTGTGAAGAAGTACCGGAAAAACTAACGCACCTCTTTTGGTCCTGCTCCAAAGTGACCTCTTTCTGGAACTCGTTAACCCAACGGCTAAAACTTTCCCAAGTATTTCCAGAAAATAACATGCTAAACATTTTTGTTGCCTTAGGATTGACACCGTACTGCTCGAAAAATCATCGCCAAATAAATTTCTGTTTTCTGCTAGCCAGATATTTTATTTGGATCTGTAAAAGCAAAAACAGGTCACCTGAAATAGAAGCTTTTCTACTCTATCTCAAGTCGATCTATCTCTTGGAGCAAAGAGCAGGTGACATAACCAAGAAAAAGTGGAAAGGTTTAGAAAGCCTTCTTTTAACAGACAAATAAAACAGTAAAAAAGTAAAAAAAAACTTAAATATTTCGCTATTTTCTCCCTTCTTTTTTTTTCCGCAAAAACAGATTACACTACTTCCCTAAATCCCCTAAACAGGTAATTCCTTCAACGCTTTCATGGTCCATCCATACGATGACTGACACAAATAGCTTAGTAGTAAATAGTATTTTGAATTGCATGCAAGTAGGGCAAATATTGTAAGTACTGTTGTAAGTAGTGTAATTAATGTATTGTAAATAGTGTAAGCGATGTATTGTAAATAGTATGTGCCGTATTGTAAGCAGCCTAAGTACTGTATTGCATTGTAAGTAGTATTATTTTGTAAGCAGAGCCTTTTTTTGTTTGTTTGTGTGTGTGTTGCAATAAAAAAAAAAACATTTTTTTTTGTTAAATATTTTCCAGGAGGAGGAGTATGAAACATTTTCCTCTGCAAACTTTTCTTTTTAATTTATGCATCTCTGCAAACATTTTTTCCGAATTGTAAACTATTTTTTTTTACACATATCGTGTTTGTAAACAGTTTATATTGTCTTTTTAGGCCATGCAAACAATTTTTCCAATATTTTTCATACCCTCCCCCTCTAGAAAAAGAATGGTCCATTCTTTTGTGAGAAACGACACGTATATTCAGCCTTACAAACCAGTTAAACTAAGCACATAACGTCCTCTCGTGTTCGGTCTTTCCTCCCCGAGAAGAGACGGCTGGACGCGTGAGCGGCCGATCGTGTCTGTGACGTAGATTCAAATTTAATTTATGCGTCGTTACTGATCACCGGAAATGGCATCCAAAACACATGTTTTCTCGTTCCAATGCTACAGACGTACTTTACCTTTACGGCTTACCAGATGAGTTATATTTTAGATTGCTAAAGGAGTATCTAGTGTCTAAACAAATTCTGAGACAAAGCGAAGCAAATGTTACTGAGAATCGTGACAGGCCTACACAGAGTCCCTACGTTTGCTAGATGCTCTGCTCGAGCGGTTTGATTTGGCTCACTTCTATTTGCAAGATATTCTAACTTCGCAAAAAGTTCGCTCTGAACGGAGAAGATCTGAAAATTGTTCGTTAAGATGATGATTACTTGCTGTCTAGTTAAACTGTTCCAAATCTTGCAAGATGTGTTGTATCTAGTCACCGATGAAATATTTATCTTTAATTTGTCCGGCTTCATCAGAGACTGCTGTAACTTTACCACTTAATAGCTATATAGTTGTGGCTCCAACAGTTGCCAACAGCAATGGCTCAGCAATGGACTTGAATGTCGCCGTCTCTTTCACGATGTCAATAACCACCGGTTCTGACTGTAGGTTGAATTATAAAATCATTTTCACCATTATCCAGCTCCTCTAACGCTTTCTTGTTGTAAATCTTCCAGGTTTAAAGTTTAAAGCGCTCCAAAACACGCATGCCTTGTCAAACTACACGCTCGTTTTCGTCATTTTGAAATCTGCTCCAGAAAAATAATTTATTCTGCCTTCACGATTTGAGCAGGTGACCTTCTGATTGGTGGAAATCAACAATGGTCAATCCACGCGTCCAGCCGTCTTTTCGGGGAGGAGCGCGGGCTCATTCCCCGAACAGCGGCTGGTAATCGAGCCTAAATCAAACTTCAACTTAAGGTGATTCCACTGAATTGCATTGCGCATCCTTGCTGCGCATGAGTTTTCGCGTCATTTTGCGCGCGCACGAGCGCGCGCGCACACACAACATTACGGCTTTTGTTTTAGGTTAAGCTCAGAAGAGAAATAAATGGTCATTTTCTTCTAAATGAGCACGGTGACCCCCATTTTTTAATGCATAAATTTAAAAGACATCCGGTTGACTACAATATATCGCAATTTAAAGAAAAGTTAAATACTCTACTTTGAGATATTTTTATTTCAATGCTTTAAAAAGTACGTTTTGAGGTAGTGCTGCTTACGCACGCACGCAGCAAAATCTTTAATTTCTTTCATAATCTTAATTCCAGTTTAATTAAAATGGTTTATTATGTAAGATTAAAGTCTATTTCGTTGAACTGCTTCGATATTTTAGCGTAAGAAATGATTTTTTCTAGAAATGATAGTTCCCTTTTCGGATTATGAGCGTTCCTAGTATGAACCTCGTGGGTCATATGTTTACTATAATAGCCATCCAGGTTGCACAAAAACGAGCACGGTGACCCCCATTTTTTATTGCATTTTTGTAAGGCTCATAACATAGTTATGGACTGGACCAAGTCTTAGAAAATTCTAAATACTCCTTCTTTTTCAGTGGAATCACCTTAAGGAAAGTTTCTTTTAATGCAACAGTCTTACGTCATCATTTGGTAATGGCTCTAAGGAGTAACGTGTGACTTTAAAGCGTCCTTATCATGAGCATAAACATTATGACGAAATATCCTGAAAAGAAACTAGCAACAGCAATGGCTGACAAACAAAGCACACTCCACCACTAAATGCCGTATACAACTCAAGCAACATAACACGATGGCCAACAAGTGTGGTTGAAATAAATTGTTACAGGCATTCAACAGCTATTCAATAGTCCATGCCTCAATGTTTTTTTTTGCAGCGACTTGGATAGGCTTATTGTAAAAATGAGCAAAGGTGTTCTCACTAGTCCAACCTGCTGTAGACATGATAGTGTCAATAGGGACCTGTTTTCTCTTTGCAGCTGACGTGACAGCTACTCTTGTGCTGTGAGTACACACTAGTGTCAATTCCTGCTTTAATTTAACTAAATTTATCCATTAATTTAATACATCGAGCTATGGCGTTAGTTTGTACAGGTTTGGGAGGGTTCTGATAGCATGTAGCTGTCAGCAACTGGTCAGTTTCTCCTCTCAGCTGAGATGTTCTGCCAATATATGCTTGCAGACGTTTCACTTATACCAAACAGGTCTTGGTCCAACGTTGTTTCCAGGGTCTCTCTCTTCTCTCGCTCTGGGGGGGGGGGGGGGGGGAGAGACCCTGGGGACGAGGTTGGTCTTGGCCAGGCTGATATGCCAAAATTTCAGTTTGACCTAAGCGCTTGACCGGTCGAGTGGTTGCGTCAGTGGTGAACACACATTTGCTTGCAGTCAAAGCCATTGAGGTCCAAGGTTGTGCTTTCAGTGTCTGCTATCTCTCGCAAGATGAGAGAGAAAGCAACATCGAAATTATAATAACAACCAGCAAAAAAAATTGTACGAAGAACAAGTCTTAAGTTTTTGCTGCTTTTCACGCGTAATTTTCAATATTTATTCACAAAAATTTCAACCCGGGAGGAGTTTTTCTTTAGCCGTTTACGTCACTTTCTCCCATTCGCAAACAAGCATTGGAACAAGGTTGATTAATGACGGCTGTAAACTTACAAGCTTCGACATCAATCGCCGATCGATAAACAAGCCACTAGTTTATGATAAGTCTGATTTGTCGCAGCGAAAATATCCCGGTGGAGTGATCCTTTGTTTTGACATCCGAAATGATTCCCTGACGTTTCCGGCTCTGCGATGTATGTATCGATGAAAGTTTCCCTCGTGAAATGGACATTTTTTGAACAAACATGACGAATACAATATCCGCCGTGTAGGAATTAACACGCGAAAGTGATTCCAAAGTTACTGCAGCCGATCAGGAAGAATAAAAAGTGTGATTTCCTAGACGTCCTTGAATTTTTTTCTGAAACTCTCGACGAGAACCTTCCCGTTCCACGGGCAAAGCGGAAAACCACCTCGTGTAAGAACACATCAGGCTCGTCCGACTAATCCTACTCATTGATTGGCCGCAAAAATATTTTTTCTGGCCAATCAGAAGGCAGGAATTCAAGCCCTTCTGGAACTGGTTCAGTAAGACTAAGTGCCCAGGGGCTCTTCCGCGCTTGTTATAAACTTTTGCCCGACTATACCGTTGCCCCGAATAGCTGCCCCTGGGTCTCCGAGGATGGTATTCGCAGTAAATTCGTCCTTGTGTTTTGTGTCTTTAGCTTTAGGTCAAAGTGAGGCTCCACCAGACCGCACTGCATTCTGGTGAAGTAGAAAATATCAGGCTGATGTTTGAGATGACAATTTTCACACCTCAGCTGACAAATCTGATTTTGAATTTCCACTCAATAATAATAAAAAAAAGAATTGTTTTAATTTACGGCTTTAGTTTAAAAAGCTGGTAAAAACGAAATGTTTGAGTCTATCCCAAAAATATACAGAAAACAAAAAAAGAAACTGCTTGAGCCCGGAGTGACAAGCGCTTCCTTCTTCAGATATCGAGTTTAAAACGTATGTATAAAACACATGCCAACGATTTATGTGGCTCTCGCATCTCGAAGAAAGCTCCTTTCGTTCCACGCTCATAATAAACACGCAAATTTCATCCAAATATGATAAATCTACGGCTACACCTTCAGTGCGGTCTATGCATGCCCTTAAACTGTGGTAGTTTATCGCCGATACAAGATCACACCACAAGATCTTGTTTATCGAGCGCCATTTTTAGTAATATTATAGGAAAATTTTGCATTTTTCTAATACCTCTTTTAAACAGTAGTCTCACTGACAAATGAAAAAGGAAGCTCTCCAGCTCTCAAGCCAAGATGACAACATATTGGGAGATCCAATGTGTAATACGTTTTTCTTTACGGGTATTTTCCTTGCGATATTTGGAAATCACAAAGCGAACAATAAGGGAGAAACATTACATGTTTCCGTTTTTTGTCTTTTTAATTAACTTTCTGGTGCATTTTTTGGTTCATTAGGTGATAGAAATTGCTGTTGTTTTGTTCAACCGCACCAACAGAAGTGCAACCCGTTTCAAATAACCTTTGTTACGCATGTTACCCAATCACTGTGTTTCGAAATCAATGAATGTTTTAAGATTGTCACATTTCTTTGTTCAATTCCACTTTTGAAAATGCGACCTAATTGGAGCGTTAACTCTGATCATTAAAATAAATTGGTTGACAGAACAAATTTGTTCATCGGAAAAACAAAACTACTGACTCCTCACTAGTGAACCAAACACATTTTTGGCAATTTCTGTAGTTTTAGCACGAAGGCTGAAAACTTGTTTAGTCCAAGGTTTTAGGGATTTAATACTACAAAGTTGGTGGTGAGTTATTTCAGTCAATTTAGATATTATAAGATGTTTTTGTTGTTGAGGGCGACTTTCTTCAGTACCTTGCATGTTTTTGAAACATTTTCCAAAAAAATAACTAGAAACACGGATCCAATAGCATTCATGTTTTTAATGATGTTTTCATCTTTCACATTTCATTACCGAGCTTAAAATTTACCGTCTTTCTTTATTTATCACCGTGATACAGGGCGCTATCGACACTGCAGTATGCGGGACGCGTGTCAAATATGAACCTAAAAAAGTGGCTTTGCTCACGATCGCGACATGTTGAATATTTTCAAAATCTGTTTGCAACAAAATAGTTTCTTTTTATCATTAACTTATTAATAAGGCCAACAGACTTACTATAGAAGTTACTTCTTCGCCTTTTCCTTGTTAAATAAAGCGTTTTTTTAATTTGTCTATTCACAAGTTTGCAAAATTACAAGCAAGATTTGAAGAGCGGGAGACCTGTCGACGGTTCCTCGAGAACCCGACATTCACTGGATTTGACGTGTCGTGCGGTTTCAAGCTCGTTTATACAATTATAGACAGAAATCGTAAAGGCGTTTTTATTCTTTTAACATTTCAGACTTTTCTTTTCAGCTAAAAGTTCCGAAGTCATATTTTATTGCAGTAATAAATGTATAACATAGTACATCTACTGAAAAATGATTATCGCATATAAAACCTCTTTAGTTTCACTTCGTTTTCGCGAGAATTTTCTGTTGTTTTCTCATTGAGTTTATCATTGCCAATTATTTCTGAAAATATATTTAAAATCATGTACATAAGTTAATATGAAATGAAAATCTTAGAAAAAACTGATGTGAAAAAAAACATTGTATTTACTCCAAAAACTGGTCATTTAGTTTTCATACATTTTTGACCAGCTTTGTTTGAATTTAAAAATTGGATCAGCTGATATGATTTACATCAAATTTTAGAGAATTTCTGCTTATTTAAAATACCAACCGTGTTTTAGAGCATTTTAAACTTTTGCAGAAAGGAGAAACATTAGGGTTTGGAACTATTGTTTTTAAAGTTACATTTTTGAAGCGAAACAAGAGCGGTTATGTGCGCAAATTAAATTTGGTCAACCTCTGATAGTTATATGTCCAGCAAAGTTTAAAACGTATCATTCCTAAGAACTCAGAACATTATTTATCCAATCTTAATTTTGTAAACCTGCCTACTCAATTGTCAAAGAAGTGTTTTTAAACTGATCCATCGCGGGAACTTTTAAAACTATTTCCCCTGTGATATTGAGTGCCACCTGTTGCCTTGAGCTTACGATCTACGAATTCGGCCCAGTGTTATATTGTAAAGACGAATTTGCAATCTCATTTCTGTTTTTGAAACTGGACAAGCGAATAACAAAAAAAAAATATGTTTATGTTTTCCTTAAGCTTCCAAGTCATTATATATTATTATTAAATTCTCAACCTCGGATAACGCAATTCTAGCTTTCTGATTGGTTCACTAGATCTCGGTTATCAGCCATTTTAATATACCTGCGTTTGACCTTATATGGGAAACGAGGGCGGCAAGTGCCGCTCAGTTTAAAAATTTTCCTGCGGGAAGCAAAAGTTCCATCAGAAAAATGGCAAATTTGGCGAGCTTTATAAGCTTATACAAGAAATAATCGACAGCGCCTTCCCTAAATCCACACAAATACCACAAAATGCCATAGTTGACTCAACTACATAAAACTGAAAGGATTGATGCGAAATGTTTAATTAAAAATACTTGTAAATGTACAACAAGAGCGACTAAACGAAGAAGAAAAGCAGAAAATAATTTACGGGAAGACTAGAAAACTGACACAATTTCATTCAGTGTTAGACGTAAATATGGCTCAGCACTTCAGTTAAGTTTGTTACCTTTCAATCTTGATCTTGTCCTTTTATACTTCAATAAACTTCATCGAATCTGAGTGCAATTTCGTTTCAGCATAATGTAGTAGTCTTGATGACAGCCGTGGAGCCGTAAACAAGTACAATATGTAAACACTTGCTTCGCTCGTCTTGCACAAGGCGTATAGTTTCCAGAAAAGCTATTGCTTCGGATCTTCCTGTAAACCTTAATTGTTGTCACAATTTTCCAGGATGAAAAGACGATTTACGAGGAGATTTTCCGAGGAAAATCTTCAGAAGAAAACTCTCTCGCTCGCTTTCCTCGCGTGTTTCATTCAACTCAAAAAGTGAACACCGCGCCACAAATTTTCCCGCCTCCTCATACTTTACATCAAAATGAAATGTCCAGTTGATTTATACTAAAGAAGAATTTAATAAAACAATTATTCCATTCGCCCTTGTTGGATACGAGTGGTTATAGCCAACTCGGCGCTTCGCGCCTCGTTGGCTATTTACCACCTCGTATCCAACGCGGGCTCATGGAATAATTGTTAAATAGCCTTTACTGAGCAAATATGAGATTATTTTAGTTAGGTAACAAAAACAATAAATTCAAGCATCACAGTAACTCCAAGACGACATTTGGTTATAAAAACAAGTTTGTTCGGATAAGGCACAAACTATGACTTTTCAAACTTTTTAAGGTGAGACCCCAGCCATGAGGATGATCATTTTTGCCCTTTTGTGGGGAGTTCTGCTGGCTCACAGTTCAATGGCTCAAGACGAAAACCCTGGAGAGACGGAGATCAGTTTTGATAACTTCTGTACCCACTTCGATAAGCTTCGCTCAATCCGTTCTATGAACGACGTAGGCAGAGCTCTCGAAAGTATTCGTGAACAGCTTCTAGCCCTCGGACTTGTACCAGAAAGAGCAGCTGTCGATGCAGTTGAAGAGATATGTCGTGAACCCTCCAAGGCCTTTGACCCCGAATGCTTGTTCAGAAATCGGTTTTTGATGACTTTTGCAAATTCCGATTTCATACGTCTTCACGATAGAACCTTACGAGGAATTTACGTCGATCTTTTTCTGCTTCATCCCGTGTTTCGTGGCTGCCTACCTTCTCTGAATAAAGACGTCAAAAGCAACGATGTCAAAGGAAGGCTTGCTGAAGGATTAGCAGGAGATAATGCCGAAACCTTCGCCGCCCTTTTTAATGAGAGAAACGGAAGATTCCTCAGAAAAGAGATCAAAGATTCGTGTGAGAAGAAGGACGGTGATGAAACATTCTGCGCATCTTTACCTGAAATTGTTAAATTGGTAGACACCTTCGAGAGAGTCAAGGGCGAGAGCAAAACAGGTGTCAAATGGAATGCCTTTCGTTTGCATTTTGTAATGCTAAAGCATAACAATCCAGATCAATTTGTCCAAGTGTACCCCACAACAACCGAGGAACTCAATGATCTCCTTGTCAAGAACTTAGAAGAGATCTTTAAAAACGTTGGCGGTGGACAGTTCGCTGAAATTACGGAAATGATGTCTTTCGCACCAGATTTGGAAACGATCAAATCAGGTTGTGAAACGTCGTGGAACCTTCCTAGCAACACAAAAAAGAATGCCTGCATGTTCTGGAAAGCTATCATCCAGATAAGCGCGTACATTCAATCCACCAAACCTCCAGCAAGCGGACAAGTCAAGAAGATACTCAATACCCAGATCGATTATCCAACCTTCTTAAGTCTTACGGAAATGGATAGAATAGTTGAAGTTGTTCAAAATCAAGAAACCGCCATGACGAAACTTGTCGAATGGCTGAACGCTGAGTTAACCAAAACAATCAATGAGCGATTCAAAGGTCTTCGTACTTATTTCGAAAAAGTAGAATCTTTCAATAGAGAGAAAGCCAATGCAGATATTGCCTATATTAACCAACGGTTAACCAAGTACACCAACAATATAAACTCGCTGAGTACTACGCTTGGAGAGAAACTCAATAAAATCATAGGACTGGCCATTGCAGCTGTTTCCCTGGAAATCGCTGAGGACACCATTCAGGTAGGATTGGCAGCTGCGGTTCTGATGAACCCACTCGAAAAGCTTTTTGGTGGTGATAGTGCTGGAGCGTTCATGGATCGTGCTGCAAAATTGGCGTCGACACTGACTAGGGTAGGAGAGCTGATCCGGATGTCGAGAACGTTTGATGAACTCAGGACCAAGACACTAGACATTTCTGGCAGGTTCAAAGAAAACAACGAGACACTTGAAAATATACGGGTCTTGATTACCAGTCCTGGACAAGACAAGGCGACTACTGATTTTGAAACCCGAAAGCAAAAATTTCTTACTGATTACGGATCTTACGATCCAAAAGTCGAGAAACCTGAGTTGACTGGAATGACAACAACGTGGGAAAATCTTATTGATGCCGCTTGTGATGTCATCTTTGATCAAGAAACGGCTCTAGCTCAAACTACTGTCGCAGTGGTGCGATCCAGCGGTTTGTGTTCAAAAACAAAGGTTCTTGCACAGGAAATGTTCGAGACATATGCTGAGATATACGACTTTCAGTTTGAACTCATTGAAACCATGGCCACATATATGAGAGCGGAGACCTCGCTTGATGCAGCGGCGAGCATAACTGCTGGTTATGAAGAAAGTTCCGCCGAGGCTGAAGATGAAAGCGTTGTGCATGACCTGAAAGTTCTCAGTATGGTCTCATTTATCTCGTACAAGGCCAATCTCTGGCAGATTACGGAGGCGTATTGCGACCTCTTGGAGTACAAAGAAGGTGGAGTTCGACCCAGCGTTTGCCAAGGCGTGAACACGAACATTGCAAACCTCGTGGCTCATGTTAGCCCAACATGCAGAAATGTAGAAGCAAACAAAGATGTCCCAACCACAACCACAGCAGACGACCGGGCTTTTATGAACATTGTCGATCTGTATTCTGGCAAACGTGTAACATTCAAGATACCCAATGGTAAATGGTTGGTCGATAATCGATGGATAAGCGCAGACGATGAACATTCAGCTATCGTTGTGAAGAAATTTGAGGTGTTTGTACCAACAGTCAGTGTTACTGAGCGTATGGTGCGAGTGGACGCCTCGATTACAGGGTTAAACCAGCTTACACCACCAGATGGAAAAAGCTACGTTATCGTTCCAGAGAAGAGGTTCATTTTTGAGTACCTGGAAGGTCATGGTGCCCAACCATGCAGAAAAGAAAGCGATGCTTTGACTAATCCATATGGAGCCAGTTTACCTAAGATCTGTCCCCTGAATGTTGATGAAAACAACTGTCAGGAACTCTTGCAGAAGACACCCTTGTTCCCATCGGTTTACTCGCAATGGCAAGTCTCGTTATCTGGTTATGAATCAGCGACGGTCCCTGATCCTGCAACTGTCTTGAACCTGAAGGTTGGAGTGCGGCTTTGCATTATGAATGGGGGCCCAAGCCAAGACAAGAAGACGAAGGTCAAGACGTTCAAGGACAGGTCGAAGAAGAAGCACCGAGATGCGACCAGCTGCCCTGATGGCCAGTACTGGGAGGTGGTTTCTGGTGCCTGCACTCCATGCCCAGAAGGGTCAAAGTCAGCCCTTGATGGCTATTACTGTGAAAAGATTAAAAAGAAGGACTAAACAACTTACTGGATGATAATGCACACCTGAAGAAATGGAATGTCAGTAGGACAAGAGCTCAAATAGTCTTATCTGAAATGAAAGATTTGTAATTAGTGCATACTTGCACCTGAATAAAATATGCATTTATTCCTGGATTATGAAATTGTACAGTCCTTGCTTTTTTCCGTTCTTCTGCCTTCGGGCCTTCTGCAATTCTTGGACAGCGGAACTGAAAACTTATTTCCTATTTCTTGTTCCATCATATCTATCTCTTTCCTTTCATGTTTGTTTTATTAAAAGACGCCCAACGAATTACAATATTTGAGCCCCCTAGCTGTTCTAGCTGACACGTACACCTACCATATTTGTGGTCTAAGGTATATGAGCTCATATACCATGGCCTGTAAACCAATCAAAGCTCAGGAATGGCAATATACCATGGCTATTTTTTTTTAACAATGTCCGATGACTGGGATTCAGTAAACCAATCACAAAGCTAGAAATGCAATATCCGAGGTTGAGAATTTACAGTGTAATAATTAACAATTATTCCACGAGCGCGCGTTGGATATGAGATGGTACGCACCTCCTTGGCTATAACGATCAGATTATATCCAACAAGCGCGAGTGGAATAATTGTTTTATTAAAAACGCCCAAAAGAATTGCAACATTTGAGCTCCCCAGCTGTTTTCGTTGACGCGTATCGGCTCAATGGTATATGAGCTCATATACCATTGTCTGTTAGCCAATCAAAACTCAGGAATTACAATATACCATTACTAGTTTTTAATAAAACCAAATATTCTTCGTTTTCAAGCAATAACGAACCTAAAATCGGCGTTTTACAAATAAAACCCTTGTTTATAACAACAACAACAACAACAAGCTTTATTTGCATGACTATAAGTACATACAGTATTGCAAAAGCGTAAAACGAAACTTGTAACAATCATAATTATGTAATAGGAGAAAAACAATTACTTGTGTGTTCCATCATTTTCATTCGATGAAAGATTATTTCTTAAAGATAAGCATCTCAAGATGAACTTCATCAGTTGAGTATTTAAATGATAATTATCAGAATTCATTAATTTTTTGGTGGCTTGCATACGAGATAATTGTGTTATATTTGGTATTTGATTCTCTATTTTTTTGTAAAATTCATCTCTAAAAGTACAGTATTTAGTACAGTGGAAAAGCAAATGAAATTCATCTTCAATTTGGTTTGATCCACACGAATGGCAGAGTCTATTATCCCTTGGGATTTGATCATATCTGCCAGTTTCGATTAATAATTTGTGATTACCTATTCTAAGTTTCACTAACTCTTTCCTGTTATTTAGTTTTCTTGTAAGATCTAAATAGCAGGAAGGCGTATATTCGTCTTTAAAAGTGTTGTAGAATTCTAATTTCTTAGAACGTGTTGCCAGTGTGAAATATACTTTTGTTGCATAAGACTTATATAGTGTTTAATCTTAGCACCAGTTAAGAAAGTAGGGTCAAAATCAGGCAGATTATAATATTCAGACATCCTCATAACATTAGAGTAAAAACTATTTTTGCTGGTGTTATGAAGATCATATGACATTAAAAAGATTTGTTTAACAATAGAGTCATTTTCCTTATTGTGGAGATATAAGGTGTAATTAATTATTTTTTGATTAATAGCTATTATAAGAGGAAACCATCCAGGCTCAGCTCTACAAGCTACATTCGATGCCTTACTGCTTACTTCTAAGTAACGTTTACAATACTGGAGATGAGCTTTTTCAATCTGTGAACTGTCCCAAGACTTAAAATCAGGTTTGGTATATACTCCCCAGATTTCACTGTTGTAAGTTAAAATGGGAGAGATCATAGCGTCAAAAAGTTTATTTGCAAGGAATGGGGACAGATTGCTAACATGTGTGTGTTTTCTAAGGCTGAAAAGAGCGTGGAGAGCCTTCTCTTTCAATTTGTCAAGCGCCAATGAAAAGTTTAAAACGCAAACAAACTTTAGTACTATATTGTCACTTTTTTTTGCTGTTAGAGACACAAATCTGTCGACTGGCAAATTCCTCGGGGTGGGGATGAAGGAACCGGGCAAATGCCCCGCCCCCGGGTTGATTGTTTTCAATCTCTCGATAGGTGATATAAGAATATAATACAAGTTGTGGCTTCTTAGCAATGAAGAAATACCTAAAATTGAGAAAATATACCTTTAAAAACATCCACGAACATCCACGAGCTTCTCTAGTCCTTCATGGACTAGCTAATCTGCAACGTAGTCCACGTCTTGTCTATAAACGCCTCCATCACGAGTACGCGACTCACTCCACGGTTTCGAAAACACGTGTCAACTGCCCGGGGGTCAACCCGAGGTAGGCAAATGCCCCACCCTCGGGACGGGCAACATTAGGAAATGCCCGGCGGCTGCCCGGGGGGGGGGGGGGGGGGCACTGCTGGAATTGACTGATGCATAACTTCATTGAGTCTGATTGATGGCCGTTCCCCGCAGATATTTTGATTGTCATGTAACGCTTCTCTAAAGTCCGTGGCGTGACGGCTAACATTTGCAGTGGTCGCAGCCGTTGTTTGGGGGAGGGAGCGTTGAGTGACGAGCCCAAACAACGGCTGGGAATGACACTACATTTGCAGTAGATCGAGGCACGCAAATATTGGCTCGAGAATGGGAAATGTTCGTCTGTTCGTCCCGAAATGTCAATCAATTTAGGGCGCGTTCGTTTGGGAATATGCTGGAATAAGAATATATTCTGGAATATATTCCGGCTATTCTGCTCCTGGGAGCAGAATAGCCGGAATGGAAATCCAAGTATTCCGGAATAGGAAGAGCAGCCAAACGAACGCTAACTTGCATTATTCCAATTATTCTTATTCCGGATTGATCCCAAACGAACGCGCCCTTAGTGTCTACGAGTAAACGAGTAGGTCTGGAGCGCTTTCCATTTTCATGGAATTTTCGGTGGGAATTTTTCGACAAATGGAACAGTACAAATTTTTTCAACACGTAAACGGAACGGAAAGAGGCTGTTCCTTTTGAAAATTCCATTCTGATAGCACTGCGAGAGCCTGGGTCACAAAAAGAAAATGGCGATCGGGGGTGAAACTTTTCTACTGAATCTTCCGTCTTCATGAAGCCTTGGAGAAAGTTCAAGGGAAAATCTCTCGCTGCTTGTGAAGGAACGTTCTCTATCTACACTCGACAGGAATTTTGGATTAATTTGAATCGATTAAACGGGTACGTTTCAGCGTTCTTTGGGTCACTTGTCGACCTTGCTCTATGAGCGAACAGACTGGTTGTTGCAAATGGAACAGAAATTTTCCGGTCATTCCGGGAGAAACGGGAAAAGAGGAATACCTCTGAAGGTATTCCTTTTTTTCCGAAAAATTTCCAGTGGAAAGGCCCGTTCCATTTGATTTCCCACCGGAACCGGTTTTTCCACACAAATGGAAAGCGCTCCTGGTAACGAGAACTGTCAGCGGAAGCGAAGAGTATGCGCATTAGATCATGAAATCCAATATGGCGGATTGAACGAGCGGAGGAGGTAAAAAATATAAAATCCTGCATACAGTTTTTGGCGGTACCTATCACAGTACGATGGACGACGAGGATCTAGAAGAGATGAGGGCACTTAGAGGTAAAATTTTTATAGGGTTCGATTTGTCTAATATTCATGACTTGCAGTTTAAAAACCTATTCAGACGTCTGTCGCGATCTTGTTTGCAAATCAAGCTTGTCTTCGTTGCTTTATTTTAGCGTCCTCGAAATATGCCCAAGCACAAACATTTATTCATGCTTTTCGCCCGCCACGGAGTCGACAACAAGACAAGATGGAAACAATCACGCGAACTTCAGGGCAATCAACTAAAGCCGTGCCAACGACATCTTCAAGTTCTTCATCGAAGGATAGTGGTACGTTAAAAGAGATCTATAAGCACTAGTGTAGTAACCTAAATAAAGGCACGTATAGTTACTCTTTTAAAACAGTTAAGTTTAACACGTATTTATAAAGTTTCCTTCAAACACTTCAGGCCATTCCATTTTATATCCACCCTCCCCCCCCCCCCCCCCCAAAAAAAATAGACGAGTTTGTGAAGGGGCATTGAATGATTGATTGAAAGTCATTTACGAGGGGATGTGGACATTTTTCCATATTTTAAATATTTTAGGGAGCAACTTCAGTATACCCAGCCACTTCATTTACATGCGTCTGGACCTTTTATAGAATGAGGCATAACACAATAGATGCTATTCTTATTCAAAGGCATGTAAATAAGTGGCTGGGTATTCTGAAGTTTAGTTTAATTTAGAGGGGCTTGGAAGAAAGTTTTCTAAAGGGAGAGGGGCAGGCGGGGGTGGGGGGGAGCTCACTAAAGTGAGTTAATCACAAATGGGCATTTGGAGCACATGCTGGCTATTATGCCTGGAAACAGTTGTGTTATCGGGAGAATGGCTGAGAAGTTTAGTCTGCTACAGTCTACTCCATACAAAAAAATAACATAGCAATTAAACCCAAGAGGAGAGGGGAGCATCCAGAAAGCACCTGAGGCATCATGCTAGTGATGCACCCCAACAGTATTACATGTCATACCCTAATAGTAAAATTCAGGCAAACTGAGAGTGAGAGTTAAAATCCTCATCACCTCTGTTACAGTCACGTTCTTGTTTTATCTGGCGTCAAAAAAAAGTCAGAATGGGTATCAGTACCAGTTGTAGTAAAAATTTCAATGATTGAGTATTTTTTTTCAATGTAGGTTCCTTCTCTCTGGAAGTTAACATCTGAATTTCTTTTTTTGATGGATCGCATGTATTGAAATACATACATGTATACAATGAATCTTTAATGGAATGGCATTTCTTTTATAGGTGGTTTACGAATAGAAGATTCCTCTGCTTCAATGGAGGCCATGATGGGATTTTCAGGCTTTGGTAAGTACGCTGTACATGGTTATAATGCAAGAAATACATGTGCAAATATCTCAACAGTGGTCGCAGCAAACACCTGAGCACTTACAGAACATGAGATCCAGTTTGGATACTCCAGGACTGAGCACAATACCACAAAATTCTTTTGGTCAAATCTTGTTCAAGTGAAAAAACCTTTTTGGAATCCAAATCATTTCTAATTTTATTTTTATTTTATTTTATGTGGGCAGGGGTGGAGTAAGATTTGATAAAGTAGACAAATCCATTCAAGGGGAGTATACAGTAAATGTATGTATGTAGTAGAGTGAAGTCATACTTCCAACTACTGTACTTAAAATGTACCATTTGTACAGTTTTTCACTGTAGTATCCAATACCCACTCATGAGTCACATTATGTTCAATGAACAGGAAAAAAGGCAGCCAAACAATTCAATGTGGACGACATGTTTGAAAAAGCCAAACGAACAGCCATTGAAATGTCAAATAACAGAATAAAAGGTACTGTTTGTCTTACAATGTAGTTATTTAAGAACTGATGTAGATCACTACATTTTGATTTCTTTCCACTAGTCTTCATCAGGTGATGAGTTCAGAAGAGTAATTGTCAGCAGTGATTAGTGGATTTCGATTCCACTATTGCCATAATGAGCTGTTTATTAGCACTTTGTTGATACTGGTGGTGGAGTCTCTCAACCCACCTCTCGAGTCATATCATTATCATTGTATCTTACCATAACAAACAAGAATAATCTTGAAAGAAATGATCCTATCAGTGTGAAAGCAATTCATAAGCAATTACATTTTTTAGCCTGAAAAAAATTCAAGGTTACAACAGGATTTGAACCCATGACCTCCGCGAGACTGGTGCGTTGCTCTACCAACTGAGATATGAAGCCTTGAGACGTTGGGAGGAGGTCAATTGTAGGTCTTAATGTCCCGCATAATTATGGAGTAGATGACATACCGGTAGTGAATAAAAATTATATGAAATGACATAACATACAGTGTATGAACTGCAGATACATGTAATTACGTCGTTTATCTGCAGTTCAGATAATATTATGTCATTTCATGTAATTCTTTACTATGTCAACGATAATCTTCTTCACTACAGTGCAAAATGTATGTAATTATGTTGTGGTTCAAACTTTATTTTCCTTTGTTTTAAACTCTTTATCATACATTACCATACCCAAAAACAGTGGAAAATAAAATTTTAACCAAGGATAAAACTGAACCACAACACACACACATTGTACACCTACATGTATGTTACAGTTACTTTTTGCCACAGGCCAGCTGTTCACAGTAAATATGCTTCCAACCATGGATCTGCTATCTGGATTAGAACATGAATCTAGTAAATCCACCATTACATAGATAACACATCCATGTATAACATCCTGGTGTGCCCAATCAATGATTATCGATCATCGGAAATCAATCGATATAATCGATAATAATCGATAAAAATCAATCGAGTAATATCGATTGGTCTCACCAATCGATGAAAATCAATACTCACAATCTCAAGTACTCTTAATTGTATTGATTTTTATCGATTTTATCTATTATTATCAGTTTTAATAAATGAACCATTTTATAAATTCTTACAACATCTTGTAAGCCCCTGGTGTAAGCAGATACGCTACGCATCCGTCCTCGTGGACTCAAGTCAGTCTTGCTGAAGTCTTCCAGTCTTGCGAGTCATCAAAATCCTGCGAAATGAACATACTACCAGTAGAGGCTATTTTGAAGGGCTACCCTGAGTGCCCTTTTACAGTAAGGACGGGTGAAGCACTTTCCCTTGAGAAAAAAATCGGCAGTCGAGGAGAGGCATTTTGAGTAGTAAACTGCAGCAAAAGGTGAAAATTTCTGTGTTAGAGTTAGACTATACGCGAAAAAATGGGGGAAAATGGCCAGATCTCTTGTTACATATATTTGAAGAAGTAGGTACTTAGTGCATAGCGCAAAACGTATCTGATCATTGACAATCGATATAATCTATAAAAATTGATGAAAATAGATGAAAATTGATCAAAATCGCTGAAAATCGATACTCACAACTCTTTCGATCTTCGATTTTCATCGATTTCCGATATCAATCGATTAATTACTATTGATTATTAAGGAAGGTGATATGTGATCTTCGCAGTGAATTCACTGCGAAGATCACATATCACCTTCATATATATCCGCAGTTCATATATGAATCATTTCATATACATCACATCACTATTGATTATTATCGATTACAATCGATTTTATTGGTTATCGAATTTCATCGATTGGGCACGCCAGGATAATGTAAACAGCTGTGTTGAGAAAGATTGTTGGAAAAAAAGCACACATGACAATCCGGAAAGCTAATCTGGGATATGATTAATACACTCTTCCTGACACTGCAACTGTGGAACTTACTTTTCTTGCTTTCTTTTAGCACTCGCAAACATACGTCCAAGGTGTTTCTTGCTGTTTCTTCAGATTTCCCTGAAACGCTTGGACTGAAAATTACCTGTTCGGGATTGTCACATACTCTTTTCTTCCGACAACCTTTCTTGAAAAAGCTGTATACATTACACTGTATGTGGATCATTCAGAATGGAAATCTTAAGTTTAAAAATTTTAACTGAGTTTGCAAAATCTGTTGCTGAGTTGTAAACCTGGATTTGGGTGATTTAATTAAAACAGCAGAAATAAAAATAAATTTAAGATTGAATAATTTTTGGTTTGTGTCTTGTAGAATCTTCTGAAGATAAGATAGATGATGATGACCCTGCACCATTTGTTATCATGCCTCCTTCTTCTAGTAACACCAAGGTAAAAATTTATACCCTGTAAAAGTTGTCGTGTATGTACATAATTTTGTTTTCTGCAACATTTGTCAAATTTGAATTTTCCCTCCCACTGTTTCTCTATTTCTTGGTCCATCTGTTACTCTCACTCATTGACCCACACACTCCCTACCATACAGTCATGTTTTATCTGGTCAGTCTTGTGGTTGGCCAGTCTGTTCTGTTGGTCAGTTATTCAGTCACCCAGCCAGGTGGTTGCTTGGTCAGTCAGTCAGTCAGTCAGTCAGTCAGTCAGTCAGTCAGTCAGTCAGTCAGTCAGTCAGTCAGTCAGTCAGTCAGTCAGTCAGTCAGTCAGTCAGTCAGTCAGTCAGTCAGTCAGTCAGTCAGTCAGTCAGTCAGTCAGTCAGTCAGTCAGTCTGCCCATCCAGTCAGTCCATGAGTACTTAAACTCGAGTTGTCTAATTGAACAATCTTTTACAGGAGTACAATTAGATGATTCCAGTTTAAGTTCTGCAAACAAATGCTGACTACCCCTGTTGGAAACAGAGAACATATTAGCTAGTTTAGAACAGAACTTGGATGGTACCCTTTAAAAAGTCTTCTGAAACAATATTTAGTTACTGAAAAGGTTTATTTAATTATTAATTTATTTTATTTATTTAACTTTATTTATGCATGTACATGTCCATGGATAAAAACAACAAAAATATACATGTATATTACTGTACTTATTTGAATTACTTATTCTATGTTGTAATTTCAAATTTGTTTATTCCAGAAAACTAATAGAAAAATAGAAATGATCAATAAGAGTTGTAATATTACAGAAAATGTGTACTTTCCATGAATGCAGTATGTTGGCTTTAAAACTAGTGAGAGTTTGTGCTTTGGAGAGCAGCTTGATAGGTTAACTGTTCCATGGCACCACACCTCTATAACAAAAACTGTTTTTAGAAAGTTGGTTTGGGGGGAGTGGAACAGCTAGTTTTCCCTCGGAGTCCCTTAGTAATTAAATAGATAAATCACTAAAGTGAGCATTGATTGTAACATTAACCAGATGACTCACTTTTCTTTGAAGCATTTCTCTATGCAAACAAAAAACTGCAGTGAAATACATGTATACTGAATGATACACATACAACACATATCGTAAAATTCCGGTTATAAGCCCTGGGCTTATACAACTTCGTAAGGGGTTTTGCGTGGGCTTATAAGCGGAGGGGCTTATAATCCGGGGGGCTTATAAGCGGAATAAAAAAAATGTTTCGAAATGAGCCACGGGAGTGTTGATCGAAATACGTTTTTAAGTTAAAAAGTCAAAATAAAGCAACATTTAACCATGTTCAGTACTGTCATCCAGCAGAGGGGGGCTTATATCCGGGGGAGCTTATAACTGGATGTATTTTTTTGTTTCCAGTTAGATGGGCCTATAACAGGGGGGGCTTATAAGCGGGGGGACTTATAACCGGAATTTTACGGTAGTGTAATAAATAGTGATGCTTCCAACAAAGATATAACGTACACAGAAACCCAGCAACATGCAATGCACATTGTAGTACAAAGACTCATTCAAACAATCATAAAGAAGTAGTTTGTCCATCTTGCTGTCCATTGGTCAGACAGTGAATCAACCTGTTTGGAGAGTAAGGCACAATAGCTAGTAAGGCCTTCCATTAGTCAGTTAGCCAGCCAGCTTGTCAGTCAATCAGCAAGCCAGCCTGTTGGTCAGTTGGTCGGCCAGCTGGTTGAGCCAGCTTGTAAGTTAGCCAGCCAGCTCAACAGTCAGTCAGTCAGTCAGTCAGTCAGTCAGTCAGTCAGTCAGTCAGTCAGTCAGTCAGTCAGTCAGTCAGTCAGTCAGTCAGTCAGTCACATTTAGTCACTTACATGTAAGAAAATATTAATTGTTATTAATAAAGTTCTCTCATCAGAGTAGAGTGCCATTTTGTTCAAATTAAAAGTTCCAATGTTTTGGACTTACTGTACATGTACAGTGTCCTTCATCAGTGGAAAAGTCGAGTGATTGAACTGACAGTCTGACAGTCTGACTGATAAACAGTTGACTGGTCAAATGGCCAGTCAGACTGCCAGACACTCATTAAGTCAGTCAGTCAGTCAATAGGTCGGTCATTTAGTCACTTACATGTAGTCACTTGTTTTGTCTGTCAGTCAGACTTACTTTCATCAGAGTAGAGTGCCATTTTGTACAAATTAACAGTTCCAAATGTTTTGGACTTACATGTAGTCCTTCATCAAGGGAAAGGGCAAGTGATTGAACTGACAGTCTGACAGTCTGACTGACAGACAGTTGACTGGTCAAATGACCAGTCAGACTGTCCGACACTCATAAGTCATCAAGTCAGTCAGTTCTGTCCACCCATTTTTAACCCTTCATCCATTCATAGGTGATGGGTACACATCTATTCCAGTTTTTTTTCTTTAGAAGTCCAATAGAAACAGAGATGAAAGTGATGATAGTGATGCCGATGATGATGACGACGATGATGATGATGATGAGGAGGATGACAAAGAGGTAATTTATTTAGGGAAATTTCAACTTGAAACAGACCGATGTTAATTATCACTCAGTCTCTGTGTCTTGAGATACCTTGTGAAACTTTTCTGGTTAGTTTTCCAGAGCTTCAAAAAAAGAACTCTGTCCCATAGTGCATGTTAGGCAAATGTTAATATTAATTATTAATATTATTATAATTTATATTAAATTAATAAATAATAAATATCATGTGTAGTCACTAAGTGAACTACTTAAGAGAAATAAGTTTTGAAAATGTTAAAATAGTGCTTAAGTCTAGTTAGAATTTAATCCAAACGTTTCGGGCTTTGCCCTTCATCAGTGGATAAGAGTTTGTTGGTGATGCGCCACTAACAAACTCTTATCCACTGATGAAGGGCAAAGCCTGAAACGTTTGGATTATTCTAACTGGACTTAAGCACTATTTTAACATTTTCATAACTTATTACAAAGAAAAAAGTGCTATGCAGCTTAAGAAGTTTTTCATCTTCAAATAACGTACTTAAGAGAAATGTTACTTTGAGACCATTATACATTGTATGTAATTTTTATTACTAATATAAATAAATTTCATGATTCATTGTTTTAAATACATGTTCCAATGAGCTATGATTTTTTTTCTGTGTGTAAGATGCCACTCACCATCCATGAACTTGGGAACTATGCATTAAACACACAACCTACAGATTATTCACTGATCTGCTGTAGGTTGTGTGCCCTGGTACCTAGAATTAACTACAGTTAGCTCTAAGCCAATTAGAAGACAGATTAAGTAACTTCAATGTGTAGTTGATTACTTTCTTTTTTTACCAGGGTATTGAGAAGAGAATACCCATCAGCCACGAGATTTCATTGGACCATGGAAATAAAACAGTTAAGTTTCGTATAAATAAATGGTTCAAATCACTCAGTAAAAGTGGTTGTGGCCACATCAAGGCTGCTGACTAATATTAACCCATTGACTCCTGGAGCTTTTCCCAAAAAACGCATTTTTTAGACGTTTTTGATCTTTTAAGGTCTATTATAAGCTAAAATAGCTCCAAATCACTCAAAACGGCCCTTGGAATGCAAAATGCATCCTTGTTTTTCACAAGAATCATGTTTAACAACTTTTTCGCTCATGCATGCGCACAAGTCAAAGTTTGAAGATAAACCATACCACTTTAGGCTTTTCGGTTTTTTTTTTCGCTCTTCCTTTTTCTCTTGTTCCTTTCTTTTTGCTGCACTCTTTGGCCTTCTACCAGGCTTCTTTCCAGTGGAAGAATTTCCGAGAAAGTGTAAACGAGGCAAGAACTACTTACCATGGACAAGCAAAGGATAGAAAGGGGAAATTTTCCTCTGAGTTTTTCACTAAAATTTTGAAGCGGTTTGGTGAATATTTCAAGCTCCGTCAATCTAATCACGCTGGTTTAGGTATCGTTGGAAAGGTCTTGTTCTGCTTCACAATTTGAGCATAGATTTCGCCTTTCTGGGTAAAAGTTGATGACATCACAAGCCGGACAAATGCCTGGAGTCAGGTATTATTTTCCTGTCCTGCCCTCTATACTCATAATGTTTGTTGATCTTAGGTATCTGCCCTTGCGTTGGATCCATCAGGGTCAAGGCTTGTTACAGGAGGTTATGATTTTGAGGTATTGTAAGATATCAACTGCAATGTACTGTCAAACATCCACTACTGGACACCCATTGTAGGCAAACACCTCTGTAAGCAGACAGTTAGTCCCAAGTACAAAATGAACACTACATTTTTAACTTCCCATAAGCAGACACCTCTCCTAAGGAGACACTTATTCATGGTCCCAGCCACATACAAACACTACATTTTTAACCTCCCATAAGCAGACACCTCCTCTAAGCAGACACTAATATTTATCCATGGTCCCAGCCTCATACAAACACTTAATTTTTAACCTTACAGACACCTCTCCTAAGGAGCTGTAGTCATATTCCCAGCCATACAATGTATACAAACACTGCATTTTCTAATCTCCCATAAGCTGACACCTCAGTGGACATTAAATTTTCCTCTTGGTCCCAGCCACATGCAAAGTTAACACTACATCCTTAACCTTCCATAAGTGAACACCTCTCCTAAGTGGACAATTCATTATGGTCCCAGTCACATACAAACACTACATTTTCAAATGACAAAAAAACAAGACAAGTTTCCTGAGAGGTCGGCAACTATCTGCAATGTTGTTGTCTGTTTAAATTTTGATGTAAATTTATTGTTTGAGTTCTAGAATGTCATTGTGGGAGGTGCGATGGCCTAATGATTAGTGCGCTGGACTCCGGATCGAACGGTCCGGATTCGAGCCCTGGCCAGGGCACTGCGTTGTGTTCTTGGGCAAGACACTTAACTCTCATAGTGCCTCTCTCCACCCAGGTGTATTGGTGGTTTTCACTGTCACGCAATAAAAAAATAAAATCAAAACCATTCAACGACAGAAGCTATGAATTTTAGATATTATAGAAGATAAATAGGTAAACGATTTGTCCAAATCTCAGGTCTGTGCGGTGCACTGTTTGCGAGTTATTTGCCGAAACTTTCCACGCAAATTTATAAAGCTCAGTATGGAGACGCCATATTTGTGTCCTTCCGAGGGGCACAAACATGGCCGCCGCGAGTCAGAGAAACCATCTGGAACTTAATTTTCCTATTAATAGCGACTACTTTTGGCTCATGATCAATTACACTTTCACACAAACAGCACTTAGTACATTGGGAATGTTCGATCTGCAAAAATGGAAAGGAAAGGCCTTTTTTGAATCAAAACAACTTTGTCACGGCACTCAGCTTGATATCACATACGGCGGAGAACTCGAATATTCAAAATGCTCTGTTTTTAAAACGAAGGGCACAACCAAGCTGGAAATTTGCGAAAAGATATATTTTTAGTTTATCTTACACCTAGTGATATCAAAAGTTTAGCAGGCCTATTAAATTTTGATTTCAGAATTTTATGACGTAACATGAAAACCAAGAATAAATGGGTACCGGCGAATTTACTGCTGGGGGTAACCCTGCGATGGACTAGCATCCCATCCAGGGGGGAGTAGAAATATTCCTAGTCACTTCATGCTGCGGAAACAGGGATAAGCTCCGGCCTGATGGGCCCCTTGGCTCACAAGCAGACTTTCTTCTCTAGAATGTCATTGATTTTTGCTAAAAAGGTTCGCTGTCCATTGTTGTCAATTTACTTTGACATTGGTCAATTTTGTTTCAAGTGGCCCAGTTCAAGTGGTCACACTAACTGATCACTGATTTTGTTTTGTAATAATTATCTGAAGGTTAATTTATTATAAATCAAAATTTTGCTTTTTAGATAAAATTCTGGGATTTCAATGCAATGGATGCCTCCCGCCGTGCCTTCAGAACTCTACAGCCTTTTGAATGTCATCAGATAAAGTCCATACAGTACAGCATCACTGGGGATGCGATTCTTGTTGCTGCTGGAAATGCACAGGTATATAAATCAATGACATTTTTCCATGCTCTACATGTACATCCTTGTGGAGGTGTTGTGTCCTAATGGTTATTGTGCTGGATATCCCGGATTGCTGCTGTCTAATATGAATGATTTTATTTCCAGGCAAAGGTGATTGACCGAGATGGATTTGAGGTTCTGGAATGTGTGAAAGGCGACCAGTATATTGTTGACATGGCCAACACTAAAGTATGTTGATGCTTGTACGTGCAAATGTGTTGTGTGCAGTAAAATGCAGAACACTATTGTCCAACCTAACTATTACATTAAGTTCTTACACCCTTCACTTTGTTTTCCAAAATGCTCTATTTCTAACTTTACAATGTGCCATTTTTTTGAAGAAAAGAACACTAACTTTTAAATGAAGTGATAGATTTAATTACATGTAGGTCGATCATCCGATAAAGCACTTCAAAAAATTAATGGTAATCATGGTTGGTTTTGTATCAGAGTTTGATGTACATAATGTGCATTCATGTTCAAATAAATTAAGACATTTCTATGGGATTCCCTCAATCTTTGAAAACTTTTCATTTTATTTTTTCAAACTTTTTAAAACTACTCAGTGTTCTCATATCTGTCCAGTTCTTTGGTGTTGATTGACCAGCAATAATGTTGACTTAGTCCTATGTCAGTAATTGTTTTTAAAGTGGTACATGTAAATGTATTTTTCAACCCAGGGACATGTTGCCATGTTGAACAGTGCATGCTGGAATCCAAAGGTTAAAGATGAGTTCATCTCATGCAGTAATGATGGGTATGTGATTGATGGTTTCTTTAAGAGCTCTGTATTGTGCTTGTGACATGACAAGAAAATGTAAAAAAAAAATTAAAAGAAAAAAAGAAAAATGGAATAATAAAAAAGAAAAGCATATTACCAGGTCTAGAGAATTGAAACCAGAGTCGGTAACTTGTCAGCTGACAGTTAGTTGACCCACAGTTGGTGGAGGGGAGCTGTTCGTCACAATAGAAAGCTAAAGCACAGGCGTTTTGAGCCACGGACAGAAATGGAACCTTCTCGTCTTTAGCGCTTGTTGTCAGCTTTTTGTTCAAAAATTCAAGTTGTAAGTGCTTAAAATAATGAAAGCTTTCCAACTTGTAATATTTTTTGGTGGTAAAAGTTCACCAAAACCTCAAACATTCGCCTTCTGGATGCCGTCCATGGCTCAAAAACGTCTGTGCTTAAGCTCTCTAATTACCAAACATACAAAAGTACTGTACTTGCACAACTTGCAGAGCTGTCGGCCTCCCATATTTGTTGAACTTTGCTTATACTGTGGTTCATCTCTAATCATCACTTCATTATGTTTTCTCTTTTTTAATGGTGTACATGTTCTGTATGTGATACAAAATGTAGATACGATAATGCAGCCGATCTACATGTATAATATAGCTATTTATAGTGGCAAGCCAAAGGTGATCCATTGCAAATACTCATACAGATGGAACGCAAATTTAATGTCTTTTCAGACTTGTGAAATGAATTTACAACAAAAAATGTATGTGGTTTTTATCGTTGTTAGCTTCAAAACTGTAGAATGATGTAATCAACTGGTCCCAAATTATACAATGGCTATTCTGTTTTGGATTTACAGCGTGTTCATTCCTTCAGAATTATTAACCAATTTTACAATACAAATAATAGATTTCTCTGTTCCCTGTGTGATTTTGAGCATTCAAAATAATTCTTAATGGGACATTGTAAACAGTGTAGGAAGAATAATTATACAAACGCTTTCTTATTATTTCGTTTCTCACCAATCTGTCTGTTTCTAGGACTGTGAGGATATGGAACACAGAGAATCCCAAGAAAAATAAAACTGTTATCAAGACCAAGACCAAACAAGGCAAGAAAATAAGTCTGTGAACAGGTCTTCAAGTCGAACAAGCTGCAGGAGGGATCTTTCTTGCCAGAACACACCCTGCAAAAAAAATAGGCAAATAAAGAACACACCCTGCATGCCCTGTTGACCAATTTCTTTCACCCTATACAGCTGTACCTGACTGTGCAGCTCAAACAACAGTAAAGCAGTTTATCTATGTTTAGGTGTTACCAACATTAGTCTGCTTAACAGAGATTAACGTTAAAACTTTTTATCCTGGTTTGCACAGGGAAGAAGACAATCCCTACATACTGTTGTTTTAGCAAAGATGGACGAATAATAGCTGCAGCTTGCCAAGTAAGCTTTTAACATGTTACGTCATGCTTGACGTAATAACATCTACAGTAGCCACTTTTGAGTCCATGTTGTGAGGACGGATGTTATTATGCTAAAGGTACATGTGTAAAGGTAAAGTCTGCATACAAAGCCTGGTGGCCCATCAGGCCAGAGCTTATCCCGGTTTCCATAGCATGAAGCAACTTGGATGGGACGCTAATCCCTTGCAGGGTTACCCCCCAGGATTAAATTCCCCAGTACCCATTTATACACCTGGGTGGAGAGAGGCACTATGAGAGTAAATTGTCTTGCCTAAGGACACAGCACGGCGACCCCGGCCAGGGCTTGAACCCAGACTACTAAATCCTGAGTCCAGCACACAAACCGTAAGGCCACTGTATCTCCTGTTAGCATTCCAAAGCTCCATGTTTGATACTGGCTGGGTGCTGTTGTTTGGTAAAAGATAGCAAAGGTGGCATTGCTAACCGTTTTCGAAACAGAAACGTGTTTCGGTGGCATCATTTGTATTCTCCACTAGAGCTCTTAGCTATGATTATTGTGCAAGTAGTAGTAGTACTTTATTTAGACACAATCACCAGTGAGCCAGAGGCACGTTTAAATGTGAACATGTATGCTAAAATTAAAATGTAAAATTTAAATATGTTATCCATTCAATAAAAATACAGGCACTAAGCTACAAAATTTAAAATTGAAAAACCAGGCAATAAAATTTAAAAACTAGACAATAAAAATTGAAATATGTAAACTAACCGATACACAGATTACAGCGACAGTTGGACTCGGCAGTCAGGTTAACATTGTTCAGTAAATTTATAAAAATTCTAAGAGAGCACGCTCCTCTTATATTGCCAGGTAGTCATGTAATCGTTATCAGTGGCAATCTTTATTGTTTTTTTTTTTATCTTTGCGCTTTATGTTAGGATGGATCCATTCAAGGTTGGGACACCAGAAGGCCATTTGTAAGTGAAAACAAATCTTCTTTCCTCGGCACTCTTAATATTCTTCATGTCGAAAGCGACTTTTTTTCTATAACAGTTATCTCCATAACCTATGTTTTTTGCGAGTTGTGAGCATTTTATGACCTAACTTTAATAGAAGTTTGAATAATAATTTCTATCAGCAGCTTTTCATTCATATGCCAATGAGGTTTTGCTTTCTTCTTGAACAGATCCACACCACGTATCTTCAGCGCAATGCTCATGCTCTGGGCAGTGACACATCCTGTCTGACGTTTTCTCACGAAGGAAACATATTAGCATCTAGAGGAGGTAAGAACCAAGCGATACATTCTCACTTTGTGATAGGAACAAACAACCAGAACATTATTTCCCGAACACAATGCAAAGTCAGTGACCAAGCTCGAACCTTGGTTGCAGTTACCAAACCCCTTGTTAATCTTAGCATGTACGGTTTGACTTTTTATATCCTCTTAGTAGCTTACTGTTGTTTATTGAGTTATTTTTTTCAAAAAAATAACTCTTAGTCGGCGTGAAGACGTATTTGGCTATTAAGTGGGTGGACGGTGGATGTTGGTTGGGTGGATCATTCATGTATGTATTTCACACCAATCAGATTTGGGATTCTATCAAGGACCAATCAAATTGCGGCTTGTATGTATGGATCGTTTTTATGAATAATTTGTTTTCGGTTCAAGGTACGGCCATTTTTGTTTTGCTATAGATTCAACCTTATTGGGCCGTGTTGGTCTGAAGTCTCTATTCCAGTTCTTGACTTTTATGTAGCTTTGGGTGAGAACATTGTGTGTGGGTTCTGAAACCGAAAAGTGTTTGGAAATTTGATGGTGGTGAAGGTGATTCTCTCGGTTTACCGAATCAACTAGTTCAGTTGACGACAGAATATGGGTATAGTATTTGTTGACCACTTTATTTTAAATTTTATGATGTTTTTGAGTAGAATAAATATGTGTATTGAGAATAAATGTTGTGACTTCCATTTTTAATGTTAGTGTTGCGGGTTTGCGCAACGTTTTGTTGTTCTGGTCCCCAAATAGAACAAACTGATGCACTGTGGGTTGTTTGTAAGGGTGTTTGAACTGTTTTCTCTCGGTTAAAAGTATAGCATTAGTAGTTTTCCTATTAGTAGGAGCTTTGGCTAAGTAATAACACGAGCGACCACAAATCTCTCAAGATTTTCCTCCCAAATTAAGAATAACGTAATTGTAATAGGTCGAGGCATGTGCGTTTATTTGGGTTTGAGAGTTGCCAACTAATTGGTATTTTCGTGAGGTTGGAATGTGGCCGGAGACGGTTCGACGTTTCCTACTTAGGAATAGTAGGACTTCACATGGGCGGTCATGAGTTTTGTATTGTACGATCGTTTCAAAAGCTCATGACGTGATGATGTTACAAGGGCACGTTTTGTCTGCTCGGCAAATATTAAATTAGCTGTTTTGACAACGTGGTGATGGCACACCAAGAGATCTCTGAACTCGCCTCGATGAAACAGCCAAAAGATTCACTTCAACTGGCTAAACCGACAAGAAATAGTCGCAAAATTGCAAACAAATTAGCGACCGTCGCTTCTGGCGAAGTAAACATGCAAAGTAAACATAATCTTGTTTGTCACGTACCGAAAGTGAAAGCTGCAACGTCAACGCATTCCATGGCTGACGCAATACCTTTTTAGTGTATTTAATATTCCCAACGCAAAGCGGTTGCAGTTACGTTTACTCATAGGCAAAAGAAAAAAAAGACAGGCAGCTTTTTGGTAGTCTCCTTTGAAGCCGTTGTTTGGGTTCGTCACGCAAAAAACAACGGCTGAAAAGAAGACTAGCTTTTTGGGTGTGCAGTCAAGCGTGGCACACAACTTCATCGAAAGCTATTTTTAGCACGGCCGTGGGAATATCGGTACTGATGATGTTACGCTTACCAGTTAGGGGACGTTTCTGCTCCTGGTTGCGAAATTAAAATTGTACCAGTCCAAGTAAAATCGTCACGTGGTTTGGCCGAAATGCACTGGTGACTAGAGTTGTTTGTTTCTCGCGTTCGTCGAAAGAAACACGTACTTGCTTGCAGAAAGGTTTTTCTGTTTTATATTGATGATGAAAATAACGGAGCCATTTCAGAAACCCGAGAATACTTTGTTCTTGTTCCATCTGGCTATTCGTTTGCAATTTCTGGGTCAATTTGGCTTTCTTAAAGAGCGTGTTTGCGATTTTGTGATCATGTTTACGGTAAATGTTGTCAACAGTTTTCAATCTATGTTCCGATCATGATGTACTTAGCGGTTTTCTTTCGGCTTGGAATGAAAGGGGATCAAGGCTGTGCTCTAAGAAAAATTACAAGGAGCCCAAAGGTTCCAAACTATGAGATCCAGGGTGCCCAGCATAAAGCTTATATGAAAGAAATAAGATTATCTGGTCGCCCAAAGGCAAAAATTAATCGCCTGAGGCACCCGGGCACCCTTAGAGCACAGCCCTGGGGATGGATAGTTAAACATCAAGGTAACCTTAAAAGTGACTACCAGATATTTTTTTCTGTTTACTTTTGAAGAAATTACTGACGTATTTATTGTCTTCAACGGTATGGTTCGATCGATCGGTTGCACACCATAGTCATATTTACAAGGGAAAGCAGCCTAATTTTAGAATATTTGCACAATTTCTTTTTAAATTGTTTTTGAGTTATTTTTCCAAAAGTAGCTCTTAGTGGGCACGATAGACCGTGCACATGAACCATGCACAAATAGCTCAACCCATGAAATAAACCATCCCAACAGGACTAACACCCAGTTCTACCTTAAGCCACCCAATCAATTGAAAAAATAACTCCTGCACGCTGAGCGTGCCTATGTTTTACTCTAGGTGATGATACTCTGAAAATCTGGGATGTGAGAAACTTCAAGGAATATCTAAATATTGCCATGAATTTAACAAACTACTATCCACAGTAAGTCTTAGTTACAGCTGTGTTATGCCCTTCATTTTAAAATACCAAGCTTTCCTCGAAATACAGAACATTAGTCGATTGTCACTTTTACGTGTTCCACGTGCTAACCCTGCTTTATGGCTAACTTCTGGCTCATACGAGACTGTAAAAGAGCAGTAAGGTGGGATTCCGATTGCCGATCCTTCAGAAAGAACGAAAATTGGTTCGAGAAATCAGGAGTAAAATTGCAGTGTTCTGCAAATTCAAGAAAACGACTTCTTTTTGTTCAAGTTATCAGCAGATTAGAGAAATCGGGATTCCAGTGTATCGCATAGGCTGAATCGCATGGGTGGACGAGCCACAGATCGCGTAGTTTGTTTTAAAGTGGTGAAGCAATTGATCGCAACTTTCTCATTAAACACTCTTTTAAATTTGTTTAAATAATCGGCCCAAGGTTTACAGTTTTGAAATTAAAGGTGAATGGCTCACTTGCAAAATCACGTGATTTTGTATTGCGGGCCCATAATGGAAGGACAACTATTTTCAATATGGATGTACCTTACTAAGTTTACAGGGTTAACTCTACGGAAAATAGACTGTAATTTCCTAGGATACTTGTAAATATGCTGAGCAAATTCAAGTGTGAAAGAATTCCAGCTTCAACTTTTTTTTTCTGATTTAGCTTGTGTATTCTATGCGAAGACTTTTACCCTCGGAAATATGATTAAATGATAGCTTTAAATTTTTTCTGTAGTGATAAGGAGATAATGGAACGCAAAAGTTGTAATAAGAAGGCATGACAGACGAATAAACTGTTATTACAAGCCGCGAATTTAAATTTTGTCCTTCCAATGTGAGCCCTCGCTACTTTAAGTCCGGGCCAACCAAACAATTTCACGTGATTTTGAAAAAGAGTAATACAAAGGTGTGGGGTGGGTTGTTTAAACCTCAGTGACAGTGCAGCCCACGCCCTCTCCCCCGCACGTGAAGTTTGATCCCCCAATAAAGCGAAAGGTCACGTCCACTGTTTGTTTGTTTGTTTGTTTGTCAGGACGTCATGTCTGTTTAGCCCAGATGATAAAATGATTATAACGGGAACATCCGTGAAGAAAGGACAGGTGAGTTACGTTACCTTTTAAAACTCGACGCTGTTTGATTTTGATCAAAGATTGCGAATAATGGAAGTGTACCAATCGAATAATAGTAAATGGCTTGAAGGACACAGGAGTATTAGTTCGTATAGTGTGATCGTCCGGGTGAGAGTAGTTCTCAAATGAAGACTGGTGTTGGTGACTGACGTTTCGGCAACCTGAGTCAAGTTAAAAGTTGTAGTCAGTCGATTACAAACTTTGCACGAGGCTTACAGCCAATAACATCGTGGCTAAGCTGACATGGTATGGCTAAACCCATCAGCTTCAACGGACCAGACAATCGGAAACTTGCAGGTTAGTTAGAATATTGCTATGCTATTGAATAGCGGGAAAGATTATCTTGTTTCTCTTTTCACACCCAGGGATCTGGAAGGCTTGTGTTTATGGAAAAGGACTCTTTACGGAAGCTTTACGAGTTTGATGTGATAGAATCGGTAAGTTGTATTTTATATGTGTCTGCTCTGTAACTGTTATTGTGCCTTTCGGGGCTTATCTATCAAAACCGTCATCACTCCAAACTTCTCACATCCTAACAACAAAGAACCTTACAGTGCTATTGATAAACAAAGGAAAGACTTTTGCAAAGGTGCTGCTTTAGTGTTAAAACCCGACCGAATTCTGCAAGAGTTGTGCAGAAAAATATTCTGCGGAAACTGTCTACTGTCATAGTTGGTGGACTCAGTATTTAGCTTACATGCCTTTCAATCATTCAAATCCGAGTTTAAAATATCAAACTCAAACGTTTTCCAGGTCAAAAGGAGACGATAACTAAGGAAATAAAAAGAGGATAGGAAATCAAATAATTTAATGTGAACAAAAAAATAAAGCAACTTCCAAATTTTGAAGCCGTGGCCTAATGGTTCACTGATGGTTAGCGTGCTGGACTCTGGATAAAGCCATCTGGATTCAAGCCCCGGCTGGGGTCATTATGTTGTGTTCTTGGACCAGACAGTTTATTCTCACAGTGCCTCTTTTCACCCAGGTGTATAAATGGGTACCGGCGAATTGTTGGGGCAACTTGGTAGAATGCTGGGGAGCAACTTGCGATGGACTAACATCCGAATGCTCCCATGTACAGCAAGGAGGAGACAGCGTGGCCTAGTGGTTAGGGCGCTGGACTTGTAATCCGGAGGTCCTGGGTTCAAATCCTTCTCCCTGCCACTAGAACGCCTAGCTGCTTCATATTACGAAAACCGGGATACGCTTTGGGCTTTGTGGGCCACGTAACCTTTGCCTTAGCGTTATGTATAAAATTCAAGTTACTAGACACATGAAAAAATTAACCCATACTCTATATTTGCCTACACAGAGTGTTGTGAGCTGCCTGTGGCATACAAAACTAAACCAGATTGTAGTCGGATGTGGAAATGGAACCACCAAAGTTTATTTCGACCCTGAGAAAAGCAACAAGTGAGTTTTCCACTTCAAGTATTTCTCCAAAAAAAAGGTGTACAGTCAACTCTCTCTTAAGGGACACCCGTATAAGACGGACATCTGATGTTAGTCCAGTTCTTGTCGTTTTTCAGTAATTTTACTGTAACTAAACTCCCTGTAAGACGGACGCCTCTCTAAGACGGACAGCTGGATCCGGTCCCGACGGTGTCCGTTTCAGAGAGAGTTGACTGTATCACATTTGCTGGTCAAATTGTCCTTGTACCCTGTTTAACATTGTTTTTTTTTTATGAAGGGGAGCTAAACTTTGTGTTGGAAAAGTGAAAAGAAAAGTTGCTTCAAAAGAGATGCCCTTGAAAGATCAAATCATTACACGTAAGTTTATCTTTTTATTTTTTCTCATCAAAATGAAATAAATGACTAATTCGTTTTCAAATTGTATATGCACAGATGACTGGTAACACTCTAAACTGTAGAAAGCAATATTGTAAACTTAGCGTAAACTTGTTAAGAAGCCCAACTGGTAGGGGGCTGACCAGTTGACTATTTACAAAACGTGGAGACGAGCTCGAGACTGCCGTGTCTAAAGTCTAGGTAATGTAGAATTTGAACCTGAGGCATCTAGATGTCATTTCCAGTGCCTTCAATTCTTGAACATAAATTACATACTTTTTTGCATACCACTGTACATAATTTGTGAAGACCAGTATGTTGTATGTTTTTTTTTGTATGCTGTATATTAATAAAAGAGAAAAACTTTGTGAGGGCCTGGGCGGTCTCGTTAAGAGGGTGTTATCGATAAAACCATACAACGCCCATGTTGTATTTTTGCTTGTCATAGTTTCCAGTATAATTAACCCATAGACAATTTTGCATTTTTGGCATTTTCTCTCTATGTAGCACATTCGCTGCCAATGTTCCGTGAGAAGCGATTCCGCAGTAAAAAGAAAGTAAAGGAAGCAGATCGAAAAGATCCCGTCAAGTCACACAGACCAGACCTCCCAGTCACTGGGCCAGGTGAGTCATCATTTACTTATTATTTCTTAAAACTGTTAAAAGGACAACGAACTTTCTTCCGTTGAATCCCTTGTCCGACTTATGACTGGGTCAGTCCTTTTCAGCAGTGTTGCTCAGCAAAACGCCATACTTCGTGGCACAGAGCTGATGTGACAGTCTATGCGATTGGATAATAAAACGTTTCGGCAAATTGACTAGTGCTTTTAAATTTTCCAGCAGATGTCCTCCTATTTTTTCTCCAGTTTATTGAAGGCAATAAAATAAACAAAAACTGCAACAACAATATCAGGTGTCAATGCGACGGTCGCACGTTAATCAGACTATTGTGTGTAAAGAGGTGACAGTGTAAAGTAAAAAAGTTTTGTGACGTCATATTAAAAGGAAAATAATATATAGATTTAGGCAGGCCTAAAAGCGGAACTCCCATTTATTATTCTTTTGCTCGAGTTTGCACTGTTTCCCAAAATATAGGTACATGTCGCTGCACTTTATTGGGTTCCTCATGCACGTACGCACGTAGGCGCACACATCAAATTTTAGTGTAAAGACTTTTCATAACTCTAAGGGCTATTCAATGTATAAAGGACCTTGATGAAGGCGAAGAAATTTGTTTTGATTTACTTCAAAACTGTCAAGGCAAAAAGTTCAACTCAAGGCAAAAAGATCAACTAAAGGCACTGAACAAAGTGAACTCGCGGCTAAACAAAATGAACTCACGCCACAACAAAGAAAATCACAGCGGAAAAACTAACCCAGCAAATTCATTGGGAGCCGGGTTAAGTCATTTTTAAGCAGTTTTTTGTGTAAGAATTGTGACAGATTGTGATTTACGAAGTGGTGGTCGCTGTCTAATAAGCTTACAATGTAATTTTGTACCATCTTGGTTTGGTTGCATGATTACTACGCTGCATGTTTTATCGTACACATTGCTAAATACCCAAGAGAATTTTGTGCAGAGAAGTGAATGAATTTCCTTCGTTTCTAACAGGCAAATGTACGTTGGGAAAAGTCTGAACTCACTCACCCAGCCACAGGCAACTCGCAATATAAAAACCGGCGTAAATACTAGTTTATGAATCTAAAATTTTATCACGGGTAGGAGATTTCAACACGCTCACCAAAGTGACAAAAATGCAAGCGAGTGAAATAGAGCAGTTGGATAATAAATCGTTTAATCGTTGGTGTAAAGTATCGTTGCCGAAGGTTTACTCGTTTTTTGCTTTGATTTGTTTGTGGGATGCAGCGCGCGAAATCATGTTTTTGATCCGTGTAGCTCAATAATTGAATATTCTTTTCAAAATCCAACGATGAATCTCACAGTTAACTCCACTAACTAAAAAAAACACAATATTTAAAACGAAACATTTAATAGGCAAAAGTGTAAAAAAGTGATTAATTCGAAGAGGTTTTAAAGCAGCTGTTTTAACGAAATTTAAGCTTATAATTGACGGGAAGATCTGAAAACCGACACAACATCGAATTCGCACATAAATGAAGTATAAACAGATTCTCATAACAAAATGTTTACATTTACGATTGTTACCTCATATTTTGAGAAGGCTTGTAAATTCTGCAGGGCAAAGCTTTCAAACCAGCCAAATAACATCGGAGACCAAGCAACGAAAACGGTAGTTTCGTCCAATGTTGGTAATAATCTCACACCACGGACATATACATAATTTGAATTATCAGCGAAGTCAGCGAAGATCAATATCTTTCTTCCTTTCGGTGTAGCTTTTAACAGTCTTTTATCCGCCACTTCAGTCAACTTGACCGGGTCTGGGCACACTTTTATATTAGCTCAGTTAATTTTCCAGTCTTGGTCAGCCGCAGGAACCGAAGAGAGTGCTTCAACTCTCGCTGTTTTTGACTCGTATTCTGATATATCATGTTCAGGTCAACAACTATTTCGGATCTTCCCATTAAGAAGTTATCCTAAATCACTTGGCATAAGTTTCCATGCTGTAGATAAGTAAATAAAGCGAGAAATATTCACGAAAATCTATGTCCTCCAGCACGCTTTCTTCCCGTCTTTCCATTTACCAGTGAACAACGTGCAAACGAGTTTACCGCCTTTTCATACAATCACTTCGTTTAAGTTGAAATGAAATGTCCAGATCATTTTATTAACATGAGAAAAAACTGGATATAGCCAAGAATAAAAGCTGAGCTCCTCGGCTATTAACTTTGCCCTTTATTTAAATCTGAATTAACGCGATGATCGTCTCGATGATCGAAAAAATTGTAAAAAACTAGGACTTGAGCCCGCGATCAACTAGAAAACCATCATCAGGTCAGCGCCAACTTAACAAAAACACGTGACCTCGATGAGCTCCACATGTGAGCCCGCGATACGACCCCGTGATACTGGTCAGCGGATATCTTGTTTTGACAGCTGTCAATTGACTATAACATGGATGTCAAAGTTGTAAGCCCTGTTTAGTAGAGATGGCATTTATCTGCTCCCATCTCCCTCAGCCTATACTCCTCCCCCCACCCACGGTCGGGCTGCCTTGGGACTCCCCTCCCCCTCCCCGCAAGTCTGTAGGCGCGGGTGGGCGGGCGGACGGGAGTACGCACCAAATTTTCTAGGCCTCATGGGTTTACCAAAAATCCTTACCCATGGTGCTCCGCTGGCGCGCTTCGCGCGCAGGAGCTCCGCTATCAATTTTTGTTAGGCACGCCAAACACGGTCGATCGGGGCCAATGACATTATGACTTTAGGACATTATGGCATAAGTGTTTGTTTGGAGGAATTAACTACTGTAAGCAATCCATTCCTGTTGTGTTATTTGCAGGTCACGGTGGCAGAGTTACATCTGGTATGTCCCTGTCAGCTTTTGTGGTGAAAAACTTGGCGATGGAAATGAAAGATGACTCTCATCCACGAGAAGCCATCCTCAAGCACGCTAAGGTACAGCTCGGTGCTGCATACATACATGTATGTAAAGTTCCAAAAGTACAACTGCAACGTCTGAGATTTGGATAGGAATAGAGGAGAGCCAGACAGGGTTTCGTTTTTTGAGTTGCCGTTTTGTTCTGAAAATGGGTCACCAATTTGGTTATTTGGTCTGAAATTTGGCATGGTTTTGCCTTCTGGTCGGTAATTGGGTATCGTTTTCTTGGGAAACCACAACGTCTTTTTGTTACTTTTGTTAGTACTTGTGGGTTTCTTGTATCTTGTAAACTTGGAACAGCAATGCGTTTTGAACGTTGGCATGTTTGTCTGCTTATTTGTGTGCATGTACGTGTGTCTGTCTGTCTGTCTGACTGTCTGTCTGTGTATGTCTGTCTCACATAGCCTTTATTTCTTTCCATTGCTAGGCTGCAGCTGAAGATCCTTACTGGGTGTCACCAGCATATGCACAGTAAGTTTGGCTCCCATCAGGTTGATCACCGTTGTTTAAAGTAGTTTCTACAGACTTCTTGCGCTCACAGAACCAATCACAGTACGATGATCATGTGACCGGTGCCACCTACCTGAAATGGCGGGAAAAGCCCAAACACCGTGGGTTAACTTTGCCGATTTGATACGTGATTGGTTTAGAATATAATGCCCTCGTTGTGATTGGCTGATTGGTTTATGAACCAGTAGCAGACCTTAGTAAACCAAAACGCCTTACAAATGCTTTCAAAAGCACGGAAAGAGTTCTCTACTGGCCCACGAAGCTCGCTCTTACGATAAAATGTGAAAGTGGTTATTTGTAAAAATTATTATTTGGTTGACGGGTTTTGTGTCCTAAACCTTGTGTAACATACGCGAAACATTCAACATTTTTATCTTACATCTAGGCTGCGAACACGGGCGTATTTCTGACTGACTGACTGACTGACTTAGCGGCTGACTGACAATCTAAATTCTGCTCTTAATTGTCAATTTGTTTCCCCACAGCACCCAACCCAGAACTGTCTTCCACGAAGAAGAGGACGAGGAGGATGATGAAGACGAAGCTCAACGGAAAAAGATGAAAATATTGTAAAATATCAATACGTGAAAACGGGGAAGGAAAACTGGGAAGGAGTTAGGTTTTGCTCGTGACGTCATCAAAGGGATATTTCTGGGGAGTCCTCGATTATGGTGACTTTTCAGGATGCCGTTCAAGTGCAGCTAGCAACTTCAATGGGTGGACTGCATTTTTAACAGTTTGCAGTGAACTCGCGTAATTTTAAACCAAACCTACATACCAGATATGTTCCTTATTAAGGCCATCGTGCAACTGAAATTCATCGTTAATTCCACTGAGAAAAACGTTCTGGCAGACTGAGAACTGTAACTAATTCTGTAAAAAGCATTTTTCTGTTATTTTTGTTTGTAACTGGGGAGGGGGGGGGGGGGGGCGTAGATGTGAAGAGTGTAAGAAAAAAAACGATACGGCTGTTGTCAAAGAGGATTGTGAGGTAGACTGCTGCCTGAAGAAGGAGCGATCGAAACGAACGAACGAATGAGCGAACGAACGAGCGTGCGAGCGAACGAGCAAACGAGCGAACGAACGGACGGACGGACGGACGGACGAACGAACGAACGAACGAACGAACGAACGAACGAAGGAACGAACGAACGAACGAACAAACGAGCGAGTGAACGGACGGACGGATGGACAATCATCCAAAGGGGATTGTTTTTTTATGTCCTTGCCTAATAATAAATTAAATAATTTACAAATTCGACAATGAAACCATCTCCAGGTGTTTGAATGATTCTGAAAATAATTCAAGAGGTGCGCAGCGGGGCTTTCTAAATGGAGCAAATCACATTGCCAGTCGTTGCCATACAGTAAAAACCCGCAAGTAAGAACCTAAGTAACAACAAATAAAATCTGTGTAACAACAAATAAAATCGAGTGACAAGATAAAATGGTAATTAGCCTGTTTGTTTCATAATACAATACAATTAATAACAACCTTCCTTTTCTTTACGTTTTTATTACATTAATTAATTTATCTGCACGGCAATGGCCAGCTCCTATTTTTCCAAAGAGGATTCTTGCACAGTTCTGCATCACTAAATGATGATTTTTGAAAATAAGAACCTGTTTTTCATTTTCTATGCTAAACAGGTTGTTGTTTATAGGGGCTATAAATCACAAATTTGAGGCTAACGGGTTCTTAATTTTCAGGTTCTTGCGGGTTTTTACTGTATTGTTGACGATTGGATGCACTATTACTAATAATTCGTGAAAACACAAGTGTATTTTGTAATGACAAAGTTCGATGATTTTTTTGTACAAATTCTGCTGGCGTACGAGCAGTCCCTTTATGAGACTAAGCTACTCAGCTCTCCACATTGATGATTCTTGTGTTCCGTTGTCGATTAAACAAAAACGACATTTTCCTGAAGGCAAAATCAAGGAACTCCAGAAAGGTCAGAAAACTCATCCCAAGAAAGAGACCAAAAGTACCTCCCAAGGTCCCTACAGGAACAAAAAATGGTGGCAAAGGTAGTTTAAACGTATGCTGAGATTTAACTCTGTAGTGCTGGAAATATCCCGTGTATTTCTTTCCCAGGGTTTACAAAGTAAGGAAATAAAGGGGTCGGGCGGAGGAAGGGGGGGGGGGGGGGGGTAGGGTGGAGGCACAAAGCACAGAAAAATTACCTTGACTTCTGTATCGCGCGGCTGAGCATTGCATTGCAATTGTACCTTCATATCTACAATATAGCGGGCTCCTTACCAGGTCGTGTTTGAGTTCGTCACGCAGCGCTGCTTGGGGAGTAGCGTTGCGTGACGACCCAATTAACGGCTGCGAAGGAAACTAACTGGCCTTGCAACAAATGCCGTCTGGCCTGGTGGCCATACTTAGAGCCCGTATAAGCATTTTTGAGAATTTTTGAGTAACTTCCCCCTGGGATTTTTCATGTCCTTTGGCATTTAAAATTAAAATTGAAGAAGTCAACCTCGTTCCCAGGCCCTCTCACTTTCCCTCCAGGGAGGAAAAGGAGAGAGGGCCTAGAAACAAGGTTGTAAAAAACTAACCGATCAGTGCCCAGACCTCATACAGCGGAGTCTGCTTAACGATGTTGTAGCTGAGATCTTCAAAATAGATTTCCAAAGAAACTATGTTGTCGCTGCGGAAAAGCACAACATGGATACATAATTACATGTTTGTAGACTCTGCACTAAATTAACCAGGAAGAAGCCTGCGTGCTTTCTATAGAGTATTGCTTCTATCTCGTGATACCGCATGCAACACATCTCTTAATTAAGGCGCGTTGCAAGAAAGGTTACACGGCATTACCAATGAAATAACGTCTCTTGAAGACTGAAAAATACATAGAGAGACCAAACCCAATTAAGCGGCGCGGTTGGAAATATACTACTCCAAGGCCTACTCCCTCTTTCCATACTCGTGGGAAATAAAGAAGCGCCATAATTTAATAAAGACGGCCTACCAAATTGGGGGGGGGGGCGGGGGGGGGGGGGGGGGGAGAGAACAGGAGGCGAGAACCTGGGAGTAAAGGAGGGAGGGAAGTCCATGGCAGAGGGTGGGCCAAGGTGGCGGGACTCGGTTAAAATCGGGAAAACTTTTGCAATCTTGGGATATGTTTTGCAAATGAAATAGCCCCAAAAGGCGGGAAGTGGGGTTAAAGTTACAGGAAGCGGGAGGTTCAGACCCCATGTACCACTCCCCCCCCCCCCCCCCCCCCCCCCCCTCTCCTCCTCCCACCAGTAAGCATCAACAACATGACATAAACATAACACATGCGACATGCCCCGGAAAGGGAACGAACACGGAACTCTCAGTGGTCTAACAATATTTTTTAGCAGCACTTACTCTATGTACTTCCCCCTCTCAGCTCTTGTCATGTTCAAAAGAGGCTTGTAAATGTCGTAATTCCCTCGATCGACTGAAAATTTCTCCGTGTTGTTAAGAAAAGACATGAGATGCTCAATGAAAGGTTCCCTCAGCAGTCCACTGTACGAGAAGGACGTCGTGTATTCCACCTCCTCGCACGGCTCCGGACAGTCTTTTTCGCAGTCTTTCTTTTCGCTAGATGCGCCAAAATCTTCTGCAAGAGTGAATCAAGTTATTGTTTTTGTTTTTATAGTTATCATTATTAAACTGAGTCACTGTTGTGCTTGGAGAGCATCACAAAACTGCCAGTTTTAAACAAACTAAAAAAATCGTCTTGTCCAAATTACATTTTTGTAGAGTTTTCAATGATCGAGTTACTGTGAAAATAGTTTTGGGAAAATTATAGTATTTAGCATGCAGCCGCTATACACAAGTAACGTAGATTCTAGCATCAAATTATATCAAAGAGTTGATTGACTTACCGTGCGATTGGTAAACACAGAAAACTGTGTCATTTGGTGAACACATTGGAACCGAAGGGTCCGCTATAAAAAGGCATAAAAAACAGTTGTTATTTCTGGCATTCCTAAAGACAAAATCTACGTCTTCAAACCCGTGATATCAGCCCTAATAAAAAAGCGGAGCTCTAAATCGGCTCAAGAATTCATGATTTTCAAGGTGACTCGGCTGAAAAGTACTGTCATGTAATAGTTTCCGTTTGATTTCGAGTAGATTTCAAAGCAATCTGTATAGCCAAGAGAGGATGAAGTAAGAGAGCTAATCCCTCATATATGTCTTATTCAAAAGGTAATCCCTATTTTTAGACATGGTACCCAGTTCACCAGCGGATGTTAACGCGCGTTGCGTGGATGTTCTCGTGCGTTTTTGAGAGACGATCAGAAACGCACTGAATTAATGACTGTACACAACGGAAACAGTTAGTTTTGTTTCCCCTATACCCTCCTCAATGTTCCCCGAGGTGAAGCATCTTTTATCAATCCTTTGAAGGAAGGAATTTATTTTACCAGCATGACAGGGCATAATCTTCAATGTACTGTACAATTAAGACATTTTGGTGGAATCCTTACATGCAATTTTGTTAAAAATCCCTTAAAAAAGGTATCAATTTTATTGCTCTATTTTCACTTTTCTTGTAGGAAAAAGCTACCCTTGCAAACAGAATCATTAACCTTTTGTAAAGGGGAAAAGTGTGTTCATACCTTTAAAATCAGTTGGAGTACAACCACATGTTTTAATAGTATACTCATTGCGACATTTTAACAGGCAAGCTGCTTTCGTGTAGGCAGTGTAAGAGTCGCTGTTGAATATGTTAAGAGATCGTTTGGTGCAGTTTGTTGCATATGGCTTTTCCAAGTTAATGATCTGCAAGAATAAAATTGTTTGATGCTTATTTAAGTCAGGATTAAGTTTGGACGTAATATATCAAACACGAAGGAGAGTGTTTCATCACATTTCCAAACACCGAGAAGAGAGTTGAAAATACGACGCGTAGCGGAGTATTTTTGACGAACGTCGAGGTGTGAGGTGTTTGGACATGTGATGAAACACTCTCACGAGTGTTTGATATATCTGTCAATCGAAACGAAAACTACGGAGAAAACGGAGAAATAAAATCTTAAAAATCTATGCAAATTAAGAGCAGATTAACAAACCACCGTCATGGTTCTGATTTCCTTTGTTTACTAGATGAATTATTAATGATTTTGAGAACATTATAGGTTGGGCAATAAGAAAAAAATCCTGCACACGAAACATCAAGCAAACGAAACAGAGGAAAAATAACTCAAAGTAAGACACTAATAAAGAATTAGGCTGCGCTGAGATAGTGAACAACTAAAATTTGCCTTGTGAAAAGTCGCAGCTACAAGTTCCTTGGCCAAATTCTGCTATCTGGCTGGCTGGCTGTTTGACAATGGATTATTTAAAATACACCGATTTTTAGCACATACCTTTCTCCTTTTTATGGCACAAAGAGTAGAAACACCTGGTTGAATTTTAATACCAAACTCTTCCACAGAAGGAAATGTTTTCTGATCGTGTACGAGAATCACAAGTCCAACAAATGGGTTTTCAGGGTTATACAGATAGCTTTCCCGTTCAATATTAAGTCGAAGCTTCAAACCACTATTTTGGCCGGCCGATGTAGCATGTAGTAGTGAATTGCCGCCCTCTGCAGAATTAAACGTGTAACACTTTCCATACATAAAGTTTATGAAGCTTGAAAAGTTGCTTGCGTTGCAATGCTTTCCATTGACAGAGCAAGATTTGAACTGCGAGCTACTTGGTAAAATCATCTCTTGTATTTGATAACTTGAACTTAACTGCTCTGTCCATATCCCTTGGAGTCTGTTTGTAGCGTTAGGGCGAAAGAAAAGTAGCGGATTGCGTTGTATAAACTCCTTGCTTAATGCCTCTTTCGATTTGCTTGCCAACAGGGAAATGTCTCGAAGGTTCCTCTCGATTACCTCTCTTTCGAAATCTCGTGACAAAAATTGTCGGAGTCTCCTAGTGTTGATGGGATGGAGACTGCACAATGTTACAGCGGGGAAGATAAGCTCGCCGTCGTTTGTATGAGTTGTTATTTTCGTGTTGAACGGCCGCTTGTTAAATTCAGTGACACAGGTGTAAATTTGATATCCACAGTAGACGAAGGAGGCAACAATTGCCACGGCCCATAACAGTCTCCTGAAAAAATTCTCAGCGAACAGAAACCTTGCTCCGTGTAGAGTTGTGTCCTGAGCAAAGGATTTTAATTCTTCATTCTCACGGTGGTTGGCAGTTGATACTCTTTCCCTGTTGTCTTGGCTTCTTAAATCATGTTCGACAGTTTCCCTAACACTTTGATGTGTAAAAGCCATCATTAAATCGCCCTGCCTTTGCACTGGTCTCCTTGGATTTTTCTTGGCTCGATTTCCGCCGCTATCACCAGTGCGGTCCTTTCATTAGAGATTTTTCATTTTCTTAATTGCTTATTCTGGCTACCACATGTAGTTCTTTTAAGATTCAAACTCCCTACTAGGCAGAGCTAAATTTGCACCGGTAACTACAGATAAATAGTTACAAATAAAACAATATGAAAATATGACAATATTTTGATATCGTAGTCAATATTCAATATATTCCTCTCATATTTTATACCACATTTCTTGGCAAAATGGCATTTCGCTATCACGTTATCGTATCTAAGTTTGCGAATTAATTTGACAAATAAGTTTGCCAAATTAAATTGAATTTTCAATTATTTGGGCTAAGATCCAAGGACACCAAATTAAGTTTAATTTTTAATTAGCTAAGTTTGCTAAGAACAAAAGGTTTTTCAGAATGCCTTATTTTGAATAATGGAGAAGTTTTAGCATTGGTCTGATTAGTGCCAATTTAAAATTTTTCATGTGGTGACATTAAGGGCTACACAATTTCACCCTACTGTAACCATTATTTTAAACAACGAAAATGTCAAATTTAATTTCTTTTTGCTGCCTATGGATTATTTGGACACGGGGATAGCTCAGCGCATGCGATCTCTGTCATGTTTTGTTGACAACATAAATACTAAAAAGAATTTTTTTCTGTTTACTGTTTTTATCCCCTTTTTCCTGAGTTGTCTCTGCTCTACGAACCGTTGGATGACGCAGCTATATTTATAACAAATCTTCTGCACAAGCGATTTTTGGCAATTTTATTTTGTTGCAATGCCCATTGCGATTTTCAGTGCTGAGCTCGCGAATCAGTCAGCTGCAATTTCAGCACGATGATATTTACAATTTACAATTATTATTAGTAATGGTAATAGGACTGAGTGGAGTCCAATTCGGTTTGTTATCATACGAGTGATTAACAAAATCGGACGACCGCGTAGCGGGAGTCCGATTTGTTTAATTGGACGACACTCAGTCCTATTATCAATTAATCATAAGTATAACAAAATTCGAGAGAAAATTTAGATAAATCGAGGCCTACTAAGGACTTATCATCACTAAGGCAAAAAAGCCATTCTTGAAGCTGAAGGTTTCAAGGAGTATTCAGTCACAACAAGGAACCAAATAAAGAGCGCGCGCATGCGCAGCACGCGAACTTTGTTATTGGACACCTTGTTATTGGACAGTTTGTTATTGGACACTTTAGCCGCGCGCGCTCCAATTTGGTAAAAAATAGGGCGTGCTAAGAACAAATCAGATTCGAGAATTTTGTTATAGTTGTGATTATTATTATTATCAACGCAATATACATTGTTATGTGTTATTTTGGTTTATAACTGAAGAGGGAGGCGTAGATGTGGAGAGTGTAAGAAACAAAAACGGTACGGCTTTTTTCAAAGAGGATTGTGAGGTGGAATGCTGTCTTACGCACGAACTTATTACGAAGTATATAAGTCGAATTTTATTGTGAGAATCTGTTTATACTTCATTTATGAACGAATTGGAAGTTGTGTCGGTTTTCAGATCTTCCTGTAAATTATAAATTCAATGGAGGATGCTTTCAAACCTCTTCACGTGTAAACATTTTATACAGACTTTGTCTGTAAAATTGTTTTTTGAAAACAATATTAAATTATTTAGTTACACGGATCAAAAACACGATTTCGCCTTTGCAAATTACAAACTACATGTACAGAAAAATCCTTGAAACAGTTAATTTATAAGTTAAAAACTATTAAAACTACTCAGCGATACTGCACACCAATTTTTTTTTAAGCGACCTATTATCTAGCTGCTCTGTTTTACTCGGTTACATTGAATGTGTTGAATGTGATTTTACTGTTACTAATAATCACAACTATAACAAAATTCTCGAATCTGATTTTGTTAATCACTGGTATGATTACAGACCGAATTGGACTCCACTCAGTCCTATTACCATTACTAATTCTGTATTTCTGTTTTTATTTCTGTTTGTGACTGGGCAGTGGGGAGGGGGCGTATATAATGCCATTTTTGCGATTGCATGCACTACTAATAATGGTTCGTGAAAACACAAGTGTATTTTGTAATGACAAAGTTCCATGAGCAAATAGTGGTGATTATGTGTACATATTTTGCTGTTGTACGAGCAGTCCCATATTTCCTTCATCGCAGACTAAGCTACTCCGCTTTCCAGATTGGTGATTCTTGTGTTCCGTTGTCGATGAAACAAAAACGACATTTTCCTGAAGGCAAAATCGAGGAACTCCAGAAAGGTGAGAAAACTCATCCCAAGAAAGAGACCGAAAGTACCTCCCAAGTTCCCTACAGGAAAAAAATGGTGGCAAATTAGTTTAAAAGTATTCTGAGAATTAAGGAACGGTCTCTGTAATTTCGGTCTGCTCAATCTGGCTTGAAAAATAGATTTCGCTTATTTCTTGTGTGTTGCAAGACTTTCATGTACTTATACTAATATATAGATTTAGGCAGGCCTAAAAGCGGAGCTCCCATTTGTTAATTTTATTAGCCACACTATATTTTTAAGCTTATACAGTGGCCCATATAGGTACAAAATAAATTTTAATCGCTTATGGTTAAAAACCTCTCATGGTTTTGTTGACGAAAGCGACGTCAATACATTTCGTGGTCCCATCTGAATTTTCTTTCCTGTGACAGCCTGTCACTGACAGGTTCTAAAATTGAATTTGACGAGTGCATTTTATTGGGTTCCTCACACGTACGCACGTCGGCGCAAAACAAATCTTTATAACGTTTTCTGTACACTAATTAATTCACCTCCAGGACCTTTTTCAATGTAAAAAGAATCTTGACCTTGTTTTGATTTACTACAAAACTGTCTGGGCAAGAAAATCAACTCAAGGCAAAAACAAAATACAGAAAAACAAAGTGAATTCGCTGCTAAACACAGTAAACAAAACGAACTCACGCCACGGCAAACTGAGAAAATCGAGGCGGCAAAGCAAACTTTGAAAATTTATGGTGCCGGTTATGTAAGTCATTTTAAACCAGCTTTTGTGTAAGACTTGTGCCAGTATGTGATTTGGGAAGTACAGTAAACACCCGCATATAAGAACACATGGATTAAGAACATCAGGCTGAAATTTGGCAAATAAAGCACCACTTTTATAAGAACAATATCAGCCTGGAAAAAAAATAATGTTCTTATAAAATGGGAAGGGTGTCAAAATTACACAAATTACCATAAACACACCTGCTGACCAATGGTATTAGCTAAGTTTTGGGCACCTTTGTTCTCTTCAGAATATCTAATATCATGAATTACATTTTTTGCCTTTACAATACTATAAACTACTGTATTGATAGAGAACTGAATTTAAAAAAATTTAAGAACATTTAAGAACATCCTGAGGCTGAATTTCACTAAGCATCCGATAAATAAGAACACAATCAGTCTGACCACTGAAATTGTGTGTTCTTATATGCGGGTGTTTACTGTAGTGCACGCTAACTTAGAATGAGCTTACAATGTTGTTTTGACTGTTTGAACCATCTTCTTTTCGTTGCGGTTTAGTGGAATGATTAACTAATCCTGTTTTATCGTACGCGTTGCTAAGTACCTTATATTTTATGTAGAGAACTGAATGAATTTTCTTCATTTCTGGTAAGTATAAATATGGGGTAGGTAAAGTCTCAACTCACTCAGCCAAGCACAGGTAACTTGCAACGAAACCGGCGAAATATTCGTTTACGCATCGAAGATATTTCAACACACTCACTGATAAGCAGGGACAAGAGAAACAAAACAAATGCAAGCGAGCCGAAATTCTGCGAAATTGTGATTTTGATCAGCTAAATAATTTGTTTTCAAAATCCAGTAGCGAACATCACTAGTCTAAACGAGATATTTGATAAACAATGTCTGTATAAAATGTACAAACACGAACAGGTTTGATAAATATTTACCGGAAGATCTGAAAAGCGACACAACTTCAAATTTGTTCATAAATGAAGTAAATTCTCTCAATATAAAATTAGGCTTATGCTTAGTGCATACATTTACGTTTGTTACCTCATTATTGAAGAAGGCTTGTATATTCTGCAGGGCAAAGCTTTCTAACCAGCCCAATATATCGGAGACGAACACGGCAATTTCGGCAAGCTTCTAATCCTCCAAAAACGAGTTCTTCGTCTCATATATTTTACCCCTAAAAATGAGCATGCCATTCCACTTTTTATCAAATCAACTATTCTACCTGTAACTATGATTTATTTTGAAACCATTGCTAACCTTATGCACGACATCTCTCATGGGTCTGCACCATCACCTCTTCGAGCACTTTTCTTAAAATCAAACGAAGTCCACCGATACAATACAAGATCTGCAGCTAAAGGTAACTTCTTTCAAAAAGATGCTAAGCTGGAAATTCAAAAGCGTTCCTTTTCTCGTTTCGGAACTTTAGTCTGGAATAATATTGCACCGGCATTACGAGACAAACCTAAGACAGTTTACCGAAAAACAATTCGTGACTTAATGTTCAATTTGCTTTCAGCTGAGGATGACTATGTTGAAATCAATAAAATCGTCGACTTTCTAAAATCTTTAGCTTAATTTAACTCTTTGTTATTGTTATTTATTGCTATGTTATTCCTTATTATCTTTCTTATTACTATTCCTTCCTTTAATGTAGATTAGGTTTTAACTTTTTGTAAATTTATTTATTTATCTATCTATCTATCTATTTATTTATTTATTTATTTATTTATTTATTTATTTATTTTTCTTCTTCATTTTCTTCTTCACCTCCCGCCTCGAATAGCTTGGCTAATTGCGGGAGGTGAAAATATTGTAAATAATATTATTAAGTAAATAAAGTTTTGTTGTTGTTGTTGTTTGTTGTAAGCTTTCTCCAACACCACCGACATATGAATTATCAACGAAGATCAATTTCTCTCTTTCCATCGGTGTAGCCTTTAACAGTCTTTTATCCTTCACTTCAGTGAACTTGATCGGCTTTGAGTTCACTTTTAGTTGAGCTCAATTCAGTTATTCTCAGGCTTGCTCAGCCGCAGGTCGAACCGTGGACATCGCTCTTTTGACTTGTAGTCTGATATATCATGTTCAAGTCCGCAATTACTTCGGTTCTTCCCGTTACAAGGTTGTCCTAAATGATTTGGAATAAGTTTCCATGATGTAGATGGGTAAATAGAGTGAGAAATATCCACGAAGACGGAAGATCTATGTTCTTCAGCAGCTTTCTTCGCGTGTTTCATTCAGCTTTAGATGTGAACAGCGTGCCAAAGATTTTGGCGCCTTTTCATGCAATGGCGTCGTTTACATGTAAGTTGATGTGAAATGTCCAGATCATTTTTTTGATGTGAGAAAAAATCTCTGAAGTGATGGGGTGAAAAAATAATAACGAAGAAAAATTTCACGCTGCTCACATTCTTCACAAGTTTTCATTCCCGCGGTTGAGCAAAGATTTTGTCGGTTTTTCACGCAATAAAAATAATAATAACTTTATTTCCGTGTCAAGAATGTTTAGCTGAGGGGAAAAGTCCCCTCTACTAATTGTGGACACCTACCTAAAAAAATTAAAACATAATTACAGCTATTACAATAATTAATAAAAGTTTAAAAAAGGGAGCTATTTACATGATAAAAATTTATGTGATAAAAACTACTTTATACATGATTATTAAAATTCACAGAGGTGGCAGTTGCAGCGTTCATTGTTTAGAAAGTTACTGAAGTCGCGTTTCCGAATTGTTTTCTTAAATGTATTAAGAGAGGGTCCACCTGAAAACCATGCAGTATTAAAATTTGAGTCTACATCGACCCTCTCAGATTTTGTTTATATTTTGCATGAAGTTACATATTGAGGTGCTAATACTATAGGTAGAATATTATCGCCAGATTATTTAACGTGTGGAAGATATCGTGGTTAACGTGTCCATGATCGGTTTTCAGCCAAAAAATACCCAAATTTTGACCAATCTTTCAGCGAAAACATCTCTTAAAGCATTGAAGCTTTCCACATCAAAACAACCGTGTCATTAATATAACCAAATACAATTTCAATGATACCATCAAAATTATCAATCACTTTCTGGTTTGGAATTAAACCTATTTTAAAAATAAGGTCTTGTGGGCAATGTGTGACAGTTAAGATTTTAGGGTAAAATTACGTTTGAATATCGCCGATGCGGCGTTGTTTAAAGACTTTCATTAGCCACTATTTTATGAAACTTTTATCGGATAACAAATTAAAATCAATAAAAGTCTGTAAAGTTGAAACTACACGTGTGATTTAAACGTACAAAGATGTGCTACACGTGAGTGCAGGAACTCAAATCTGTACAACGAATTTCGTAACATGATGGATAGGTCGGCTGAGGACACAAGAAATACCGCTTAAATAAATCTAATAAAACTTTTAATATCTAAAATAGCTATCGATGTGAAGCTTCTTGTTATATAGTGCCTTTAGGACAGACTTACGGAGTGGAATGAAGATAAACAAGTCACTCGCCATGTTCATCGATCGACTTCAAGCTAATCTTCTCGAGCAGATTGATTCAGGAAGAGAAACCCTCTGCCACTTCTATCTGGCCGGTAGTCATAGCCTTCACAAACAATCCCGCATGGCTTATAGATGCGACTTGTCCCGTAAATGAACGTCTCAGTACAACAAATTTTACAACATTCTTCTAACCCGGCGCCATCTTGTTTCAGATTAGTACCCAGTCTCTCAAAACTTGCTTATTGGATCCACACAGTAGCCGCGCTGGCACGCAAATAACATAATTGATTAGAAACATTTGCCAATGGAAACCGAAACCCCCTGCCAATATTGTCTTGACTAAAACGCTACGAGGATTCGACCAGTAACTTTGAGGGTCCATACGAATACAAACGAGACCAGGCGAACGCACACGAGTTATGAGCATGAAATCTATCATTCTTTGACCTATCTGTTTTCCTTCGACATTAATTAGTTTATTTATCAATAATAATTGTTAGTAATCGTAACTATAACGAAATTTTCGATTTTTTTTTTACTCAGGGGCCATTTACATAGAAAGAGGATGATCTCAGCACTAGGATCATCTTCCTTTCATGTAAAATAGAATGATCCTAGTGCTAGGATCATCCTAGTACTAGGATCATCCGAGCGCGATATGTTTTAAGCTTTCAGTTTACATGTGAACAGTTGCATTTGGCCCTAGCGCTAGTATCATCCCTCATCTCATATAGGATGATCCTAGCAGTAGGGCCAAATGCCACCGTTCACATGTAAGCTGCAAGCTGAAAACATATCGCGCTCGGATGATCCTTGTACTAGATTTCTCCTTGTACCTGAATAATCCTTAACAGTTATATCCTGTGGAATCGCGTGCAATACTGCCACATATTTAGCCGACAATGTCGTAGGCTTAGACGATATCCCGCAAGATCGAGCAGGATAATGGTTTTATTATTCAACAAATTGTCAACGAAACATGTTTTACACCTAGAAATAACGTGCATGGTTATGCACATGCGGCGCTTGAACGATGTCCTTACAACCTGCAAAACAATCATCAAAGGCGCATGAGCAGATCTTCTCATTTTGAGCTCGCCAAAATAATCTCAGCAAGAAAGAGGTCGATACTATTCCTTTTTTTTATAGCAGTCAAAGAAGATTTCTCAGTTGTTTCCTTAAAGCGGGAGAAAATTTTTGTCAACATGGAGTGGTTGTGAAGATGTGTGAAGATGTGGCGATCGAAATTTCAACGTGCAGGCTTACCTCGACATAAGAAACTGTGAATTTTTCCTTTGTTTCGAAGCTATTGTTTTTCTGCTCGATTGTTTCATGACTCTTTGTTGTCTTGGACTTTCTTTGTTTTACGCCACTGGTGAGGTCCACGTGGTTTCAGATAAATCGTGGATCATTTATTTGCAGTTAACTACGCGACGACGACGAATGTTTCGGACTTTAACCATGCGTTTATTTTTTCAGCGTAGATAGTTCTGACCGCTTAACAGACACTGAATGCAACTACGATATCGCTGCCCTGGTTGCTCTAGTTCCCATTTCGCGGGAAAATATGGCTTGCTGCCACACTGTCGAAAAACCGCTGACTTGGACGTGAATTGATTGCGTTTCAATTAATGAGAGCATCGTTATTCTGTCCCAGACCTCCTCCCCCCACCCCCCCCCCCCCCCCCCCCCCACTACTGCCACGCATATTTAACAATTATCTTACGAAACCGGGCAGAATATCGCATGAACTTAGCCGACGAGGCCGTAGGCCGAGTTGGCTAAAATCAGGATTAAGCAGGGTAATTGTTTTATTACTCAAGAAATGGTCGACGAAAAATATTTTACACCTAAGATAATTTTGGCAGTTAACAGAAAATGAGCTAAACCCGAAAAAGAAGGGTGGAGGGCTCCGATCCCCTCCCTTGGATCCGCCACTGTGAGTGATCAAACAAATCGGACAAAGGCGGCGCGGTCGTCAATCACGCGAATGATTCCAAACCATTACTTTTACCACCTCCTCTCTATATAGCTATATGAGACACGTCATATTGCAGATCAACGTGTTATATGGAAATTTTAAAACAAAGAGTTTATATATAAATTGAAGGAAGACTCAGAAGTTATACAAAGAAGTAGTAACAAACCGTAAATTAACAATGATAGCTACGAATGAGGGAAATTAAAGTGGATAACGAACGCCAAACTGGAACGGATGTTACTCTTCTGAATCATCACCAACCTTTATTGAGTTACGTGATCTGCTGTTTGTCAGACATCTCCAGCCACCTGCCACTTTGAACGCAAGGGGGCTTCGGAGCAATGTTGTGGTGACATGAATTCACTGTCACTTAGTTTCAAGATATTAACGTCCTAAAGAACATTGAGCATAACTAATCATTTGTTCCAAACGGAGTTTCATCATAACGTGAAGAACGTGGGTAGGATTGGTAGGTGTCCTGTTTAAGTCCCCGACATAACGTGGATCTGAAAACCACAAATACCAGACGAAAGGTCTTTCAAAGCCTTGTTACCATCCCCCCGGTCCCTCACCCCTCGCAATATATTTTCTCTTGCACGCAACACACCCTACACATGCAACACACCCTACACCCTCTTGCGCCCCCACTGGGGACGAAGTTCTCAGTGAAAAGATGTAATATTATCATAGGATGTTTGCATGCTTTGCTCGGCCGCCATCCAAAGCCGAAATCATCTTTGTGAAGGGAAGAAATGGTAAAATAATCTTACTCCTCGTCAAATAAACCAATTCTGAATAGGCAAAGTTTCTACTCCATTTCAACACCCACGGATGTGGTTTTATTTTTTGTGCAGTTCTTCAACGGTACAAGCGTTGTCGCCTTGTCTTTGTTATGACTAGATACATCGCACTTTTTCTTGGAATAACCTCTATACGCGTATTTAAACGAAGTCAAGGCGATCGCAATATGATCTGATTCGATATGAAATTTGAGACAAGAAATTCGAGACGAACAAAATACCGCTGATACCACAATTCGACTGTCACGCAATCAACTATTGTCGATGTTTCATCGTAAAACGACAGCACCAAAAACCACTTATGCCGCTGGTTTCGACCGGATGGAAATAACTTTGTGATAGGAAAATATTTTAAAATAAGCCGGTTCTCACGACGGTGGATCTTTGATGTGACGCTGCCAACGTATCAGTTCAGCATGATAACTGTGGCTGTGGAAATACCACAGAATGAAGTTTAAACACCAAGTGGAGTTCGCCAAACTCCCTTTAAGGAATGACTTCTTAATTCTACGATGCTTGCTTGTGGGAAAGCCGACCAGTCACCTTGGTGCGGAAACGACCAACGGGCCGGTATGAATTTGTATTCGTTTCAATATAATTTGTTGTGTTCAATACTACCAGCTAACGGCTTTTAGAAGTTAAAACTTCTACCAATTTAAATGTTTTCTTACAAAACTATGTCTTGCTTCTTTAAGCAACATTCCATTTAGTAAATTGTTTATGAACACTAAGTTATCACGATTTCCGTGTTGAGCTCATTTGCATATCGCCACGGAGTAAAACGGTATTTTGTTGAATGCAAACCTGTCATTCCTCTTAACTTTACAGAGTTTTTACTTTATAAACAGAATTATCATTCCCTTGACAATCTATAGATAGTTTTAAATTCGATTTAAGAAACGCCGCATCTCTACAAACAACGGCTTTTGAGACCCCACCGTATTGACATGAATTGAATAGGGAGAATTAAAATTTTGTTTATAGCCAAACGAAATAAGTGACACAAGTTAAGTTAACGTCTTTCTATTGTTAAGGGTTAGGACTGTCCTGTGTAGAAATTTCACTTAATTTCTTCTCATTTTAATCTTGTGGCAGGTGATCAAACATGCTGTATATTTTAACCTCAAATTTGAACACTTTCCACTGTCTGACAGTTTGATTGACATTTTTCCAAAACAATAGACAATTGAACCAAACTGTTGCACCTGGTTGATGTACTAGTGAAGTTACACAAGTGTGCCAAATTTGAGGGAAATCGGTGAGGTGCACTGTAGACTCGCTTGCATGGTTCTCATGTGGACTCACTCTTAAGAGACTGACAGTTTCTTTCATCGGTCGTCAGGTGACTCCAGAGCTTTGGCCCCAGGTATCTGATGGAATGCTTCCCATACGTTACTGTAGCGAAGCGGGGCAGTGAAAAATCTAATTGCCTCAGCCTGTAGGACGACTGATGGGGCTTAAATAGCTCACGGATCGGATTAGGACTAAGCCTATTTTTAACCTTATACATCAGTATGCATATATCTTGTAATCGCCTGTTTTTTAAAGTAGGTAGCTCTGCCCTCTTTAATAAAACTTCATAGCTTGATCGATTCGTGTAGGCGAAATGAAATATCCCTAGCCGATTTTCAACATGATTTAAGGAGGCTCACAACGGTTTCCAGCAATTTCAAGCTCTTAAACTTTGATGGGCCAGTACTACAAATCTTTATCAGTTGCTGCTACAATAATGATATCAAACAAATGTCCAATCATTGCTAAATAAGTTGTGAGCGGTTTCAGAGCCACCTTAAATTTTCGAAAATTTAAGGTGGCTCTGAAACCGCTCCGGAGAAATTTTTTTAACTTTGCAAAAAGTTGCATCTTAACATGCCAATCATTATTCAATAATAAAAAATGGGGGTCACCGGACTCGTTTTTGAGTTATAAGCACTTAAAGGGAAAATTAAGGGTGTTTTTAACAGGTAAAAACGTTGCTATAGTAACCGGTGACGTCATGAAAATGACCACAACTTATTTAGCAATGATTGGACATTTGTTTGATATCATTATTGTAGCAGCAACTGATAAAGATTTGTAGTACTGACCCATCAAAGTTTAAGAGCTGGAAAGCGCTGGAAACCGTTGCGAGCCTCCTTAAAAAAATGTGCAGTGTCTACAAACTTCTACGATAGGTAACTTTTAACGAAAAGCGGATGGTCAATATCAAACACGTAAGATGCCCAGGTCAAGCTTTTTCTGGAGTATGGCCGCCATTTTGGGCGACGTCGTCGTCGTCGTCGCTAGGCGCACGCGCCCGCGAGTCATGCCGCTAGCCACGATGACCATGAAAACTCAAACGCATGGTTTTCTCAATTTCTATCTTCGCACGATAGTTATGGGGCTCCGCTCTGCGGCCCTTGGGGCCGCTAGAGAGCTCCGCTAAAACCACAATTCGCTTGACCAGATCATTTATTTTTTTCGAGTTTTTAAGGATTTTCGGTTCACCCAAACGAGCGCCCGTAACGACCAATGTCAGGGCTTAAATTTACCACAACTTTCAAGATAAATTATACAAAAACGGATAACTTCTGTACCAAAAAAACACCACAGCCAGTTATATTATCTCTTCTTGATTTATCACACCCACTTTCATGAACATTGACTTCGAATCAAGCCAGCAGCAAGACATTAACGACACCCCTATCACACACTTTGATGAAACACGCGAAAACGGATCAGATTCAAACTTTATTTTTGAAAAAGTGAGGCGATCTATTTGAATCAAACCAACGCAGCCGAAAAGTTGATACATAAGAAAATGTCACTATAGAAAGAAACCTTATGGTCTCGTCTTATTGAAATATTTATAGCTGTGCAAACTTGCCAAATTTCGACGATCTTCATGTTTGCCGCCATTTTGAGGTACTCGTCAGGAAGAAGCGTTTCATCAACTTGCCTCACAGATGTATCTAAAACCATCAGAAATAAAGAAAAAGTCAATATAAATGTATTACAGTTCAAATGAAAGAGTTAAAATCGTGTTTATAAACGGAAACTCGACCTACATTTCAACCATTTCTGGAGATCTAAGATAGGTCATCAATGTTCGAATTTCACTCGATGATTCCACAAGAAATTACAATATTTGACACGAAAGCTTTCACCTGATGTAGCATATGAATCAGGTTAAGGTAGTAACGTCGTCCTTTCCCTTCCTTGCTGGCACACAGTGAAGATTTTCCATTGCAAAACGTTGAACGTCGAACAACAACCGAAGAACCGGCTTCGCGGTCACTACTTCATGTATGAGGCTCGAACGAGGCACTGTACGGTACAATACGATACCCCATACATAAAGTATGTACCGATAGATAAACATGACCGGTTCGTTTGCTTCTTCGCTCGATTCTTCGCCGATGTTCGACGTTTTGTCGTAAAAACAACTTCGCTATACGCATGGAAGAAAGGGAAATTACGAGGTAACTACCTTTACCTGATTCAAACGCTACATCGAGTCGAAGTTTGCGTGTCAGATACTGTTATGTCTTATGGAATCATCGAATGAAATTCGAACAATGATGACCTATCTTTCATCTCCAGAAATGATTGAAATTTAAGTCCTGTTTCCGTTTTTAAACATGATTTTAACTTTTTCATTTGAACTGTAATGCCTTTATATTAACTTTTTCTATATTTTTGATGGTTTTAGATACGCCTGCGAGGCAAGTTGATGAAACGCTTCGTCCTGACGAGTACCTCAAAATGGCTGCAAACATGAAGATCGTCGAAATTTGGCAACACAGCTATAAATGTTTCAATAAGACAATACCGCAAGGTTTCTTTCTGTAGTGACATTGTCTTTTGTATCTACTTTTCGGCTGCGTTGGTTTGACTCAAATAGACCGTCTCACTTTTTCAAAAATAAAATTTGAATCTGATCCGTTTTCGCGTGTTTCATCAAAGTGTGTGATAGGGGTGTCGTTAATGTCTTGTTGCTGGCTTGATTCGAAGTCAATGTTCATGAAAGTGGGTGTGATAAATCAAGAAGACATAATATAACTGGCTGTGGTGTTTTTTTGGTACAGAGGTTATTCGTTTTTGTTTAATTCATCTTGAATGTTGTGGTAAATTTAAGCCCTGACATTGGTCGTTACGGGCGCTCGTTTGGGTGAACCGAAAATCCTTAAAACCTCGAAAAAAATAAATGATCTGGTCAAGCGAATTGTGGTTTTAGTATAAGTACATGAAAGTCTTGCAACACACAAGAAATAAGCGAAATCTATTTTTCAAGAAAGATCGAGCAGACCGAAATTACAGAGACCGTCTCTTAAAAACTTTGGGGGGCTTAAGCAAGCAGTGCATATTTTAGGTGCGTTTCTGCCGATAGTACGTCTACTGAGTTGAATATTGAGGATTCCTATCCTATATGAGGATCTTATGATCGAATTGTTTTGTTTAGTCGAAGTTTACAAACGTATATTTAGGGGAAATCTTACAGTGTGCTCCAAATAAAGAAAAGAAAAAAAATTGAGGAAAGCCGAGACAAGTGAAGCATAAAAGGGAATTTTATTGTAATTGCTGCAGTTAAATGAATCTATTATAACTAAATACGTATACCTGGAAGAAAGCGACTTTACATGAGTTACTAGTTTTTCAGCGCTATTGGCAAAAAAAAATGGTGGAGTCTGCTGTGATGAAGGCACAAAACAAATTTTGAAACGTACACTAGTATATTAACTAAATTTAGTAGCGTAACTATAATTTGGATGGGGTTTAGGTTGATTGTCAGGTCAGTCTTTTGCGGCATCTACAAACAGCTGGAGCACGTCCGATGGTGGTGGGCCCGGCTCTGGAAGCTCGGTTGGCGACACGACAATTCCGTCCTTGTCAGCGTATAGATAATGACCGGGTGTGAATGTCACTCCAGCAAAAGACACCGAAATTTCTGTCTGGCTACCAATCCCCGTCTTCTCCGCTCTCTTCGGCATGGTTGCCAGTGCCTTGACGCCAATCTTGATTTCCGCAATTTCTTCAGAATCTCGGATGCAGCCGTTAATGACGACACCAGCCCAATCTCGTTTGAAAGCTAAGTCAGTCAACAAGCTCCCCATCATTGCTCTATTTAAGGAGCCATTACCGTCGATAACAAGAACCTACAAAAGAGAACGTCATTTTCTTAAAATGTGCATTTGACTTTCATTTGGCGCCTTTTCAGAAGCACTTGCTCAAATATTTGTACCTAAGATTTTACCACAAGGAAACAGTTACTGCTCGAAGACTATAATCAGATGTATCAAGAGTTTAATGTAGCCCAAGTTCGATTCCGGCCTGGCCCTATATGTTGATTGAGTTTGTTGTTGCTTTTGCCTTGCTCTTTTCACAAGGTACTCCGGTTTTCTTTCTTCCCGAAAACCAATATTTCCAAATTCTAATCCAATTCGACCTGAATAGACGAACCGCAAGAAAACCAGCTACGGCTGATGTGGTTCACCTCTCAAATCAATATTGTAGTTTATTTATTTATTTATTTATTTATTTATTTATTTATTTATTTATTTTATTCATTTATTAAGGGGTAACCGCACAAGCAAGATAGTCACAAACATTTTTTGTGACTATCTTGTTCAATCTTGGCAATTTGTATCCACATGTCGTTAAAATGTTTCAGAAGCATTTTACTTTGTTGGAATTTCTATTTTCATATTTATTTTCAACAATAAGCCCTGAACTCCAGCTACAGCAAAATATGACTGGGAACACCCTTTATTATTGTGGTGTTTTCTTAATTTTAATTTGGGCATTGATATTCTATAAATAAACGTCAAGGATAAAATATTCAACAGCTTCGTCACAAGCTATTTTGTCACATTGTCTTGGGCGGCTTATTATTCAATAGTCCGGATTTGGAACCACAAAACGGTAAATTCTGCTTGGGACCCTTAATGTATTTGTTTATCACTACGTAATTGATGCGATCAGGATGGAGCCATTAATTTCGCTGATGTTTTCTACACTAGCAGCGTTCTCATTCCTTCGATTTCAGCAGCTGAAGTTTTACTGAAATTGCGGACTTCCGATTGGCCCGCATTCGCATAATATCAAAATTAATTGTTGCGGCCATGTTATACCTTTATATTTCAAATTTAAAAATTTACTGATTCCAAAAAAAAGGCCTAGGAAAGAAAGAAAAAAGTTCATGTTACCGTCCTGATTTATAAAAACGCATGGTTAATAAGAGTTATTTAAGGTCAAAAGGTGTAACATTCGTGCTGCAGAATTATTTAATGGCAGACATGATTAACATATTTACAGAGAATGTATGGGCACATTGTACATACGTGCTTATATCTCGGTTATTAATGATTCCAATGAGACAACATTTTTTTTTGTTTTAATACCAGTCATACCTAGGAGCTTACTTCTAAATTTCACTTCAAAAGGTCTAGTATTCGAGCTATACGAATAATATTATTTAATTTTATTAATTTTATGTCTTGTTTGTTTCGATTTGGGTTCTTACACTCTATTTAATTTAAAACTGCAGACTTCAGTTCTAACACGCAAAAGATTTTACAGATTAACCTTATTAATTCATCTCCGACCACATTTTCCAGTCAGTGAACCTGCAATATGTGGCACTTTCCTCTAGTTAGTAAGTTCACGTTAAATGTGGGAATATATTGATAAATGAAAAGCCTGTACCCTTTTGTTTCCTGGCTGGCGAAGAGTTTCAAAAACGATCATGTTGTCTTCAAAACTCTTTACTGTAGCTATCATGCCTCCAAATTTGGAACAGCCTCCATAGTCCTTGAAGATTGGCATTGCAAGTTGTAGCTTATCGCTGTTTTCGTCGCACAGGTCAGCTGTGTTCATAATTTTCTTTGTCCTAATCCTGTGATACAAAAATGGTTTAATTTACTAAAATCAGCCATAAGAATTGATAAAGAGCGCAAATTAAAGCCCCGTCCACCCGTCTCCTGGATTAAAGAACGAGCCATATTCATGTAGAGCGCGCTAGTTTCGGCTCATGGACTAAAGAACAAGGTATGTTCATGTGCAGCTTGTTTCGGTTCATGGAATAAAGAACGAGGTATATTCATGGTACCTCGCTTGTTTGTTCTTGGTAGCGCGCTCGTTTCTGCTCATGGGTTAAAGAACGAGGTTTATTAAAAACTGGCCGTGGTATATTGCAATTCCCGGGGTTTGATTTGTTTACAGGCCATGGTATATGAGCTCATATATCATGAACCACGCGTCATCGAGAACAGCCGGAAATCGACGGAAAACTAAAATATTGCTATTCTTTGGGTGTTTTAATAAACAATTATTCCACTTGCGGTTGTTGGATATAATGTAGTTATAGCCAACGAGGCGCTACGCGCCTCGTTGGCTATCTACCATCTCATATCCAACTCGAGCTCATGGACAATTCCTAATTTCGTGTGTTTTCCTGGATGTCCTGCGTATACCAGGGGAAATTTTGGGCGGAAGCAAAATACCTCGCTTTCATTTTATCGGCCTCGATTTAGTGCGCAGTTCAAAATCTGTAAGACGATCGTGGTGCATCACGGCTCTCGTTTACAAACTTCCAAGGTTTTGTTTTCACTCTAAGCAGGGAAAATTCCCTCTTTATGTCTCTTTGGGGCTTAAAATGAAACGGAAAAACACCGATAAATTTTTGACTGGCTCTTAAATGGAAAATCGTTGAGTAGAGCGTGCTAAAACCTTGCTGATGAAGGATTCAACTGGACGACCGAGAAGACATGGTGTCGTGGCGCTTTTAAATGCGGTACAAATCACAGGCTTGAACACGGATTTAATGCGGCTTCTCAAGACTTCTGTGAACAAAATGGTTATGTACATTATTGCTTCGAGTTTGGATGGAATTTTCAGAAGGATCGGTAAATCTATTTTGTGAACAATCGACTGCAAAAGCCGTCCGCTAAAATTAAAACTTTCGCTTTAGTGTGAACAAGTGAATAATTCATTCTGGTATCTTTGAAAATTTCGATATTTTGAAATAAATTCGAAAGAAAGTTTCTTTCAAGTTTCTTTCATTTTTCCATCATTATTCCGGAATTAGGCTTTTGAAGCGAACAGATTTGGCACGAACGTGTTGTTATGTGAGACTTGTTTCAGTTGTTCATTAAGCCGGTTTGTTTTGAGTTGTGTTTATAGATTTAGAAAACTACTATGGTGCTTCATAAAATACAAAGGAGTATGTTTATTAACATTAGAAGTAAAGGAAAAGGTTACTGTGTTCACTTAGTAGTAGGAATTCTGTAGTTTTGTGAGCGATTTTTTGCGCTTTTTAAGGCCGCCGTGATATGTAAATAAATTTTTTCATCTCAAATAACCAATTTTCTGGACCAAGAAAATATCTAAGTGCTATTGAAAGTCTCGGTTGTACATAATGAACAACCAATCTTTTGCCAGAGTATTTTATGAAATTTTTTAAGACTTTGTTTTTGCGAGCTCCTAAAATCTCGCGCGGAGGTGACTACTCGAACGCACTCCGCTACTAATATAAAGAGACAGTCTCTCTAATTTTCGACCGGCCGGTTCCAGATCAAATCAAATCGCCTGATTTTTGTGAGATGAAAGGCCTTCATGCCAAAGTAACATAGCCACAATTTTTTTGGTTCTTGGTTTAAGTTTTTTTCCGTTAGAGCTAAAAATAATTTTGACCGAATTTCGCTCGCACGCGACTTTAATTCAAGACGATTGTTTACCTTTTTTAAGCGATCGGTGCATAGCAAGGACAGCTTGCACTGCCATAATGTTTACATAGAAAGAAAGATCTACTTCTATTTTATTAGCTGTAGAAGTTTCAAGCAATTTGAAGTTAATCTATTGGCATTCTATGATATTGGTCACCCTTACCTTAGGAGGTTCGCCGGACAACCCGAAAATTGGTCATTTTGTAGACCTATTTTCTCAGCTGGCGGATAAAATCAAAACATGGCAGTTACATCAATGTAAAATCTTAACCTTCCCCTACACGAATATGTAAAAAAAATATTGTCTATAACGCCTTTTCTGTATATGTCGATGGGATAATTTTCCCTAATTTTGAGAAATTATCAAAAACAACACCAAATCGATAATTATTTAAAATCTGAATACCTTGGACCAATACCGGTCTTACAGCAAGAAAACTAAAGAAAAGTAAACTGAAACATTAGGAAATACATAAAAAAAGCCGTATTCAACGGCTTCAATTTTTAGTTCGCCGTTTCAATTTATTGGGAGGAGAGCGATTTTGTACCTATAAAGACCACTGTATAAGCTTAGAAATATAGTGTGGCCACCTATTTAGTAATAAAATTAATAAAAGGGAGCTCCGCTTTTAGGCCTGCCTAAATCTATATATTATTGTATTTATTGAAAGAAAAAATGTTGCTCTTTTGTTGGGATATATTTTTATAGCACGGCATATGTACCAAGGTACGTTTTTTTGGTCAAAATTTTGCCATTTTTGCCGTGCTGAAATCGACAAAATAAGCCGAAAAAACTATTTAAAATTAAGCAGTTTGTCTTCTTTTCAATGATGCATTAATTGTTTGACTGTGTTTTTTTGTTCATTTTTGGTAAATTCTTTAGTCATGTGTTGTATACAGCCCTTGTTAGAACTTTCAAACTGTCATCGTCGCAGTCAGCTGGGGAAAAATCTGGCTGAGCTTAAAGTACTTTTTTTTTATAACTAGTCCCACTGAACAAACATTCTGGCCTAATTTGAGAATTTTTTTTTTTTGAAATTTCACTCCGCCAGGCGATATTAGTATGGGTAATCAAATGGTGACGAGTGAAATTAGGAAATAATTTCACGCGCGTTTTGTCAAAATTCTAATAATTTCCCGAGCCTTCAGGCGAGGGAAATTATTAGAATTTTGACAAAGCGCGAGTGAAATTATTTCCTAATTTCACGAGTATACCATTTGGTTACCTTTTAATATCATGGGTGACAAATTACGCTCACAATCGTAGTTTCGTAACTTGTTTATTGTATAGTGATGAGCGAACCGGCTCGTAACGACGCCCGTGGACGTAAAACGCTCAAAATTCCGTTCAATGCCATTCATGTTATCGCTAAAAGTTTATAACACGACCAAACAAACTGGCCAAGGTGAAATTCAAGCGAAAATGTGCAAAGTTTAAGCTTTACGATCATCTTTTAAAAGCCTGCACGTCATCTTGCCACTGAGACATTGAAACGTTGCCATGGCAATTTTATAATTTCACATGTGAAATTAATATATAGATTTAGGCAGGCCTAAAAGCGGAGCTTCTATTTATTATTTTTTTTGCTTGGGTTTGCACTGTTTCCCAATTAATAAGTAGCCACACTATTTCTAGGCGTATACGGTTGCCCATATAGGTACATGTCGCTACACTTTATTGGGTTCCTCATGCACATACACACGTAGGCGCACACATCAAATTTTAGTGTAAAGACTTTTCATAACTCTAAGGGTAATTCAATGTAAAAAGGACCTTGATGAAGGCAAAGAAATTTGTTTTGATTTACTTCAAAACAGTCAAGCAAAAAGGATCAACTCAAGGCACTGAACAAAGTGAACTCGCGGCTAATCAAAATGAACTCACGCCAAAACAAAGAAAATCACAGCGGCAAAACTAACTCAGCAAATTCATTGGAAGCCGGTTTAAGTCATTGTTAAGCAGTTTTTTGTGTAAGAATTGTAATTTAGGAAGTGGTGCTCGCTGTCTAATAAGCTTACAATGTAGTTTTGAACCATCTTGGTTTGGTTGCATGATTACTACGCTGCATGTTTTATCGTACACATTGCTAAATACCCTAGAGAATTTTATGCAGAGAAGTGAATGAATTTCCTTCGTTTCTAACAGGCAAATGTGCGTTAGGAAAAGTCTGAACTCACTCACCCAAGCACAGGCAACTCGCAATATAAAAACCGGCGTAAATATTCGTTTACGAATCTAAAAATTTATCACGCGTACGAGATTTCAACACACCCACCAAAATGACAAAAATGCAAGCGATGTTTAATAGTTGGTGTAGCTACAGTTGCGCGCGAGACTAGCGAACTGAGGTAGCGCGCGACTTCAACAATTTGCACGCGCTCTACATGGCGCGATTACATTTTCCGTTAATTAAGTTTTTTTTTGTGCTTCGTCGTTATTGTCAATTTAAACAGAGTTTTTAGGGTTTGTAGTTTAAGAGTATTGTTACCCTTTGTTTAATGTTTCTTAAGACCATTTGTTTAAGTTATTTAAAGGTCTACATTTACGCATTTAAAAAGCTCGCGCTAATATAATTTCCAGAAAGTTCGTCAATGTCGCGAAAGCATACGCGAAAGCGCCGCGACATCCAACAAGCTATATAAGTTTTTAGTTTTTGCCTTTGAGTTCAGTTGACGTTAGATACAAGCCACAAGAAGTCAAGTACGGCAACTCAATCCTTCTTTAGTGATTTTAGGCAGGACCAAGGTAAATATTTTGACGCTAATTTAGTTTATTCACGTTATCGCTTTATTTGTTTCTGTCTTAGTTTCAGTTTTATTGTTTATATTTGTAATTTAAGGCTTAAATGCCTGGCAAAACGAGGAAACATGTTTCCAAAAACACCCGTAGCGCGGGCATGTTTCCCCATTGTTTCCAAGTTTTGCCACACGGGAAGCATTCAGGTTTCCAGCGTCAATTTTGTTTCCAAGAAGCAAAATTTGCTTCTGCTACACGGCAGAAACATTTCGTGTTTCCGCGCGGCATGGAAGCATGGCAAAACGAGGAAACAATTACGGAAACACGTTTCTCGAAACATGTTTCCTCGTTTTGCAAGGCCTTAAGATTTAAGATAAGAAGAAAGTTGTACACGACATCGTTTACCGTTATTTGTAAATCTTTACTTTTTTATTCCCTTCTTGTAAACTGTACACTTTCTTAAATACATTAATATTCCGTAGTTTTCACGATGTTTTGCAATTTTTACGTATGTTTTATTTTAGTTCTCACGTTATTTATTGAACAAGCAATAAATATCTGTTACGCGAACGGTTTCCTAAATCACTGGAGTAATAGTCGGTGTGAAGTATCGTTGCCGAAGGTTTACCCTTTTACTTTGATTTGGTTGCGGGATTTTTCTGTAAATGCAGCGCGCGAAATCATGTTTTTGTAGCTCAATAATTGAATATTCTTTTCAAAATCCAATGATGAACCTCACAGTTAACTCCACTTACTAAAAAAACACAATATTTGAAACGAAACATTTAATGGGGAAATTGTACAAAAGTGATTAAAGCTAAGAGGTTTGAAAGCAGCCGTTTTAACGAAATTTAAACGGTTTAAGCTTATAATCTGAATTATCAGCGAAGATCAATATCTTTCTTCCTTTCGGTGTAGCTTTTAACAGTCTTTTACCCGTCACTTCAGTCAACTTGACCGGCTCTGAGCACACTTTTATATTAGCTCAGACTAGCTCAGACAGTTAATTTTCCAGTCTTGGTCAGCCGCAGGAACCGACGACAGTGCTTCAACTCTCGCTGTTTTTGACTCGTACTCCGATATATCATGTTAAGGTCAACAATTATTTCGGATCTTCCCGTTAAGAGGTTATCCTAAATCACTTGGCATAAGTTTCCATGCTGTAGATAAGTAAATAAAGCGAGAAATATTCACGAAGATTTATGTCCTCCAACACGCTTTCTTCCCGTCTTTCAATTCAGCAGTGAACAACGTGCAAACCAGATTGCCGCCTTTTCATACAATCGCCTCGTTTAAAATGAAATGAAATGTCCAGATCATTTCTTTAACAGAAAAAGCTTTTTACAATAGATCTAGCCATGCCTAAAAGCTGAGCTCCTCGGTTATTAACTTTGCCCATTATTTAAATCTGAATTAACGCGATGATCAAAAGATTTGTTAAAAACTAGGACTTGAGCCCGCGATCAACTAGAAACCATGATCTGGTCAGCGGTCAACTTCACAAAAACACGTGACCTCGATGAGCTCCAAATGTGAGCCCGCGATATGGCCACGTGATACTGGTCAGCGGATACCTTGATTTGACAGCTGTCAATTGATCAAAGTTGTAAGCTCTGTTTACGTACGTAAGTAGGGATAAGTACAACCTCGTTCCCAGGGTCCCCAGGGTCCTCTCTATATCTCCAGAGAAAGGACCCTGGTTGCGGCTGGTCACGTGATTTGCTAGATTTTAGCAGATTCCAGAGAAATGATTTAAGGGAGGGGTGGGAAAGGTAAAAATTGTCTTCACTTAGCTGAAGTACTGAGTGGAGTAGTAGTGGAAATTGTAACATTAAAATTGACATCGCTTGGAGTGCGGGAAAACCTTTGTGTTTTCGGTGAGTCTTTTAACGAGAATGTCGACTCGGAATTTTCAAGCGACTCCAAAAAAGAATTCTGAGGTATCTGTCCCGGCTACTCCAAAAAAGATTTTTAAAGCATCAGTCCCGGCAGATTTTAGTACATTGCAGGCTGTGCAAAGCAGTTGGGGACAGGACATAGTCAAAAAACCTTTTTCCACGGTTGCCCATATAGGTGCAAGATAAATTTAAAACTGAATATCTTACGGCAGAATAAATGTGCTCACAAGAAAATGAATTATCTGGCAATAGAAGTTTCTTTTTGACACATACCTTACTTTTCTGGCCTATCCTGAACTGGCTCTCATTAATAAAACTTTTCTCCGCTAATATCTTGCCGTGTGCTTGATGAAGGCGAAGAAATTTGTTTTGATTTTACTTCAAAACAGACCGGCGTAAGTTAATTTTAGTCAAGTCGTTCTGTTTGCCGTCGCTTCGAAAAACTACACCTGTATAAACTGTAGGAGTTTCTTTTAAGAAAATTCACGGCTTAAACGGAAGCCAGAATAGTACGGTGGCCCACAACTCTCACACAAACAGCGAATCTCACCGCAAAACAAAATAAACACACTACACACAAAATCAACTCACAGCAAAATAAAAACAAAACTTATGGCAAAACAGATTCTCCTCGCGGCTAAAAAAATCAGTGAACTTATACCACAACAAAGAAACCCACGGGAAAACTTAACTCATGACAAACCAAACACAAGTCACGGCAAAACCAAACGAACACACGGCACAACAACAAAACTCACAGCAAAATAAACTCAACTCACGGCAAATGACAAACTCAAGTCAAGACAAAACAATGTCAACTCGCTGCCAAACAAAATGAACACAACAAAGATTGAAAGAAACTCACAGCAAAACAAACTGAGGTCACGGAAAAACGAAACGAACTCCTTGCACAACAACAATACTCATGGCAAAAAAACTCAACTCAAGGTAAAACAAACTCATTGACCTGCTATCCCTCTCAGACAACATTCGAGGCAAAACCTGGAAGAACAAGGATTTCCCGTACCCTGTTGGAAGCACTGCCACTAAGTCTTTTTTTAGAAACAAGCTCTCCAAGCAAATAACCTGTTTAACCTTCAGGATAATGCTGTTATAGCCAGTCGAAATGAGCGCGGATTGAACACAGCTTAGAAATTCAAGCGCCATTTTGAAAATCCCGCTCTACATTTATCCCTCCCCTAGATAGTATGTGTTGTACTGTCGACAAAATTTTGTCGAGGAGCAGCCCTCCCTGCGGTTTTGGTTTGTCACCCAGATCACGTGACCAGCCGCAACCAGGGTCCGCAACAGAGAGGACCCTGGGAACGAGGTTGGGAGTCGGTTGGGATAAGTAGAGATGGCATTCATCTGCTCCCCATCTCCCTCAGCCCCATCTCCCCCCACCCCCGGTCGGGCTGCCTTAGGACTCCACTCCCCCTCCCCGAGAGTCTGTAGACGCGGACGGGCGGGCGTACGCACCAAATTTTCTTGGCCTCATGGGTTTACCAAAAATTCTTACCCATGGTGCTTCGCTGGCGCGCTTCGCGCGCAGGAGCTCCGCTATAAATAATTAGCGCTGAAATTTCGCGCCAAAATTAAGGAGTAATTTGTCACCCATGATATTATGTACGGAAGCATGCTCTTATTAAGTAATGATTTGTGCTTTTTGTATTTTACTTTACATTTTTTTTCTCGGGGAACCGCTACTCAGATCTCGGAAGGATAATTAACAATTATTCTTTGAAATCGAGGTGAATAGTGGCAGAATATTTACTGAGCCGCGTAGCGGCGAGGTAAATATTCTGCCGCTATTCACCGAGATTGAAAAGAATAATTGTTTTAGTATATACACACGAAGTGATCTCAAAACAGACAATCTAGGCATTTTCAAAAGGAAACCTATGAAAGGCAATTTTATTGACGTCTAATTTGACGTCTCAATTCATGCGTGAAACACGTACAAAACTATTTACAGATTCTTTTAACATGGCAAATACACAATCTTCGATGAAATCGTCGTCAAAATGGTCCTTTTACACAGTTCAAATCGGGAACATTAATCGAAAGTCTGCTTTGAAATCGATAACTGATCAAACAAAGTTTTCGAAAGTCTTCGAAGTTATAGAGAAAGGCTTGTTGTTTGGCTCGTTGCGAAGGTGCCTGTCAATGGCGGCTCGAATTGAGGTGAGTGTTACCTTGTTGTAATATGACCTGTCTTGTTTTCTTGCGGAGATATAAAACTTCAATTCTTCTTTTTCTATTTCCTCGATTTCGGTGAGAAATTCATTCTGTCTTCTGTCAGGCAAACCAGTCTACAAAAATACTCGTAATGAGACAAATTGTAGTCGTGAAGATTAATTGCTGCCTATTTAGCGATAGGTCGAACTGATCACAGTAATTATCTCGATAAACAAACTGAAAAACACTTGTTTGCAAAACATGACTTCTTCACTTATCTTTAAAAACTTTTAGGCCAGAGTTCGTTGCCTTCTTGGTGTTTTCTGGCTCGCTGTCGTCTTTTATTTGCACTTTTTTTGATTCCGAAATGCTAGCGAAACGTGAGTTTACGCCGGCCATTTTGTTTCTGTTTTATGGGATAATGCATTATCCACTCGCTAGCGAGTGAATAATGCGGCATTAGCCCGAGATAGCGAACCAATCAGATTGCTGGAATAGCCAAGATCACTGAGTGTGTATATACTAATGGATTTTATTCAGGTAGAGCTTTGGAAAAACCATGCGGGGGAGCTCAAAATATGCTTGCGATCCATCGCTGTGACAACGACACCCTGCATGAGCTGTGTCCTGTCAAAATGGCTGGACTAAACTGTAGAAGACCTTGTAGAAGAAGCTGTTCCACGTAGCCACCGAATAATGGCTACACCGTCCGAGCAAACACTGGGAGTGAAAGTAGCAACAATTATTTTCTGACGCTGATGAACGTGTTCTTTAATCGCCGACTGAATATTTTTTTCAGGAATATATGTATGTGAAATATTTCATTTTTGATAAGTTGTGCTGCTTTCGAGTGCATGTGCAAGATGAGTGGACAGAGCTACGTTCGTATGCAGCCGGAAAGAAACATTTTCTAAGTTTCGCTGTACGACAAAATTATGCTGACTTCAGACTACGTACACTCCGGCAGTAGGGATCAACAAAGCTCCGTTTAGCCTGTTTACCCCGTTTTCGGTTAGCTTTCAATGATTGTATGGGTTGCACGTTGTAATAAAAGAATTCCGCAGTATTACAAGGACTGACTTTGCAGTCGAACTGTATCCTTGTGCCTAGAAACTGGACCGAGCAAAAGGTCCCAATCACACCATGTGCGGCGGGAACTTTTATGACAGCTTTGCTCGAAGGACATAACCTATCGTCGTTGAAGAAAAAAACACGCCATTTTATACAGAACAGGATGAGTTCAAGACAAGGCAGCATTCTGACCAATACTTGATTTACATTGTTATTAACTTTATATTTTCTCATTCTTTACTGTATTTTTTTTTTCGGTTTTGTTTTCAAAGTTCGTGTTCTCAAGTTCCACTTCTGCCTGTGTATCGTTTATAAAACGGCAGCGTTTCGTGCTTTAAGGCTGTACGGTACTCTGTAAGACATTAACACAAATAGAAGATTGTGAAGACCGTCTTATATTCAGTGTTGCAACTCTCACGGCTTTGAATATGCGTTGAATAAATGTCATGGTGTAGACGCGTAGACAGCGTAGACGCGTAGCTACTTTTCTAGTCAACTTTGAGAGCTTTCTATAATATACTACTAGTTGTTAAGAGACATTATTATATAAACTGCAGTGCTTTAGCGAGTGGTAGCAAATCGAGAAAAATGGTATCCCACATGTGTGGATAAAAATGATATCCACACATGTGTGATATCATTTTTGACCAATCAGCTTGCAGAGTTTGCCATGTTCCAATGCTGAATGAGCCAAAGTAAATCGATATTAAGTCGAAAAATCTTCGGATCTTCCTCGGCAATCTTCGGAAAACTTCGGAAATTCTCGGAAAATGTTCGGGAACATTTTGAAAATTTTCGGAAATCTTCGGAAATGGTCGGAAATCTTCGGAAAATCGTCAAAAACATCGTAATTAGTAGGTTTATATAATAAAAAGAATAATACATGGTTTCTTGGAGATATGAAATTTATCTTCTCGTGTTCAAATCCAACATCTCACTCGTTCGCTGCGCTCACTCGTGAGCTATCGATTTGAACACTCGAAGATAAATTTCATATCTCCGCGAAACCATGTATTATCCTCTATATATCTTGTCTGCATGTTCTACTAGCGCACTCTTGCTACGATCAATATTCCCTTTCGTGCAAGGATTGTTGATTTAATGAGATGCACGAATTGTGAATCGAACGATCCGTTAACACACATGGCCTCTTTGATTTGATTTAATAAGATGCACGAATTGCGAATCGAACGATCCGTTAACACACATGGCCTCTTTGATTTAATGAGATGCAATATACGATCCGTAAATTCTACTCTACGGACCGCGAGGGCCCTGAAACGATCCGTACCAATCGAACGAACTGAAACTCTTCTCTACGGACCGCAAGGGTCTTCAAGGATCGAACGAACTGAATTTGCTTTTAACGGATCGTTACAGAGTTGTTTACTGTTGATTTACATACGATCCATAAACTTTACCCTACACTTGTACATCATTACCGAGGTCACAGTTTTTCATGATACGGACCGACCCAAAGCCGGTAAATAACTTATTTATTTTTTTATTACTTGGTTAAAAAAAAAATCTAAAAAGATTGTTTTGCAAAATGTAATTGTATTATACGGGCGCATCCAATGTGCATGTTGAATCGATCGCTAAAAGCTGCGGCTAAAGTGAAGAATGATTTGTTTTCCGCCAAACAAAATAAATTCGCTAAACTGAACAGTAGTCATGGAAAAGGTCATCAGAAAAAAAAAGAGAAAAGTAACTTAAATAATAAAAAAGAAGCATAATGTAGCAGCAAAAGAGCGCATAAAAAAATCTCGAGTCATGAAAGTGAAATTGAATGAAGTTTGTTTGTGTAGTTTGGTCGTCTGCACACGGCACAATTTTGCGAGAATAAATTTGACTGTTTTTAGTCAAAACATCTCATTTTCTTGAATGGTGATAAGCAGTATTCGGTTTTGGGGAAAAGTAGCAGAAAGGCAAAGCGATTAAAAGGATAAATCGAGTATGTAAACCAGCGACTTGCAGTAAACCGCATTACGGCGTGAAAATCAGTGCGAATGCATAAACAACGATCGACAAACTATAACTTGATTTTGTCAATAAATACAAAAAATACCCGCCTATTGGAGAACTTCAAGGCCTGTAATTCCGTTACTAAGTTAGCTTTTGAAAGAATCAATCGGGTATGTAAGCCGGCGACTTGCAGGTAAGCGAGTTAAAATTATTTCAGTTTCGTGTCTTAGCACTTGTAAACTTGCTTAGAACGAAATAGACTAAAGCACCTTTCAATTTTAAATAATTCTTTTAAGCTACCCCCGTTGCCAGGGATGTGAATTTTTTTTACTGGGATGCGTTCTTTTGTAGGCAAGACGTGGGTTGTTTTGAAACTGAAGGGGAACCGACGCGACCCTTTCGAGCAAGAATTTCAAACCACGCGCGTTTTATAGAAAGCATTTCTGGTGTTTTTCCACGTTTAGAACGAAGAATATTTAACAATTAGACCCGTAGCCCGTAAGGGCTACGGGGCAATAGCCAATGAGGCGAAGCCGAATGGGCTATTGACCCGTGGCCCTTGAGGGCGAAGGGTCTAATTGTTTTAGTATCACCCAACTAGTCGGACAGAAAAAGCAATAATAAAGTTAGCAAATGCAAGTTGAAGAAAGATTTACTTCGGAATAAAACGATAAAACGAAAGAAAGCGTCACGAATTTCGCTACTCGATGACTCAGTACTAATGGTGCTCTAGTAGCTTAGCCAATCAAAATGCAGGATCTGGATTAGTCCACAAGCACTCTTGCTAAGATCAATATTCTCTTTCGTGGGAGGATTACGAACTGCACGCGAACACGCGATTATAGTTTCACCGACTTGCGTTGGGCTTCCGCGCCACTGTTCTTCGGCGCAGCTAAAAGTTATAGTTATTTTAAATAATTCTTTTAAGCTACCCCCGTTGCCAGGGATGTGAATTCTGTTACTGGGATACGTTCTTTTTTGTAGGCAAGACGTGGGTTGTTTTGAAACTGAAGGGGAACCGACGCGACCCTTTCGAGCAAGAATTTTAAACCGTGTGCGTTTTATAGAAAGTATTTCTGTTGTTTTTCCACGTTTAGAACGAAGAATATACATTAATATCTTGTTTGTTCTACTAGCGCACTCTTGCTACGATCAATATTCCCTTTCGAGCAAGGATTACGAACTGTACGCGAACACGCGATTATAGTTTCGCCGACTTGCGTTTGGCTTCTGCGCCACTGTTCTTTGGCGCAACTAAAATATTTAAAGTTATAGAAAACATTTATGGTATTTTTCCACATTTAGAACGAGGTATATACATGCATATAATATTCCCTTTCAAGCAAGAATTACAAACCTCACCCAACTATATGCCAGAGTTGTTTACTGTTGATTTAGAGAGATGCACGAACTGCGAAATCCGTTAACACGCAGGGCCTTTTTGATTTTTTTTTAATGAGACGCACGAATTGCGAATCGAACGATCCGTTAACACACATGGCCTCTTTGTTTTAATGAGATGCAACATATACGATCCACAAACTTTACGCTACGGACCTTAAGGGCCCTTAACGATCCGTACGAATAGAACGAACTGAATTTGCTTTTAACGGATCGTTTCAGTGTGGATATATTGGACATGGGTGGAGGAAATATGACTGTTTAACTGAACACTGGTATGAAATATGGGGTAAACGTTATTGGTGTATTGTTTCTCACCCTTTTGATTTTTTTCTCAGGCAAAGTAAAACTTGGCCTTCTCGAAGCTAAGATGGCAGGCCAAGTGAGGTACTGTTGACCGGCGAGGGACATCGTCCAAATAAAATCGCTGACATGATACCTTTGAAATTAAACAATTGATTTGTTTGTTATTCAATATTCCTACCTTTTCTTTGGAACTTGATCGGGATGATACTTTCTTCAAGCACTGAGTATGAACGGCGAGTTTCGCTACGCTTAGCTCAAGTTAGGTGGCCGTCTGAATAACAAGAGATGATGAATCATCTTTTCTTCCAGGTGATCTGTGACGTCATTTTGGGGGACTGGAGAGAAAAATTTTAAAGCCGTATCCCAGAAGCTCGCGAAGTCGAAAATTGTGGGCTCGAAGCGTTCATGGCGGCTATTTCTCCAGTTGGAATCTTTGTTTTCTTTAATTTTGTTAAGTTAACAATGAAAATGTAACGCACTACGAAGATAGTAGAAAGTTATCATAGCATAGAGAAGTTTTGGAAAGGGAAATTGTACATCACAGGACGTGGGCGACGAAAATGTGGACGCTTTCACCTTCTCAAACTCATTAATAATTCATTAAGTTAACTTCCAATCACGAGATGTATACCACGTCACGTGCATGCATTTGGATACCCAATGAAAAACAGTATACCAATCTCTAGTGAGAGTGGTATATACCACTACATTATGCACATCGACAACTTGCACAAAAACAATGAATATTTATTAGTCCGTAGTAACCTTGAAATTTTTTAACAATACAACTCATGAAATCCGAAATAGTGCTCAAAACAATTCTTTAAATACAGATAGCGTCGGATACTAAATACTATTACATAAATTGTTTTTGGTGGATACATCTCTTCGTTCTTTTTGTTCTACTTCAATGAGAAATTTGCTTTGGCAACAATTCAGAGAGTCGAATGCTTCGAAACCTAATGCAAATTAAATTGTAATCTCTAAACGGGCCTCCTGAAAGAATGGAAATTTTTCTCCACCCGAGTTCTTCGCCATTGTTTAAAAACGTTAACGCGTATTTGTTTTTATACCTTGTTGACGGGGAATACGGCTTTCTTGACCATTAATTCTCTTCTTCGTAAACCATTTTCGGTTCCTAAACTACGCTGCTCCTTTCTCTCTCATGGCTGGGACGCTAATGAATCATGCATGCAATCGCGTTCTTACAGAAAAGGGCAAAAATTTGACACTGCATAATTTCTTATTGTTTCATTTGACAAAACATGTCACTGATTCATAATTTCCTATTGTTGCATTTGAGAAGTTATTTCCAAAACTCGAGCTCGTGTTTCATCGTGGTATCCAAACACCTCGCAACAATAAAAGCACTCGGCCTACGGCCTCGTGCTTTCATTTGTTTCTCGGTGTTTGGATACCCCGATGAAACACTCGCTCTCGTTTTGGAAATAGTACATCATATGTAGGAACATGCTGAAACCAGGACTGCAGCCTTAATGTTGTGTACTTTATATTATTTTCGCCTATTTTTAGTCCTGCAATTTCATTTCAATACCATTAAAGTTTTGCTATGCTGTCGAGAACTCAATGTGTAGTGTTGGTGTAGTTTATATAAGCTAATTCAGGGCTAAGCCCGAAACGTATGGAACTTTAAACGTTTTTCCAAGGCACTTAACTCATTTTAGTGAGAACTTTTTTTCCTTTTTTGTATTTTTTAAGTGCCACGCAGCACAGGAAAATTTATTTTTCCATTTATCTTGATAATTCAGTCTTATACTTTGTTTGCATTGGTTTTATTGGGAGTTCGAACGATCGAAGGTACCTTTGTCACCGGAGGCACAATTTTGGCGAGCTTTTCGACGCGGGCAACCCTGATGTTACAAGCTTTGACAATTTAAAGGTATTTTTTTGCGTTGACGTCGCTCTTTAATGGTTATTCAATGTATGTTCCAAGCAAGGAGAATTCATTTCACGCCGAGTCACTCACAGTACGTCTGCACTGCCCTTTTGAAAACTGTGAAAAATGTTACATCAGGTATTGTATCCTGAATTGCACCACAGAGTCCCAGTAGCTCAGTGGTTAGAGCATCCGTCCTAGATCATGGAAGGTCATGGGTTCAAATCCCATCTGGAACTCGGAAATTTTTTTCCGAGTTCGATGCTATCATGTTTAATACCTCACAGACAACTTTAAAAAACTCAAATTGTGTTGACAAAGCCCTTTCCGATGCAACCATGGTTGGTCTACCAATAACCCTGGCAAACTTCAGTGATGGCGTAATGGAAACCGCACATAAACTGAACATAAAGAGATCATTGCTTTTTCTGGAGGAAGGGCTGGTCCCATTTCAAAGCATTCATACCAAGAGCAGGTCCGCCGGCAACAATTTCAGTATTAAGTGTATGAAATGACAACCAGAGAGGGTATATATCAGAAGTCATCATCAAAAAAGGCTGAAAGAAAAAGAAAAGCAACTAATGAAAAAGAAAATAGCACCAAAGAAGTGGTATATTTTTTATAATTGTATGATCTACATTAATTAACCAAATATATCTTGCCTAGATAGAAAACAGATGAACAAAATTACCTTCTCTTCATTAATAAGAACTCGTTTTCGTTCATGTTTTGGGACTTGCAAATGTTTCATTATTTAGCCACTAAGAATGAACATGAAGTGTAGACACTGTATGATACTAGACAAAACTGAAGTCTGGAATTTCATCCTGAGATTTCATTGGAAACAATTTTTGTTGTTGTAAATAATTGTCAAATAATGATTTCGTTTTCTTTGAATCAAGCATTTGCCTTTTGTTGTTGATGACATGATCAAAGTGAATGACAATGACTTGACACCTGGAGAAAACAGCACGGAACTTAATGAAGAAGATAACATGGTAAGATGGCTAGGTTCAAAAGAGATACTTTCTGTTTTGCCTCAATTTACAGATTGAATAATTTCATATTGATAACAAAAATGGCTCTTCAAAATTGTCCAATGCAAACTGATTTAATTGGAACCTTTCATGGCAGTAAAAATGATGAACGTGGACAGAAAACACAAACAAATATTAAAAATACTGAGCAATAATAAAATAATAGAGTTTTAACGTTTCTCAGGAGAAAGTGTGCTATGCAATAGAGCACTCGCTTTAGCAAATAACACGTAAAAAAAATGGACAAAGCTAATATGCATTGAAATAATAATTGCTTCTCCTTCGATTCAACGGCAGTTGAAGAAAAGTTAAGGTCAAGATAAAGTTACACATGTGTTGCTGTACGTAAGCTTTTGAATTTTAAACACACTGATTTGCACCATCTGATTAAGAGTTCTCTGGGGATGTGTATGTTTTTAAATTGATATTAACTTGAGTTAAAAGTTCTCGGAATTATAACAAAAGTAAACAGGAATTAATGCAAACAAATGCACTTACAATTTTCAGGAAGAGATGCTTGAGGATTTGCCAGGTCAGGGACACCATGTGCCAGAAGCGAGTGTACCCGAGAGCTCTGAAGCAGAAATATCAACATTAACTGAAGAGCTTCTAACAATTGGTCGAAATAATTTCAACAAAGTGTCGCTGCCACTGTTACCAAATAATCTGCTAAGCTTTTTAAAGAGATGAGCTTGCCAATGTCCAGTTTTAATTTACATCTGCTGTCACTCCAGTCAAACTTCGTTTCTTGGGAAAGAACAGACCACCGAGTCAGCAAAGAAATTTTAAAATGTAAAGTATTGCCAAGCAGTATAAGTAGCTGTTTCACTTTTCAATCTGTAGTAGGCAAACAAAGCAAAAGAATTTGTGTTATTCTTGGCGTCCAACTAGATGGAAATAGTTGGATGGAAGAGCGAAAGTAGCAACAATTATTTTCTGACGCATGAACGTGTTCTTTAATAGCTGACTGAATATTTTTTCAGAAATGTATGTTAACGCGCGTTAACATCTGCGGGTGAACTGGGTACCATGTCTTAAAATAACTTAAGAAGAATTACCATTAAAATAAGGCCTATAAGGGGGATTAACTCTCTTACTTCATACTCTTTTGCTTCTGATCAACATTTTGGCGAAGATTCTTTACGAAAATCTTAAGCGTGTTGGTTTGTGTTCTTGTTCTTGTCGTCGTGCGAGTAGACGGACGGGATCTGTTGCCTGTTGCAATCGACCGATCTTTCTAGAACCGAATAAAATTTGGAACTAACTTCAGGGATAAACGTCAGTAGAAAAGAATTCAAGTAAAACTCAACAAGAAATCACGGCGTAGAACTCAAAGCAAAATACTCCCGGGCAGTTAGAAAGGACTGATTCTATGTATAAACGAAAGACATAAATTATATTTGATGTGTTTTATTAGGTTTAGTAAACAGAAATCTTTACATTTTTTAAAAGAAAAGGGCTAAACATTTTCAAGACAGCGTTTGACCTTGTATCGTATGTCGTCAGTATCGGATGTCGCGCTACAAGATAACACAGCTTTTGTGAAACAGTCATTCAACACAGAAGTTGTTCAGGAATAAACGTCAGTAGAAAAGAAATCATGTTTAACTCAACAAGAAAGCACTGCATAGAACTTAAAGCAAAATACTCCCGGGCAGTAAGAAAGGACTAATTCTAAGTATAAGTGAAAGAGACTAATTATATTTGATGTGTTTTATAAGATTTAGTAAACAGAAATCTTTAATTTTTTTTAAAACAAAAGGGCTCAACAATTTCAAGACAGCGTTTGACCTTGTATCATATGTCGTCAGTATCAGATATCTCCCTGCAACATAACGCAACTTTTGTCGAACAATCATTCAACACAGAAGTTGTCAGCTATTTTTATTAACTTTCTTGAAATTTTCTGTCAAATTTCCTGAAAATTCTTTAAGACCCCTTGTGAAACGTCATCGCTTCTGCATGCATTGCGTGCCGTTTATTTTGTTTGCTCCAGTTAATTACAGTGTTACCAAATAAGTAGCCACACTATTTCTGAGCTTATACGGTGGCCCATATAGGTACAAAATAAACTTTAATCGCCCATGGTTAAACTTATTATCTTAAAAACCTCTCATGTTCTTGTTGACGAAAGCGACCTCAATTTTTTTCGTGGTTAACCCGTCTGAATTTTCTTGCTTGTGACAGGTTCTAAAATTGAAATTGGCGCAAAACAAAACGTTTACTGTATACTAATTAATATACCTCCAGGACCTCTTTGAGTTATTCAATGTAAAAAGAACCTTGACCTTGTCTTGTTTTACTAAAAAACTGTCAGGGCAAGAAAATCAAGGTAAAAACAAAATACAGAACGACAAAGTTAACTCGCTGCTAAACACAGTAAACAGAATGCACCCACGCCATGGCAAACTGAGAAAATCACGGCGGCAAAACAAACCCTGCAAATTGATGTTGCCGGTTATGAAAGTCATTTTAAAGCAGTTTTTGTTTACGAATTGTGGCAGTTGGTGATTTGGGAAGTGGTACATGCTAACTTAGAATAAGCTTACAATGTTGTTTTGACTGTTTTGAACCGTCTTCTTTTCGTTGCGGTTTGGTTGCTTGATTTACTAATTCTGTTTTATCGTACGCGTTGCTTAAGACCTAAGAGAATTTTATGTAGAGAAATGAGTGAATTTTCTTCATTTCTGGTAAGTAAATATGCGGTAGGTAAAGTCTGAATTCACTCAGCCAAGCACAGGTAACTCGCAACGAACCCGGCAAAATATTCGTTTACGCATCTAAGATATTTCAACACACTCACTGATAGGCAGTGATAAGAGAAACAAAACAAATGCAAGCGAGCCTACATCGTGATTTTGATCCGTGATGCTGAATAATTTGTTTTCAACATCACAGTTAACTCCACTAACTAAAACAGAAAATAGTTAGTCTAAAAGAAATATTTAATATACAATGTCTGTATTTTCTGCTGCTCACCTTCTTCACAAGTTTTCATTCCCGCGGTGAGAAACCGCCAACGATTTTGCCACTCAAACGCATGGTTCTCCAATTTTCTATGCTCGCGCGAGAGCTATGGGGCTCCGCTCTGCAGCCCTTCAGGCCGCTGGGGAGCTCCACTATAAACCAAAATGAAACGTGCTCGTATTGTTATACCACGAAATTCAAAGCAATACCTCGCACTAATGAATCCTCTTCTGGACAATATATGCGCAAGCATTTACACTGGTCAGCGGATACACAATTGTATAACTGGTAGCAAATGCTGGAGGGATAGAATGGAACATTCCAACCACGATGCTCCTATCTAGAAAATAGTCGTAAAAAAAAAAATCAGAAAAATCTGGTTACGCCGATTCTCGTTATGCCGTTACGCCATTATCCGTTTCACTAACATCACTGGGGAATTTTTTTTTATTAATAATAATTAACTTTATTATTACAAAGGCAACATAAAAGTACAAATACAAATACAAAGATAAATAACCGAAATAGAAACTGGTAGCAAACAAACTAAAATACACTATACAGTTGATAATGTTCAGGAGGGAATAAAAGACATTACTTACAATTTTTAACATGCACTATCATTAATATTACAACAATTTGACACATCACTGCGGAAACACGAACTCCAAAAAAAAATTCACATCCCTGGCAACAGGGATACCTTACAAGAATTATTGAAAACTAGAAGGTGTTTTAGTCTATTTCGTTCTAAGCAAGTTAACAAGCTAAGCGGTCAGTTACGAAACTGAGATAATTTTTACAAGAGACATTATCAGAAGGGCGAACGAAAAAAGGTAAGCGTCTTACAGTTTTCAATTGTATGTGGAAAGGACAGTCTTAAAACTCCTTCGGGGAAATATTTCACTTGTATGATTCGCGTATACAGTGAGATAGGCGCGATATCGTCTGTATATCGTTTATCGGATATATCTATATCTACATTGAGTTATAAGAAGGTGGCTAAAGGAATTTGACATAGCCGACTTCAGTTCTGATAAGTTTAAAGGAGGGCGAATCTTAGCTCAGTTGAACGAAAATTACTCTAATCTATGTCTTTTTTGGAGAAACAAGACTGTATCTGCAACATACTCGTAAAATTATGAATTATACCAATTTAATTAACAGTGTTTACAACTTCAAATGGGGCTTTCGAAAACAAACATAAAAAGAACCAGCGCGAGGGGTGATCTGAGGCCTTCAAAATCTATGTATGGGCTCAAATGCACTGAGAGAAAGCGTGTTACATCGACGATCGCTTCATTTTGAAGGAATTTTAAACTAAAAGGAACAAATAATAAATGACTTATAAGTGACACGTGTAGCATATGGTTCGTGTCAATTCGCGACCGGCAAGCACAGCAAGCTCTGGTCGCTAGCTAAACCGAACAGCAAAAAAAATCGTTAAACAAACAAGTTCTACTCACATAAAGGCTTGAAGTCACTCAAAGCAGCCTCCATGTTACAATCTTGCGCTCGTCTTAAGCAACATCCCGGATGTAACAAAAAAATTTTGAAATTGAAAGACCGCTTCCGAACATTATCACAGAATTTTTAATGTCTTTAGCCACTGTAAAGGTCGAGCCAAATATCGTTATGAACGTCTTCAAATCAGCCCTAAAGTCTAGCTCCGAGTCCTAATTAATGTGGCTAAAGACGTTTGCTGTCTAAAGCAAGCAATCCATTATCTGTACCTCGCACAACGTACCGAGTTCATTTCAATCCGCTAAAGCTTTGTTTAAGGTACGATAATAGCCGAACCATAACTTGAAAATCGGAATACTTCCACTTTCATTGGAACCTTTAGACAGCAACATAGAAAGCTAGATTGGACTCCGTCTGACTTCTTCGACCTAGCGCACGCAACTAGAATTTAGAAAAAAAGAAACGGGTTCGGTGAACGCTGGAGACTGGGGTAAACAGACAAAAAATGAGCAGGAGAGGGGGGGGGGGGGGGGGGCTAAAAAAGTAAAATTTGACATCACTACAGCATTTAGGCTAATATCTCTTGCGAAGTTAGCGAAATAATCATAAATTCCCCCACCCCCCCCCCCCCCAAAAAAAATGAATAAAATAACATAAGTGAAATTTCATACATTTGCTTATTTTTCACAAGGCACCTTTTGTTAAATCAGTGTAGATCACTTTAGATCTTAACCACTTTAGAATGTACAAGAGTCTACTTATATACCCCCTTCGTCCTTTCTGAGTGCGATGATATTGGATATTATCGCGATATTATCGCTTTAGAATCTACTAGAGTCCACTTATATATCCCCTTCCTCCTTCATGAGCGCGATGATACCGGATATTAGACAGATAATAGAAATGTGATATTTATCCGATAATTGATACCCCTATGATATCGCGCCTTCATGTATGCAGTTGAACCCCGCTATTTCGAAACCTCAGCAGAAACGAAACATAGCTCGAAATAGTGGGAGTTCGAAATAACCGAAATGAGTGAAAGGCAAATCCGAGGGAAATGGGTTTTAATTCGAAATAACCCAGTTCGAATTTGTGGGGTCTAACTGTATATTTGAGTTTCACTCCAAATTCAGTCAAGCACCGTTCCAGTGTACTTTTTGTTGTTGTCAGACTATTACTGATACAACGACTCCGATTAAGTATTACGAATATCGAAAAAACGAAACGAAACGATAGATCGTCTACTGTTCGAACGAGTTAGCGAGAACTGTCTTTAGCGCGAAAAAAAGAGATTATTTGCTATGCGAATAGGAATTTTATGTCTTTCTTCCCGAGAAGTTTGGTTTATTTTAATAGCGCGATATTGAAGGCTCGTGTTTTGATTCTTATGCAACAGTAATTGTTGTGTAATAGCATACCACACGTGCGGGGGCCTGGACAAGGGGGTATGGTTTCTTCATTGTATTGAACCCCCCGCTCGTGATGTCAAGACTCGTGGCCTGGCTACAAAGCAGTCGGTCATTCATTCATTCTTGCTTTTCGCTGGATGACACGTTTGTTTTCAGGTCCCGCCTCCTCCCCTTGTCCTGTCCGCTTTGTTTCGTTGTGGTATTTTAGGATATTAGGCGTTTTTGTGCCCTCACCTTCACTGGGCTAAACACAATTTCTATAGCCAATTGTTTTTGTAATAAATTCAAAAAATTTTTATGATTAAATCGGCTTTGGGTCTTTGCCCTTAGCCATTTTACTCCATCTGGAATTGTCTGTCTTCATTTTATTGCCCAGTAAACGAGCGCGGTTATGCAGCCCACTAGATTTTTAGTCCCTAGCCTGGGGAGGGGAGAAAGGCATAAAATGTATTGAAACCTAACACGAATATTCGAATGCTAATAAGTCAAAGTCCTGTGCGACAGATAACTAATTAACCCAAATGGGGTTATAAAAACTGTAAAACAAACATTCGCCGCAACAATTACAATGAGTAGTGGTTTTCTTGAAGTGTCTTACAGGTTCAAAATACTTTCACGATAGTTCAGAGTTAGTGGTCAAACCGGTTGGGGTGGGGTTGAAGAATAGGGGGTGGAAGCGGAATCATTGGACTTTCGCAGGATTTCTGATTCCTGTCTTGTTTTACCTTAACGATTCGTGATTCATTTAAAAATTTCATTCGATATTCATGATTCATTTGTCATTGTTTTCATTCAGTTTTGTAAATAGCTTCAGTGTGTGTAACTTACCTAATCACGGTCAAGTTGATAGGTAAGGGATGAAGACCTGAATCGCGTTTTCAGTGTTTCCCTGTAAAATTAGACGCTCGGAAACGCTATTTTCGGCCATTTCTGTGATATAACTGTTAAGAAGTTTCGCAGTTTGCATTCTATATTCACACGCCTCCAATATCGATGGAAGCATATCATGTCATTTGTTATTCATGATTCTTTTACCCATCTCTCGTTATTCATGATTCCCAAGTTTTAAACACGAATATTTATGATTCCTACCAATTTTACAGCTATGATTCATGATTCATGATTCCGCTTCCACCCCCGATTGAAGAAGCCGGTTGATGTTGACGGTTAGAAAGAAAAGCTTTTCTTTTCAAAATTCGAGACAGATTAATCAACAAATGTCAAATCAGGAATGAAAATGTCGAACGATTCGGACTGTCACGTTTTCGAATGGAATCTGACAGTATTGGAAAACCCTCGTCCGCTGGTAACGGCAATGGTCAATTATGCGAACTACGTAAAATTGCGACCAAGACTGGGGAACAAGCTTGCATATATTAGTGGCTAAGCGACGAGACCGTCAAAATTTATTCATAGAAAGCTCTCAAAGTTGACTAGAAAAGTAGCTACGCGTCTACGCTGTCTATATTTATTTATAGCTCTCAAAGGTCACTCGAGAAGCGGCTACGTATCGACCGCCATGTCTACACGTCTACGCGTCTACACCATGACATTTATTCAACGCTGATTCAAAGTCGTGAGTGTTGCAACACTGAATATAAGACGGCCTTAACAATAATCTTCTATTCTTGTTTAATGTCTTACAGATCACCATACAACCTTGAAACACGAAACGCTGTCGTTTTATTAACGATACACAGGCAAAAGTAGAACTTGCGAAGACGGACTTTGAAAACAAAGAATCAGAAAATAGGAAATTTATTACCCAGCCCAGCCCTCTTGACAGGAGACAGGGCGTCATTGTTACAGCGACAGATCGCAAACACATTTTGAGCCTTCCCCAAAGGGTTTTCCCAAAGCTCTGCCTGAATAAAATCCCTGAATTTTCGGGGAAAATAAGTTTAATTTTGATTTGTAATGCGTAATGACTGGCGAAAATGGAAGTATAAAGACTAAAATTTTCATATATGGTACATTACTTTAGATACAACAAAAAAGAAATCAATCGATAAAGAAGCAGAAACCACCATTAATTAATTAATTAATTAACTAATTAATTATATTACTTCTTCTATGACTTGTAAATAATTATATGACTTCCCCTGAACCTTTTCGTTTTAAGTCTCTTTATAATTAAAAGAAACTGAACTTCTCATATCTAATTTATGTTAATTTGATTTTGAAAGGCGATGGGGCACGCTAACTACGAAGAGATATCCCAGGACGCAGGCAGAGAGACTCGAAAGTCGCACAACACAAGAAATATCTTCTCTTTGCTAACGTTCTCTTGGATAAGTGGTGTGTTTAAGGCTGGTAGCAGGCGCCCGCTGCAACAATCCGACTTCTTGGATCTACCAGAACAGGATGAGACCAAACACCTAACTGTAAAATTACAAAAGGGATGGAAGCATGAAGTGGAACGCAGCAGAAAAAACGGATGTGAACCGCGTCTGTGGAAAATTGTCCTGAAACTTTTATCTGCACATGACATTTTCTTTGCAATATTCACGGGTCTTGTTGACTCTGTAAGTCGCTTTACACAGCCTCTCCTTCTCGGATATTTTCTTTCATTGCTCATGCATCCAGATGACTCCCACCGGTATCTGCTCTACGGTTGTGCGGGGATAATGATGGCTACGGTGACTGTCCGAAGCTTCGCCATGCACCAGTACGACTATAATTCTTTATACCTGGGAATGCGATTACGGTCCGCTTTGAAGGGCATCGTTTACATTAAGGTAAATAATACTACCTAAGTTACCCATTTTGGTACAAGTCAACCATTTATTTCAAAACTTATTGGATCTCTGCCCCAAAAATAGCGGCGAAACATTGGTGTATCATTCGTAACACCCCTTCACCCTCAATATTTTTTTTATTCTTCACTGCCTCTTTCATAGAGAAGACATGCCATGTAAGAGTCTCCAAACTTTTAAATTCTTCTAACAGTCGAGTCATAATCAGCCCTTTTATATATTTTATATTTTATATATTACAGATTCTTTTGCTTGGTCAAAACACACTTCGAAGTTTCACGACAGGCCACGTGGTCGATCTTGTGTCCAACGACGTTCAGCGAATGGACAGAGCTGTAATGGAATTCTTTCGTTTGTGGTTATCAGTGTTCGAGTTGGTTTGCTTGATTCCTCTGATGTTGATCATAATAGGATGGCAGGCGGTGATAGGATTGATGTGTCTCATGTTATTTTCACCAATAAGTGCTTACCTTTCTTATCTCTCTGGCGACTTCCGGATAAAGACCGCCGATGTGACAGACAGACGGCTCAACTTATTGACTGAAGTCATTTCCGGTATACGTGCTGTAAAAGCAAATGCGTTGGAGTGGCTATATGGTGACAAAATAACTTACCTTAGAAGGTAAGAAATGTTACTGCTGGGAAAACTTCTGGCCTAAAAAAGGCCATATTAATAATTGATCCTCCATTCAGCAATCAAGTGCAATCTAACCTCTCTTTACGGACACCTCCCTATTTCGGACAGTTCCGTCCAACAGATTTTTTAGAGACTGAAATCCGTGTAAACTCTAAATCAATCTGTAATAGAGAAAACTTCTATACACACCCTCCTCCCTGCCCTTTTAGTGTCTGTACACTTGAATTGAAGGCTGCGAAGTGGATAAGAACAATGAGTACTCTTATTTCTTCCCCAATCCTAATGCTGTATAAAATTAAAGACGTTTTTTCCAATATTTATATTTTCTTTCATTGATTACTTTTTTCTTTTGGTGTAAAACGTAATGACTAATGATTGTATAACCTCCACTTCCTTTTAGGCGTGAAATGGAGATTATTCGTTGGAAAAGTGTATTATTGTCTTGTTTGTTCACTATTTCCTTTTACGCTCACACCGTGCCGACTTTCGTCGCCGTCCTTCTGCTTACTGTCAGTCACCAACACCTCACGCCAGTGAACGTCTTTATGCTTCTCGCTTTGCTAAGTATGTTGAAATCAGGCGTTTTGAAATTTCTTGGAGATGGATGTCAAGCTCTGTACGAATCTTACGCTTCACTGGAAAGAATTCAACAATTTTTACTCCTGGAAAATTTGCCACCCATTCCCAAGTCTGACAGCACTGAAAACCTTGTGTTTGAAGGTCCCCCCACACTGCAAAATAACGCAGTTGTCAACAACGAGGGTGTTATGAGTGGTCGAGGCTGCAAGCCAATTCCCAACAGCAATGAAAACGTTATGAATGACCCAGGCCAAAAACCAGCATGTGATACAGTAGGATCTCCTGAAAAGAGGGCCGCTATCCAGAGCGATGTGGTCCGTGAAGCAGAAGTTGAAGAATCACTAAATCCTAAGCTCCAAAGAAGAAGCATGGTCTTGAAAAATGTCACCTGTCGTGCTAAAGGCGATACAAAGTTTATCCTGGAAGACGTAAGCTTTGAATTGCACGACTCGGACTTTATTGTTGTCACGGGTGCAGTAGGAAGCGGAAAATCTACCTTGCTCTCTTCTATTATAGGAGAGACGACTCTCGCTAGCGGTACAATCAAGTGCACGAGCTCCATTGCATACGTCCCACAGACACCATGGATCTATTCTGGTGATTTACGAGAAAACATACTGTTTGGTCAACCGTTTCACAAAGAGTGGTACGAAAAGGTTACATCAGCTTGCGCTTTGAAACACGACATCGATGGATTTCCTGAAGGAGATCTTACCATTGTAGGTGAACGTGGCGTGGGCCTCAGTGGCGGTCAGCGGGCACGTGTTAGCTTAGCCCGAGCTGTCTACGCAAATGCTGACGTGATCCTTTTGGATAATCCTTTAAGTGCCGTTGACAGAAAAGTAAGCGATCACATTTTCACGGCCTGCATATGTGGTCTTCTTTCAGATAAAGCTCGAGTGCTTGTTTCACATAACGAGTTACAAATGAAAGCTGCCAGTAACATTATTGTGCTCTGCAGTGGTGCCGTTTTCGGACAAGGATCTTTCCTGGAAATGAAAGAAAGTGGCCTTCTCGAAACAGTTTTAGAAGAAAATGAAATGAAAAGGAAAGGAGAAATAGAGGGAATACAACACAAGGGTACTGTTGATGTATTGCTAAAGAAAACGGCAGAAAATAATTATGATCATAGCGACGAATCGTGTAACGATGGACCGCCACTGAAAGGGTTGGAGATTACAGAGGAAGATCGAATGGTAGGAGATATTTCAAGTAAGCTGTACTGGGAATACTTAACATCTAGCGTGCCGACTTTTGCAGTCATTGGTTTGATTGCATTACTGCTGATTTTTCAAGGTAAGGAAATGTATATAAATAAAACATACATTTTGGTCATGCTGATTCAGGTTTTTTCTTCCGTTCTCTTGTTAATTACAAGTTCTCCATGTAGGTGTTTTGAAACCCTCTACACTATACATTTGAAATGAATAAAGTAACTTGATTAAAGTACCAATTGTAGTGTATGTCCATATATGGTATTTCCTTATTTGGAAGTGACCATGTGCTTTTGTAGAAGGAGGCCATCTTGAATGGAGGATTAAACCGTTGTGTTGTTAAATCCAGTCTCTGTTTGTTCCGCAAACGCTACATTTTGGCGACGAGGATGGCGGTCACATTAAGTGGATTACCGTGCATATCTCCCTTCGACTGCATTGGGGAACCAGCCACACTGGCTCAACGCTGGGACAAGTGGAAAGCTGAGTTCGAACTATTTGTGGCAGCTTCGGGGGTTGAAGGACCTGGAGTCCGTGAAATATTCAAAACGTATTCAGCTGAAGTGCGAGGAGACAACAAAGAGTTCGATAAAGCGATGAAGTGTCTCTCGGACCATTTCAAAGTGAAGAAGAACGTACCTCTAGCGAGACAAAAACTGCTTGCCAGCAAGCCGAATCCGGGCGAAACGATCAACAACTTCGTTACGCGTTTGAAAAGTTTAGCGGAACACTGTGACTATGGCGAAGAAGAAGATAACCAGGTGAGAGATATTGTGATTTCGCATATCACGAATAAAGAACTGAAGGGCAAATTCTACCGCGAAGAAAACCTTAGTCTGACCAGACTTCTGGAAATCGTGAGCACCTATCACCATAAAGATGCCTTGGTTCTCGTAAGCGAAGAAACTGTGAATCGTACCTGGGAAGACCGAAGTAAGGGCGATAAAGGAGCGAAGAGCAAGCAGCCATGACAAGGCAAATGTTGGAGATGCGATAAGACAGGTCACATGGCGAAAGATTGTAAAGTTTCTCGTAACCATACTTGCAGCAAATGTGGAAAACGTGGGCACATGGAGGTCTGTTGTCACACGAAACAGGATAAACATGGCAAAGGAAAAGGCAAGTCTGGAAGAAAACGAGAAGGCGTACGAACCATAGGCGACCAGCCTGACCAAGGTGACGTGGAAGGAAGCGAAGTCAGTAAAGGTGATGGATTCTATGTCTTTAGCACCTCGGATGGTGAGTCAAACACTTTACCTCTCATGATTGAAAGTGAACCTGTCAATGTCATCATAGACTCAGGTGCTACCTGCAACTTAATGTCTGAGCAAGTGTTTGATGAAGTGTCCAAAGGAAAGCTAGAGTTGTTAGAGACTGACAGGAAAGTTTATGCTTATGCTTCTCAGCAGCCGTTAAAGCTTAGTGGAAAATGCATGTTAAACATTTGTGTACCTAATACACAAACGTCGTTGAAAGCTGAGTTCTTCATAATGCCAGGCTCCGCAGACACATTGCTGGGCAGGAGCTCTTCTGAAGAATTAGGTATCTTGAAAGTGGGTGTTTGTGTGAACGCTTGTCAACTCAAAGATGTTACTGATAAGAAGGCTGCCCTTAAGGCAAAGTACCCTCAAGTGTTTACTGGTCTTGGAAAATTGAAAAATTTCCAATTAAAACTGCATGTAGATGAAAGTGTCACCCCAGTTGCTCAAGCTATGCGAAGAATTCCGTTCAGCAGGAAACAAAAGGTTGTTGACAAACTAGAGGAACTTGAGAAGCTTGATGTGATAGAGAAAGTGAACGGTCCAACAAGTTGGATTAACCCCCTTGTTAGTGTCGAAAAGCCAAATGGTGATGTTCGCATATGTTTAGATATGAGACAAGCCAATCGAGCGATATTAAGAGAAAAACACCCTGTGCCTACCATTGAAGAGACACTGCAAGAAATTTCAGGGGCAAAAGTGTTCTCCAAGTTAGATTTGAACATGGCATTTCACCAAGTAGAACTTGCTCCAGAGTCAAGAGACATTACCACTTTTGCAGGACCTAATGGTCTTTACCGCTACAAGCGTCTGATATTTGGTGTCAATATGGCCACTGAGAAGTTCCAACACATCATCTGGCAGATACTCAAAGATTGCCCTGGCGCTCACAATATTCATGATGATATCCGTGTAGTTGGCGCTTCTGAAGAAGAACATGACGAAAGGTTGAATCAAGTCATGAAGAAATTAGAAGAGAGTGGCTTAACACTGAATTATGAAAAGTGCCAGATCGGTGTGAGTAGCATGGAGTACCTTGGTAATGTGTTAACTGACGAGGGATTACAAGTATCTGGTGGCAAAGTTGAAGCCATTATACAAGCGCCAAGGCCAAAGGACCAGTCAGCGCTGCGAAGCTTCCTTGGTTTGGCACAATATTGTTCAAGGTTCATTCCAAGCTTCGCGATCATTGCCAGCCCACTGTGGGATCTAACCAAATCACATGCCAAATGGAAATGGGGCACTGCTGAAGAGAAGGCTTTCCAAGCAGTCAAAGTGCAGCTGACGCAGGCACCAGTCATGGCATTCTTCAAACAAGGAGCGGAGACCCGTGTCACCACAGACGCCTCACCAGTAGGTATCGGAGCTGTCTTGGAACAAAAGCAAGCTGATGGCCTGTACAGACCTGTACACTATGCTAGCCGAAAACTAACTCCACCCGAGAGCAGATATTCTCAGTTTGAGAGGGAGGCACTGGCGGTGAAGTGGGGCTGTGAGAAGTTCTTCCTGTACATCCATGGAAATGAGTTCGAAATTTGTACTGACCATAAGCCGCTGGTCACTGTGTTTGGTCCACATTCAAAACCACCTTCAGCCAGAATTGAAAGATGGTTGTTATACATGCAGCAGTTCAAGTTTAGCATCAGACACATCCCTGGCAGAGAAAACGCCGCTGACGCATTGAGCAGATTGCCAGTAGGTAGTACTCCTGATGCAGCCATCCAGCAGACAGAAGAATATGCACGCAGCATAGTTGCTGATGCCATACCTGCAGCATTAGCACCTCGCCAAGTTGAGAGAGAATCAGAGCGAGACCCTACCCTGCAACTGGTTCGCCATGCCATAACTTCTGGTGATTGGTCGAAACTCCAAGGAACAACGTACAAAGCTGTTAGAGATTAGCTCTGGATAATGGGACAGCTGGTTATGAGAGGAAACAAAATTGTCATTCCAGAAAAGTTGTGGAACCAGACCATTCAACTGGCTCATGAGGGTCACCAAGGGATGGTGCGAACAAAATCTCGATTAAGAGAGAAAGTATGGTGGCCAGACCTTGACAAACAAGTTGAAAAGTTAATCCGAGCCTGCTACCCATGCCAGCTGGTTGGACCCAGACCAAAGCCAGAACCAATAAGGTCAACACCACTGCCTCAAGGCCCATGGAGTGAAATTGCTGTGGACTTACTAGAGATTCCAAAGAAGGGACACTTGCTCGTTGTAGTTGACTATTATTCTAAGTGGCCAGAAATAGCTTTTCTGACCAAGACTGATGCAGGAAATGTGATCAAATGCATGGAGAGCATGTTTCGCACTCATGGTTTGCCTGAAACCCTCAGAAGTGATAATGGTCCACCGTTTGCTTCACGAGAATTTGAAGGATTCCTTGAGTACTTATCGATTGATCACAAGAAGGGCATCCCGTATTGGCCTCAAAGTGATGGCGAAGTAGAGAGGCTCAACAAAACCCTCCTGAAGGCAATCCGAATAGCACAACTACAAGGCAAAGATTGGAAGAGAGACGTACAAGACTTTCTTTTCCAGTATCGCAGCACTCCCCATACAGTCACTTCACTATCTCCAGCTGAGCTTCTTATGGGCAGAAAGTTAAGAGATAAGTTGCCACAGGTTAAACCTTCTCGTGATCAGGCTACTGAAGCAGAGTGGCAAATTCTTCTCAGAGAAAGGTATGCTCGCAGGAAATTAAGAGAGAAAGAGTATGCTGACTCAAAGAGACATGCCACAACAAGTGACATTGCAGAGGGCGACATGATCCTGCTACGTCAGAACCGCGAGAACAAGTTGTCACCAACATTTGAGCTCGACCCGTATCGAGTAGTAGAGAAGAATGGAAATGCAGTTATCATTAAGAATTCTTCTGGCCAAAGTAAAATGAGAAATACTGGTCACATGAAGAAGTTTGTAGACCCAGGAGCTGAGACAGGTGCTTCAGGAACTGAGCTCCCCACTCCGTCAAAAACAACTGACACACCCAAAGAAGGAGCTAGTTTCGAGCAAGATCCAATGGATGGAATTCAGCCGGATTCCCAAAGACAAACTGTACCTTCTGCAGTTCCAGAAAAGCCAGATAGTCGTCCAGTCAGAAAAAGAGAGAGCCCTAAGTGGATGAAGGACTTTATTTGCCAAAAGTGACTGAACTCTAAAGACTGTTTATCGTGTAGCAGTTGTCGACATTTTATTCATTTGATTTGAGACATTGAACTGAAAGAGCCAAGATTAGTTCATATGTTTTTATTAGACTTTGTGGAGCTCTTTATTAAGTTAGGGAGGGATGTAGTGTATGTCCATATATGGTATTTCCTTATTTGGAAGTGACCATGTGCTTTTGTAGAAGGAGGCCATCTTGAATGGAGGATTAAACCGTTGTGTTGTTAAATCCAGTCTCTGTTTGTTCCGCAAACGCTACACCAATGACTGATCTCATGTGGTCATTCCCGTAATAAATACATGCAGTTTCTCTACTGTGATAATCAGGGAAAAGTAGATACCATATCGAAAAAGAGAATTAGAGGAAAAAAAGACATCAACAAAAAGTTTAATTGTCGAATTTGCCCCATAATCCAAAGAAACTCTACCTGAATTAGGCGCGAATTAGTACTTGCAACATAATAAAACATTTTTGTTTTCAACACGAAAAATGCAAAATATTGTTGTGAAGAGGTTTAGATGGGAAGGTAACTTGCCAACAAAACTTGGTCGTTTCGCAGCTGTCCAGATCCCCTTCCGATGACTCATTCCTTTTTAATATTGCGCTTATAATTAGCTTGTAAATGAAATAACACTATGATAACTTTATCGTTCCTTTTTCTTTTTTTTACAGCAATTGTAGTTTCTCCTGACATCTGGCTCTCCTATTTGATTAGACAGGATTACAACGAGCAGCAAAACCTGACAAACTATGGGATATATGCCATGTTTGTCACGTTGACCTTCCTGTGTTCTATTTTACGCGCCTACCTTTTCTTTGTTGTGGTGCTAAAAGCTTCTGAGAGGCTTCACAACAAAATGGTCACTGCTTTATTGAAAGCTCCTGTGTTTTTCTTCGACACTAATCCAGTTGGAAGAGTCCTGAACCGCTTTTCCAAAGACATTGGTAGCATGGATGAACTGCTCCCAATGACGTTTTTCCTTGCCGTTCAAGTCCTACTATTAGAGGCGACAGCAGTAGTTCTTTCCTCTCTGACAAACTATTGGGTCATATTCGCAGTCACTCCTCTTATAGTGCTTTTTGTCTTGATTGTGAAGTATTTCTTGAAGTCATCACTTGAGTTAAAAAGATTAGAGTCGGTTTGTCGAAGTCCCGTTTTTTCCCATTTTTCTGAGACCCTTGATGGCTTGGACACCATCCGTTCACGACGAAGGCAGCAGGATTTCATCGAACAGTTTTACGAGTAAGTTCGACCATAACGATAGATTCCATTTTTAATTACGGTCATAACAGTGTACCACAGAAATAACTCTCGCAGTATGTAACAAAGGAACAACAACGCTTTTTGCTATATATAGCCATGTATCTTGCAGAGCACTAACATGGTTCGTCTGCACTCACATAAATCTACCTTCAAAACCTCTTATTCATATATGATTCATACTAGACACTGTTATCTCCATGCTTCACTTTCGAGGAGCAAACCAACGTCAGGAAATTCGAAAATTCATTCAGCAAATAAGAAAATAATTGCACGTGCGAGAACAGTTTGAAGGTGCAACTAGAGAATTGAAGGTCAAAGTAGCAGTTGTTGCATCGAACCAATAAAAAAAAGTGGAGAATGGATTATTTTATAAATACTTACGTATAATTATAACTCCGTGATTTTTCTTTGCTGTCGGATTATATTTACAGGTATCAAGACCAGCACAACCGAGCATTTTTCATGGTACTTGCATGTGCCCGTTGGCTTGGTGTCAGGTTGGATCTGCTATGTGCGCTTTTTATCGGTGCTGTAGCCTTTGCTGCGGTGTTTCTTTCTCAGGATGCAAGTAAGTCTTGTTTAAATGCAATTGAATCAATGCATACGCCTTATTCGATGGTTTATCATATATTATTATATCTCTAAGACAGTACGCGCGCTGTGATTGGTCAATTTTACGGGCCGTATTCTACAGTACGGCCCGCGAAATTTGAGAGTTCTCCTGATGCGATAAGTTTTGTTTATCAAAATCCCTTACAACGAAAATTTTGAAAGCTCCTTTGAAAACATCTGCATTCGGACAAAACATTTTGAGAGACAAAAGCGAAAAGAACAGCGTCTTACAAAATTCAAACTAGATTTTTCAGATCTTTTAGAAACTGAAAGCGTCCCCGACCCCGAGCATCACACAAGTCAGAAACTTGACAATTTTCTCTCTGCCGAAAGGTAGAGAAGTCGAATTCTGAATGAAAAAGATTTAAAGAGTTTTGTCGAGACTTTTGTCGAATACAGCCGCCTCTCATCGCTCCCAGAATGAGAGGCGGCTGTATTCGCAGGCTAGTCGAGAGTAAACGAACAAAACATTCAAAACAACGTACCTGCTGCTGTTGTTAACGATCTCTTCGGCAAATTTTTAACGACGTCCGCTTATTATTTTGAAAACGGCCGGATAGTTCGAGTTCACCCCAGACAAAAGTTCGATAGTGTACTCATTTTCCAACAGGAATTCTGCACCAAACACCTCTCAGTACGACACAACAAAGCGCTTAAAAGTAGACGGAGGTCTCTGAGGTTTTTACCGGTTGTTTATGTTTTCGACGAAATTATTGTTTGTTGCTTGCGGTCACCGCTTTCTTCTCAGTAGAGTTGTTCTTCTCTGTTTATCAAACATCACATCACTTCAGGAGTTATTTCAAAGCAATCTTGAACTGTATCCAGTTTTCCACAGAAAGAAGCTGTACGGATTAATTGTAAAATTAAAACGTTTGAAGTTTGGATTCACGTGTCTGCGAGCCAACTGCAAACTGTTTTCGTAAGCCAATAAATTTCGCTTTCTTCTTGCATTTGACGCGCGCGTCATTCAAATGTAGCCGCGATTGACTTGAAATGGTTTCTTTTCTCCAGAATGAGAGATATAATAAATATCTTATTAACCTCGTTTTCTCGGTCCGTACTGTAAAATACGGATCCTCGTTTTTTCCCATCGATTTATGGCCCGCGCGCTTCGCGCTTGGGCCATAAATCGACGGGAAAAAACTCGGTCCGTATTTTACTGTACGGACCTCGAACTCGATTAATAAGAGGTATATACGCGCGGATATTTTGGGAGTTGCGTAGTAATGAGCGAAATACTTCGATGGTGAATTTCTTCATAGATGAAAGCGTTTGATGACATCTTAATCTTAAAGTCGCTAATTTTATTTTTCTGTCTGTTTTAGAATGGAGGCCAAATAAGGGGTTAATTCAAAATTTCCGTCCACAATCTACGCTCCTTTAACGTGGGAGTGTATCACCCCGAACTTGTCAAATTAATCCAACTGTAATCGATTGAATTTACACACGTGAGCTTCTTATCGAGCCCCAACGTGCTAAGTGTATAAATAAACGATTGACTGACCAGCTTACTGGCTCACTGACTCACTGTACTGATTGATTGATTGATTGATTGATTGATTGATTGATTGATTGATTGATTGATTGATTGATTGATTGATCAATTGATAGATTGATCGACTAATGGTTGATCGATTAATCGATTGATTGATTGATTGATTGATTGATTGATCGATCGATTGATAGATTGATCGACTAATGGATTGATCGATTAATCGATTGATTGATTGATTGATTGATTGATTGATTGATTGATTGATTGATTGATTGATTGATTGATTGATTGATTGATTGATTGATTGATTGAGTGGGTGGGTGAGCGAGTGAACAGCCGAGTAACTATAATGTCGATGCATGCATTCTACCGGCGCATCTTCTGGCATAATCCAGCGAATGACTAATTGTTTATCTTTCTTTCTTATTGTTTGTTTCCTTGTTACCAGCTCTGGCTGGCCTTAGCTTGGTTTATGTTATGGATACGGCAAACCTTGCTCAGTTCTCTGTGCGACAGCTATCGGAAGTTGAAAACCTGATGACTTCTGTAGAGAGAGTTCTGACGTACACCAAGCTCGAATCCGAACCAGGATATGGCAACAAAACACGACCACCAGAAGGATGGCCAGACGACGGGAGCATTACATTCAGCAATGTGTCCTTAAGATATCATCGAGGTGGTCCGAGAGTTCTTAAAAACGTAAATTTAAACATCTATGGCAAGGCAAAAATAGGAATTGTTGGACGCACTGGAGCCGGGAAGTCGTCGATTGTTGCATCCCTCCTGCGCATGCCTGATGCCGATGGAGTTATCACCATTGACGGAGTGGACATAAAATCGCTGAATCTTCAGGAATGCCGCCGGTGCATTTCTGTTCTCGGGCAGAATCCCGTAATCTTCAGTGGAACACTAAGAAAGAACCTCGACCCTTTAGAACGACACGATGACGACACGCTTTGGGCTGTATTGGAAGAAGTAAAGCTGAAAAGCTTGGTCCAGAATCTCAAAAGGTGCCTTGACTTCGAGATATCGGAAAGAGCGGCCAATTTGAGCGTCGGTGAGCAGCAACTTGTGTGTTTAGCTCGCGTTCTGGTAGAGGGAAATAAAATAATAATACTGGATGAACCAACAGCGCACGTGGATCCTAAGACGGAAAGAGCCATTCAGGAAATAGTCCACAACAAACTACAAGGCTGCACAATTATTACCATCGCTCATCACCTGACCACTATCAAAGATTGCAATGAGATTTTTGTGTTTCAGAACGGAGAGGTTGCAGAGAGTGGCACTTATGAAGAACTTTTAGCGATCGATGGTGGCATTTTTGCTAGTATGGCAGAATTATAAAAAAGTGAACCATAGTTGTAGCGCGAGATTTTCTTGAACACGAGGTTTTCATGCCGAGGCAAGTCAGGACGTGATACGAGATACGCTGTTTTTGCTAAGAACTTGTGTGGGATGATGCAAAAATTAAGTGACTAAAAAACACGTGGATTTAACAGTAGCTTTATTAAAGAAGAAAACTAATTAAACGTAAAGCTTACTAGTACAAGTACTGATTAATTACATTACGGCTACTCGAACCGGACCGCTCAAAATTTAGGATCGAAACCAACAAAAAGAAAGTGCAAAGTTTCCTGAGAGATCCACATCTTCCGCAATTTCGTTGCGTTCTCAAATTTTGTTGTAGAACTGTCTGTAGAACTACTGTTTGTGTTCGTGGTCAATTGTTCTCAATTAACGTTTTGATTGGTTAACATTTTTTCTAAGTGGCCCGGTACGAGTAGCCTCACTGTAAAAGCCATTTCAATTTATCTGATGTGGTTTATAATTATTGGGGAAAATGATGAAAATACAGCCAGGGATATTTAAAACAATTGGGTATAAAAATGTACAAGAAAACGTGTGTTAGAAAAATTAGTGTTTTAAAACGCTGATTTCTTGTCTCCGTCAGAAATAATCTGAAGGTAACTCGGTATCTTCTTTACAGTATTTCGAACATTTTTATTATCTTTTTATTTGAATATAAATTTATGTTAATGTGCTAGCCGCCAGCTTTTGCTAGTAGTCATTGCAGAGAGAGAATAAAACTGCTCACATCTGGATCACAGGCCACACCTCACGTCGATTCATTTGGCTCTGCCAACCAGGAACGATTTTTCACGTGATCAGTAGTTCGATCCTTCTTATCGCGTAATCGGCCTGTCAGTTCTCGTGTTTCATAGTTCCTGACCTAATATTTCTCGGAAACCCCCCACCCCGTTTTGCAGTTCTATTCCTCTGTGCTGTTTGCTGGTCACAATCATACTGTTCCTGTTAGCTATATATGGCGGTCTTTTTGGAATTCACTTTTTGACATAACTATTCAATGGAATGCCGTTTTTGTTGTTTCAGAATAAGAGGATTTTGGTACCAATGTTTAGAATTTGTTTATCACCGCGACATTATCGAATTTATTGCGAGCCTCTTTCTTACTTGTTGTTATGATTTATATTTCGAGGGTTGTAGATTGGATGTCGGATCATTAAAGATATTCAGTTATCAAGTCTATCCTTCGTACAATGATAGTTTAGTTACGTGAATTAATCCTTTCAGGGAAATGCGGGTTGGTGATGAAGTGCTCCCCTACAAGTCGTCCTTTGCCCCATAGACTCCTATTACCCCTTAACCCAGAAGGGGAAATGGAAGGTGGTAGGGGCGGAGAATTGGAACTCCAGAGAGAATTATCGCTTCATCCCCTGAAAGGGATTATCTACCCTCAATCAGCACCATGAAGGGATTATCAACCTCGAGATAGGATTATCAACTCTTACACGGTATCTTGGGACTTAAATATTCTAGTTTTAGTAATTTATGTTGTGGAATTCAATCCTTGGTTTTCATGTGACGTCATCAAAATTCTAAAATCCAGGATCGCAAGACCCCTGAGTCTTAACCATTCACTCTTAGACGTCCTCAATATATATCTCGTTGAAGGTTATAAGCTCGATAGCAACCGCCGTCTTTAAGATAGACCATTTTAAAATTCGGATTTCACGCCACACGACATCAAGATGGCCGCCAGAAGGCTGTCACGTATGCTTAAAAAAATGCTTCATTCTGTGACTTTTCCATACTGTGCTCTGTAAAGTTGTGTGGAACATTTTGATGGATAACTCGAGTACGGAATGCCGTACAAACCCGAGACTTGGACAAACAGAATATCTGGTAATTTTCTACAACCTATAATATTCCTGAGCTTTTTCACTCACAAGTTTTGGATTTAGTTTTTTTTCGGGGTGACAGTGAAAACCAGCAATTTAATAGAAAAAATAAACAAACAAACAAGCGGCAAGGGAAAGGACGACGTTACTACCTTAACCTGATTCATATGCTACATCAGGTCAAAGTTTGCGTGTCAAATATTGTAATTTCTTCTGGAATCATCGAGTGAAATTCGAACATTAATGACCTATCTTAGATCTCCAGAAATGGTTGAAATGTAGGTCGAGTTTCCGTTTATAAACACGATTTTAACTCTTTCATTTGAACTGTAATGCATTTATATTGACTTACTCTTTATTTCTGATGGTTTTAGATACATCTGCGAGCCAAGTTGATGAAACACCTCGTCATGACGAGTACCTCAAAATGGCGGCAAGCATGAAGATCGTCGAAATTCGGCAAGTTTGCACAGCTATAAATATTTCAATCAGACGATACCGCAAGGTTTCTTTCTGTAGTGACATTGTCTTTTGTATCTACTTTTCGGCTGCGTTGGTTTAATTCTGATAGACCGCCTCACTTTTTCAAAAATAAAGTTTGAATCCGATCCGTTTTCGCGTGTTTCATCAAAGTGTGTGATAGGGGTGTCGTTAATGTCTTGCTGTTGGCTTGATTCGAACTCAATGTTCATGAAAGTCGGTGTGATAATTTAGAAAGACATAATATAACTGGCTGTGGTGTTTGTTTGGTACAGAAGTTATTCGTTTTTGTTTAATTCATCTTGAAAGTTGTGGTAAATTTAAGCCCTGACATTGCTCGTTACGAGCGCTCGTTCGGGTGAACCGAAAGTCCTTATAATCTCGAAAAAAATAAACGATCTGGTCAAGCGGATTGTGGCTCTAATATAAGTACATGAAAGTCTTGCAACACACAAGAAATATGCGAAATCTATTTTTTATGCCAGATCGACCAGACAGCTATTACAGAGACCGTCTCTTAACTCCGTAGTGCTGGAAATATCCCGCGGGTTCCTTTCCAGCCCCTTTTTGGGCTCGTCACGGAACGCTGCTTTGGGAGCAGCGCTTCGTGACCAACTGGCCTTGTAACAAAATTTCTGGCCTGGTGGCTCAGTTGCGTTGTGTGGTCCCTGACGACCTGACGCACGGGAAAATGTCCGTAAAACATTCATGCAGGGAAAAAAGAAAAAGCAGAAGATGGGCCGCATTTTGATATTAAACCAGAATGATCATTCTTCTCGAAAAGTGTTCCAAAATGCTCAAAATGACAATAGAGCGTGTCTGGTTTTCAAAACTTTCCCTGGGGAGAATGGCCCCCGACCCATTTTGATACATCACAATCAGTGCTAACTTCTTTGCCTGACAGCTATATTAATTACACATTTTTTTACCTTTGAAATCTCAGTAGATTAAATTTATTTAAGTGAACATTATTCAAAGAGTACCTTATGAAAAAATTAAACTTTAAAATGTAAGGTATCGTTAAACTGCAAGCTAATTTTAACTAATTCAATGTCAGATTTTCTAAAATATAAATTCGTGCATAGGGCTGCAGTAAAAAAAGTACTTGCACAAATTCTTGGAAGCTAAAAATCCCCCTCCCTGTCCCATCACTTTCTAAGGGTCCGTCCCTAAAAGCTACCAAGCGGCGTTTTGCTGTCTGCATGGACGACTTTTTAACCTCGCTTTGGGGATGGGGACATGGGATTTTTGAATTAATTCGAATTTTTTTGATTGGCTGTTTGAAACAAAGAAATCTTGAGCGGAAGTACAAAGTAGCAATGACTCTCCCATACAGTATATTGAAAAACCACCTTTGCATACATGAAGACCGGAAGTCCTAGAATCTAGGACTGAAAATCCTTTGTCTCCAGAGCCCTTCGTTTCTCGTGCCAAGTGCCAAGGCAAGAGAATGGGGAGGAAAAGGAGAGGGGCGTGGGAACAAGGTTGTTAAGAACTAACCGATCAGTGCCCAGACCTCATACAGCGGAGTCTGCTCAGCGATGTTGTAGCTGAGATCTTCAAAATAGATGTCCAAAGAAACTATGTTGTCGCTGCGGAAAAGCACAACATAAAACAAAATTACATGTTTGTAAACCTTGCACTAAATTAACCATTAAAGAGTCTGCGCCCGTTCTGTTTCTGTTGTTTTGCCATACACGCAACATTTTCGCTCTTATAACAGAATGCGGCTGCGCTGAACGTACTGCTACACAATTCAGTGTTTTGTGCAACATCTCGATCTCGCGTTTCGCAGTGATGTGTTCTTGTCCATCAGCGACGACGAAAAACACAGACGACTCTTTGGCTAAAAGGCGAAAATTCGCACATGGATGATAGTTAGGCTCATGCACTATGGAATGTTTTCCACACAGGTAGAGTTTAAATGGTCTGTATTTGTCAGGGCGCATGGAATCACTTCTCTCTCGTAATGCCGCATGCAACAAAACTCTTAAGGCGCGTTGCGAGAAAGGATACACGAAATATTACCAATGTAATAACGTCTCTTGAAGACTGGAAAATTCATAGACGCGGCTGATAATATACGAGGGATTTCAATCCCTACTCCGTCTTCCCATACTCTCTGAAGATAAAAAAAACGCCATTTAGTGTAGACGGCCTAACAAGCTGGGGTGGGGGGGGGGGGGGGGGGGGTGGACAAGAGGCGAGAACCTAGGAGTAGACTCGGTAAAAGTTGGAAAAATTTTTGCAATGTTGGGCAATGTTCTGCAAAAGAAATAGCAAACAGACGGAAATCGAGGCTAAAGGCAGAGAGGGAGGTTCAGACCCCCTGTACCCCCCTCCCCCCCCCCCCCCCCGCAAACCAAACCACCAACAAGCATTAACATCATGATATAAACATAACACATGCGACATGCGCCGGACAGCGATCGAACACGGAACTCTCGGTGGTCTAACAATATTTTTAAGCAGCACTTACTCTATGTACTTCCCCCTCTCAGCTCTCGTAATGTTCAAACGAGGCTTGTAAATTTCGTACATCTCTCGATCGACTCAAAATTTCTCAGTGTTGTTAAGGAAATACATGAGATGCTCAATGAAAGCTTCCCTCAGCAGTCCACTGTACGAGAAGGACGTCGTGTATTCCACCTGCTCACACGGCTTCGGACAGTCTTTTTCGCAGTCTTTCTTTTCGCTAGATGCGCCAAACTCTTCTGCAAGAGTAAACCAAGTTATTGGTAGTTATCATTAAAGTTCACTGTTGTGCTTGGAGAGAATCAGAAAACTGTAAGTTTTAAACAAACTAAAAGAATCGTTTTGTCCAAATGATATCTTTGTAGAGTTTTCAATGACCGAGTTAATGCGAAAATAGTTTTGGGAAAATTATAGTATTTAGTATGCAGTTGCTATACACAAGTAACGTAGCCTAAATTGTTATCAGGTTAGAAAATTTAAAAATAACATAATATCCATTTTAGTGACAATTTGGAAAACATAAATTAAAATGAGGCACTAAGTCGATACCGACATTTGCATTGAAATTAAAGTTTAGTTCTTCAGTATATGAGAAGAATAACTTTGCAAGATAAAAAGGTTGGATCTTAGAATTCTGACGATTTCAGATGAAAACCACCAATTCAGCGAAGATACGCCTTGGACTGGTTGCCGTTGAATTCAATTCGCGAGTTAAAGGTGATGTTACACGGGACGATTTTTAACGCAATGTTGAATATTTTATCGCTAAGAAAAGAGACATGCTTAAATTTCGTCAACAGAAATTGGAAATTCTTAAGTTTTTTTGAGTAGCTATTGTATCTTTAAATAAGCTTTTAAATCTTCATTGTTGTAAATAGTACGTAACATATCACGTTGTATAAAATGTAATCAAAAATTAGTGTCAAATATAGGTAGCTTAGCAATTAATCTGCAATTGGTGCCAAATTTAAATAGCTTAGCAATTAATTTAAAATTGGTGTCAAATATAAGTACTGTTTATGTAAGCAACAATAGTATTGTTTCGTAATGTAGTGTAAGCACGTTTTTGTAAGATAGCTTACGTAGTGCAAGTAACTGAATTGTAATGTGGTGTGCAAATGTGTATTTGTTCTTCAAAATTCAAAGGTGATAAAGTCTGGGAAAAATGATCTGAAGGTTGCTAGGCAGGCTAGGAAGAGCAAAAGAAAAGTAGGGTCGCTCTCCGATTTTCATCCGGCCTTCCCATGATGCAATGTGTTATAGTCAAAACCGCCTCAGGAGCGATTGGGAACGAGTCTGGTTTAGAACTGAAACAACAAAAAGATCTTAGCTAGAAAACGCGCAGTCATTCAACCAAATCGCCTATTGTAAACCAGCAGTGTGTTGTGTACAAATTTTAATGCGGCTTGTCTGATGCAAGTAATGACTTTTGTAGGATATACACTGAGACATTTAAACCATCGCGTGGACGAACACAAGAACAAAACAAATACCATTGGCAAGCACTTTAGAAAAAACTTTTTTTAAAGCACCGTTTCACGTCTACAAGAAGTGCACGGATAAGTTTGATTCGGTTTAGTACATGAAATGCTGCTAATCAGAGAATTGTCACCATCTCTAAATGTCCAATCAGACTCAACCCGAGCCAAACTATTTGCGTGGCAATGCATATCTAAGTATTTACTATGTTAATCTTAAGCGAACTGTTTGTTTCTCACAGTTTTTCGTTTCGTTTTTAAACTTGAAAATGGCGTCATGACGACTTCGACTTCGATTTTATCGTTTATTTTCCCTTACTTATGCATGTGCAAAAGAGTGCTGATATGATCATTTTTGCTGTTGAGCGCATCCAAACATCCAAACATCCAAACAAGTCAGTTTTTCTTTAGGACCTAACCAGATAGCAAAAATGTCATCGATAAACCGCTTATGAAATACTTAGTAACCAGGATATTAAGCGATTAAATAATGATATCCTTCCAGTGATGGTAGATGTAAGCGCGACCGTGAGAGCTAACGGGGTGCCCAAGGCAATTCCGAAAGCTCTGATAAAAGATGTAAGGCTAACCTCGGACAGCAGAAAGTTGTTCCCAATGACAGCTGAGCCAACAAACGAGTTTCGTAAAACCACATGGGGCGCGGGAAACCGTGTGCAAACTAATCAAGACTTTGGTCTTTTAAAATTCTGATTAGATGAGAAGTGGCGCAAGTTTTTAAACCAATTGCAATCACTAAAAACTGTAGTTTTCCAACAAGTACTATGAAAAAGACTTTGTATAAAGACCTATGGTGCCTGATTAGTCAGTCATTAGAAATGTCTTCTTTAATTCCGCTTTTGTAAATTAAATCAAAGAGTTGATTGACTTACCGTGTGACCGGTAAACGCAGAAAACTGTGTCATTTGGTGAACAGAATGGAACCGAAGGGCCCGCTATAAAAAAGGCATAAAAAACAATTGTCATTTCTGGCTTTCATAAATACAAAATCTACGTCTTCAATCCGTGATATCAGCCCTAATAAAAAAGCGCAGCTCTAAATCGGTTCAAGAATTCATGATCGTCAAGTTGACATGGTTGACTAGGCCCAAAAGTACGGTCATGTAATAGTTTCCGTTTGATTTCGAGTAGATTTCAAAGCAATCTGTATAGCCAAGAGAAGATGAAGTAAGAGAGTTAATCCCTCATATAGGTCTTATTCAAAAGGTAATCCCTCTTAAATTATTTTTAGACATGGTATTCAGTTCACCATCGGATGTTAACGCGCGTTGCGTGGATGTTCTCGCGTGTTTCTGAGAGACGATCAGAAACGCACTGACTTAATGACTATACCCAACGGAAACAGTTAGTTTTGTTTCCCCGATACCCTCCTCAATGTTCCCCGAAGAGAAGCCTCTTTTACTAATCCTTAAAAGGAAGGAAATTATTTTACCAGAATAACAGGGCATAATCTTCAATGTACCATACATTTAACCCATTTTGGTGGAATGCTTACATGCATTTTTATTAAAAATCCCTTAAAAAACGGTATCAATTTTATTGCTCTATTTTGACTTTTCTTGTAGGAAAAAGCTACCCTTGCAAACAGAATTATTAACCTTTTGTAGAGGGGAAAAGTGTGTTCATGCCTTTAAAATCAGGTGGAGTACAACCACATGTTTTAATAGTATACTCATTGCGACATTTTAACAGGCAAGCTGCTTTCGTGTAGGCAGTGTAAGAATCGCTGTTGAATATGTTAAGAGATCGTTTTGTGCAGTTTGTTGCATATGGCTTTTCCAAGTTAATGATCTGCAAAATAAAATTGTTTGATGCTTATTTAAGTCAGGGTTAAGTTTGGACGTAATATATCAAACACGAAGGAGAGTATTTCATCATATATCCAAACACCGAGAAGAGAGTTGAAACGTCGGGGTGTTTGGACATGTGATGAAACACTCTCACGAGTGTTTGATATATCTTCTCAATCGAAACGAAAACTACGGAGAAAACGGAGAAATAAAATCATAAAAATCTATGCAAATTAAGATCAGATTTTCAAACCACCGTCATGGTTCTGATTTCCTTTGTTAACTAGATGAATTATTAATGATTTTGAGAACATTATAGGTTGGGCAATAAAAGAAAAATCCTGCACACCAAACATCAAGCAAACGAAACAGAGGAAAAAGAACTCAAAGTAAGACACTAATAAAGAATTAGGCTGCGCTGAGATAGTGAACAACTAAAATTGACGAAAGCGCAAACCAAAACTATAAATAAATCACTTTCACTAACTTTTTTTGCTCAGAAAAATTGGTACATCACCAAACAAATTGCCTTGTGAAAAGTCACACCCGCAAGTTCCTTGGACAAATTCTGCTATCTGGCTGGCTGGCTGTTTGACAATGGACTATTTAAAGATGCTTACACCGATTTTTAGCACATACCTTTCTCCTTTTTATGGCACAAAGAGTAGAAACACCTGGTTGAATTTTAATACCAAACTCTTCCACAGAAGGAAATGTTTTCTGATCGTGTATGAGAATCACAAGTCCAACAAATGGGTTTTCAGTGTTATACAGATAGCTTTCCCGTTCAATGTTCAGTCGAAGCTTCAAACCACTATTTTGGCCGGCCGGTGTAGCATGTAGTAGTGAATTGCCGCCTTCTGCAGAATTAAACGTGTAACACTTTCCATACATAAAGTTTATGAAGCTTGAAAAGTTGCTTGCGTCGCAATGCTTTCCATTGATAGAACAAGATTTGAACTGCGAGCTACTTGGTAAAATCATCTCTTGTATTTGAAAACCGAGCAGGTCTGTCCATATCCCTTGGAGTCTGTTTGTAGTGTTAGGGCGAACAAAAAGATCCGAATTACGTTGTATGAACTCCTTGCTTGATGTCTCTTTCGATTTGCTTGCCAACAGGGAAATGTCTCGAAGCCTCCTCTCGATTTTCTCTATTTTTAAAATCAGGAATAAACTTCTCGGAGTCTCCTAGTGTTGAAGGAATTCAGACTGCACAGTGTTACAGCGGGGAAGATAAGCTCGTTGTCGTTTGTATTTCTATGAGTTGTTATTTTCGTGTTGAACGGCCGCTTGTAAAATTCAGTCACACAGGTGTAAATTTCATATCCACAGTAGACGAAGGAGGCAACAATTGCCACGGCCCATAACAGTCTTCTGAAAAAATTGTTGGCGAACAAAAAGAGTTGTATCCTGAGCGAAGGATTTTAATTCTTCATTTTCACTGTGGTTGGCAGTCGATTCTCTTTCCCTGTTGTCTTGGCTTCTTAAATCATGTTCGACAGTTTCCCTAACACTTTGATGTGTAAAAGCCATCATTAAATCGCCCTGCCTTTGCACTGGTCTCCTTGGATTTTTCTAGGTCCGATTTTCGCCACTTTCACGAGTCCTGTGTTAATTTGCTCGAAGGAGAAAGGGCTATTTCCCGAACAGCGGCTAAGTGATAATTGAGCCTAGGATATTTCATCAGGAGATAATCTTGCTTGATATTTTATTTATTTAATTGCTTATTCTGGCTACCACATATAATTCATTTTAGTTTCAAACCTCCTACTCAGCAGTGCTAGACTGGTGTCTGTAACTGCAGATAGTCCGCTACAAAGAAAACAACATCAACAAAAATATGTATGGTTGTGTAGCAGCTACTGTCAAACATCAATACAATCAGTCTGTCAACAAGATTTTTTTTTTGCAAAAAATCGTAGTCAATATTCAACATATTCCTCTAATATTTTGTACCACATTTCTTGGCTAAATGGCATTTCGCTATCACGTTATCGTATCAAAGCTTGCCGAATTAGTTTGGCAAATAAGTTGCCTAATTAAATTGAATTTTCAATAAACTTGGGCTAACATGAAAGGACGCCAAATTAAGTTTAATTTTTAATAAGCTTAAGTTTGCTAAGAACAGTAGGTTTTCATTATGCCTTGTTTTGAATAATGGAGACGTTGTCTCCAGCATTGGTCTGATAAGTGCCATTTTAAAATTTATCATTGCCCCCGCAGGGTTTTGGTCCAGAGGCCAAAACCCGAGGAGGCATCATTGTAGTCCGCGCGTATATAGACTATATATATAGTATACCAGACAAAATCTCGACTTGGCCAAAGTGGGGCCGCAAGTAGTATCGGTAGGTGTGATAAATTTCCTGTGCGGTGATTGGTCAATGATGACGCAAAATAAACGATCATTGGGTGATGATGACAAACCAAAGCGTGAGCACGTGCACAAATGACAACAAGTCAACAAACCACGCTTGCAAACGTTGATTGCACGCAGTTGGGTTGCTGCAGTTTCCTTCGAGCTTTATTGCCAAAACTTACGCAACTGATATGATCAAAAACAAGAATAGTACGCACTGGTCTAGAAATTTCTCTTGTTAGCGTGTTGCGAGCAGCTCTCGTTCTCTCGCAGGATTGACAGAATCAATCCGAAATCGAGATTTGTTAGAGAGAAATCACACTTTACACGAGGGGTTTGAAAGACTCAGGCCACAACCAAGATTTAAAGTTAGCAGCTGTGAAAAGTTCAAAAAGAGTTAAAGAGGAAAATTTCTAAAAGATAACGCGAGCATTGAAACTCGCAGAGAAGTGAGAACGTTTTCACTTGAGACATACATGTAATGATCTATAACTAGCCAGTTGTCGATCCAGTGCTTTCGGCTTTTAGCCGGAACATCATAACATTAAATCAAAAAACTCAAGTGGTAGAAATAAGAGATAAAAAGACTCGATCAGTCTTCAGGCATTTAAGTGAAATTTGTAACTGAGACTTGTCAAGATGGAAAAACAATTCAAAATGGTTCTTGAGATAATCAAAACTCACGGCAGGCGTTTACATTGACAGATCGAGGTGAGAAATCTTTTGGCATCCGTTTCGAGCTCAGCTGTCAAGTTGGTCATTGTTGCTTGAGCTCGTAGCCCTAATATTGAAACAAAAAATCTGAAAACAGCTGGTCTAAATTGGTGGTTGTAAAACGTTTGGCTATTACCAAAGTTTATCCTCGCTGAGATCACTCATTACAGAAAAAAAAACCCAAAATGATCTCAAGAAGTTGGGACCGCGTTCATGTAATTAAATTTACGTCATTATTAATCCTTCTGAATGTTTGCATAATTTGGCTTTGTTTTACTTATCTAGTTGGCTTCAACAATTCATACTGAAAATTTGTTTTAAATGGCACGTCCTCGTCCCATGATCTTGAAAAAGAGAAGGCCAGAAACAAGTGATGCTTTGTTAGCAGAACACAAGATAAATTAGTGTTTTCTTCTGAATTATCGCAAGACTGTTACAAACAGAAAACGGATTTTCAATCAATTAAGAAAGTAGAATAGCCAAGACATCAAGCGAGATTATTGACTGTAGTAACATTAACATGATTAAGGGCTACTCAATTTCGCCCTAATGTTACCATTATTTTTTTTTAAATAATGGTAACAATAAATAACATTATTTTTTTAAAAACAACGAAAATGTTAAATTTTGTATTCTTTTTGTTGCCTATTGATTATTTGGTCACGGGAATAGAGCTGTGTATGCGATCTCTGTCATTTTTTGTTCACAACGTAAATGCTTTCTGTTTAATTTTTTTTGCCCCCTTTTTCCTACGTTGTCTCTGCTCTGCGTACCGTTGGATGACGAAGCTATTTTTGTAACAAATCTTCTGCCAAGCGATGTTTGGCAATTTTGTTTTGTCGTGATCCCCATTGCGATTTTTGCTGATCTCTCCCATCATGCAGTCAGCTGAAATTTCAGCACGATGATATTTACAATTTACAATTATTATTATCATCAGCGTAATATACATTTTTCTGTGTTATTTCTGTTTGTAACTGGAGACGGGGCTTAGATATGGAGAGTGCAAAGAAAAACGATTCGGCTATTGTTAAAGAGGATTGCTTTTTGTGAGGTGGAATGCTGTCTAACGAACGAACGAACGAACGAACGATCGTAACGAACGAACGAATGAACGAACGAACGAACGAACGAACGAACGAACGAACGAACGAACGAACGAACGAACGAACGGACGGACGGACGGACGGACGGACGGACGGACGGACGGACGGACGGACGGACGAACGAACGAACGAACGAACGAACGAAAAAACGGACGAACGAAAAAACGGACGGACGGACGGACGGACGGACGGACGGACGGACGGACGGACGGACGGACGAACGAACAACATTCGCTGGTTTGGCAGCTTTGCCTTCTCCAAATATGACGTAACAAACGTAAATGTATACACAATTTAGAAGTCTAATTTTGTTGGGAGAATCTGTTTATACTTCATTTATGAACGAATTGTAAGTTGTGTCGGTTTTCAGATCTTCCGTACATTATAAATTCAATAAAGGATGCTTTCAAAACTCTTTTAGATTTTGTGTTTTAGTTAGTGGAATTAAATGTGATGTTCATTGTTGGATTTTGAAAACAATATTAAATTATTTAGTTGCACGGAACAAAAACACGATTTCGTCTTTCCCTTTGCAAACTACGAACTACACGTACAGAAAAATCCCGGAAACAGTTAATTTATAAGTTAAAAACTATTAAAACTACTCAGCGATACTGCACACCAAATTTTTTTAAGCGATCTATTATCTAGCTGCTCTGTTTTACTCGGTTACATTGAATGTGTTGAATGTGATTTTACTGTTACTAATAATCACAACTATAACAAAATTCTCGAATCTGATTTTGTTAATCACTGGTATGATTACAGACCGAATTGGACTCCACTCAGTCCTATTACCATTACTAATTCTGTATTTCTGTGTTATTTGTGTTTGTGACTGGGCAGTGGGGAGGGAGCGTATATAATGCCTTTTTTGCGATTGGATGTACTACTAATAATGGTTCGTGAAAACACAAGTGTATTTTGTAATGAAAAAGTTCCATGAGCAAATAGTGGTGATTATGTGCACATATTCTGCTGGCGTACGAGCAGTCCCATATTTCCTTCATCGCAGACTAAGCTACTCCGCTTTCCAGATTGGTGATTCTTGTGTTCCGTTGTCGATGAAACAAAAACGACATTTTCCTGAAGGCAAAATCGAGGAACTCCAGAAAGGTGAGAAAACTCATCCCAAGAAAGAGACCAAAAGTGCCTCCCAAGTTCCCTACAGAAAAAAATGGTGGCAAATTAGTTTAAAAGTATGCTGAGATTTAACTTTGTAGTGCTGGAAATATCCCGTGTATTTCTTTCCGAGCGTTTACAAAGAAAGGAAATGAGGGGGTCAGGGAAGGGGGGGGGGGGGGGGGGGGGGAGGCACAAGGCTAAGAAAAATTACTACAATGTAACGGGCTCCTTTCCAGCCCCTGTTTGGGCTCGTCACGAAACGCTGCTTTGGGAGTGACTAACTGGCCTTGTAACAAAATTTCTGGCCTGGTGGCTCAGTTGCCTTGTGTGGTCCCTGACGACTGGTACACGCACGGGAAAATGTCCGAAAAACATTCATGCAGGGGAAAATGCAGAAGATGGGCCGCATTTTTATATTAAACCAGAATAATAATTCTTCTCGAAAAGTGTTCCAAAATGCTCAAAATGGCATAAGAGCGTGTCTGGTTTTCAAAACTTTCCCGGGAGAGAATGCCTCGGAATGGGCCCCCGGCCCATTTTGATACATCACAATCAGTGCTAACTTCTTTACCCCCTCGCCTCAAAAGTCGTCCCTACGGAACTGACAGGTATATTAATTATTCCTTTTTTTTACTTTTGAAATCTCAGTAGATTAAATTTATTAAAGTGAATATTATTCAAAAAGTACTTTATGACATAAAATAAACTTTAAAATGGAAGGTGCTTTTAACTAATTCAATGTCAAATTGTGCATGAAGCAGATTTTCTAAAAATATGAATTCGAGCATAGGGCTGCAGTAACAAAAAATACTTGCACAGGCGATGGACAAAAAACAAATTCTTGCAAGCTAAAAATCCCCCTCCCTCTCCCATCACTTTCTAATGGTCCGTCCCTAAAAGCTACCAAGCGGCGTTTTGCTGTTTGCATTAACGACTTTCTAACCTTGCTTTGCAGTTGAATTTATTTTTCCTTAAACTGTTATTAAGACTGGCAAATGACATATCTTTAAAACTGAAATGGTGGTTTCTCCCCTATTGGGGGGAGGGGGGGGGGAAGAGAGAGAGAGAGAGAGAGAGAGAGAGAGAGAGAGAGAGAGAGAGAGAGAGAGAGAGAGAGAGAGAGAGAGAGAGAGAGAGAGAGAGAGAGAGAGAGAGAGAGAGAGAGAGAGAGAGAGAGAGAGAGAGAGAGAGAGAGGCGTACTGCCTACAGCGGACTATACGGAGAGCCCGTATAAGTATTTTTGAGTAACTTTCCCCGGGGATTTTATTTTTATTTTTTTTCATTTGGCATTAAAATTGATACTGAAGAACTCAACTTCGTTCCCAGGCCCTATCTCCTTTCCCTCTAGGGCGCATTCTCGTCCCTATAGCCTTTTCCGCTTCTCTTAGCCGGTGGGGCCTTGACACGAGAAACGAAGGGCTTTGGGGACATGCGCAGATGTGTCAGAGCCCTAAGACGTCTGCGCAGGAGGCTATGGGGACATGGGATTTTTGAATTAATTCGAATTTTTTTGATTTGCTGTTTGAAACAAAGAAATCTTGAGCGGAAGTACAAAACGGCAATGACTCTCCCATACAGTATATTAAAAACCACCTTTGCATACATGAACACCGAAAGTCCTAGAATCTAGGACTGGAAATCCTTTGTCTCCAGAGCCCTTCGTTTCTCGTGCCAAGGCCCTGCAGGCTAAGAGAAGCGAAAAGGGCTATGGGGACGAGAATGGGGAGGAAAAGGAGAGGGGCGTGGGAACGAGGTTGTTAAGAACTAACCTATCAGTGCCCAGACCTCATACAGCGGCGTCTGCTCAGCGATGTTGTAGCTGAGATCTTCAAAATAGATGTCCAAAGAAACTATGTTGTCGCTGCGGAAAAGCACAACATAAAAACATAACAACATGTTTGTAAACCTTGCAATAAATTAACCATTAAAGCTAGAGCCTGCGCCCTTTCTGTTTCTGTTGTTTTGCCATACACGCAACATTTACGCTCTTATAACAGAATGCGGCTGCGTTGAACGCACTGCTACACCATTCAGTGTTTACATGAAGAAGGAGGTTCAGACCCTCTTTCCCCCACCCTCCAACCAGGAAGTGACATCCGTGGTCTAACAATATTTTTTAACAGCACTTACTCTATGTACTTCTGCCTCTCAGCTCTCGTCATGTTCAAAAGAGGCTTGTAAATGTCGTACATCTCTCGATCGACTGAAAATTTCTCAGTGTTGTTAAGAAAATACATGAGATGCTCAATGAAAGGTTCCCTCAGCAGTCCACTGTACGAGAAGGACGTCGTGTATTCCACCTCCTCGCATGGCTCCGGACAGTCTTTTTCGCAGTCTTTCTTTTCGTTAGATGCGCCAAACTCTTCTGCATGAGTAAACCAAGTTATTGGTAGTTATCATTAAATTTCACTGTTGTAGTCCGGAAGATTAGCAGCAAAAAATAGTGGAATTGTTCAAATAAGTGTGAAATTTTCAGAATAAGTGCCTTTTAGCTTGTAGATTCGAATATCATGAAGCTCCCATCTGGATCCTAATCATAAGTATATGTTTTAAGACGATTTTGCGGGCGGTCAGCGGTTTGGTACAGCAGGCTCATAGCTAGTCTTGTTTATGCACTAAACGTAATGAAATTATGCACAAAATGCCCTACGATAATTGTGACAATCATATTTAGTTTAATAAAATTTAAACAGTGACCTTTTAGCAAAGTTTAAGTGTTTTATTTGAAAACAAAAATCGCTGTGAGCGCGGAACGCCTGACACATTAGTTCCTGGGTTCGAGTAAGGAACGCCTGACTGATTTTTCCTATGTACAAACAAGCTGTTTTAAGTTGGAATAACTTATCAGGAGATGGATCGTACACGGCATTGTATTAACTGGGATTTGTGTGCTTTATGCCAACTGGAGAATACAAGTGAAAAGCTAGTTTCTCCGGTTAATGATAAAAGAAAAGATCGTGGATCAGGATACAAAAGTTTGGCCGATAATCTACCAAAGTTCGAAGAGTTTGGCCAGCTGCCTATTCAAGTGCCCTTGTCCCTCCTAGACGAAGGAGGCGGAGTTGAAGAAACACTCCGATCTCACCAAGCATCGTGGCATAAATCATGCTTCAATAAATGCAGCAGTGCAAAGCTGACCAGAGCTCAGAAGAGGAAGCATGCTGAGGTCAGTGAGGACGACTCTGATGAGGAGACTTCTACACAAGCGAGTCCGATCAAAACTAGACGTACCTCTCTTGGAACAGCAGCCGAGTCTTCGACCAGAGATGACAGAAAGCGATGCTTCTTTTGCGAGGAAGCGGGTAGGAAACTCAAGAAAACTATATTTAAGTCTGCCATGGGTAATACACAACAGTTAATCAGTGACAACTTACATGTATCGTAGGTGTGGAATGTTCATTGTAAGCTGAGATTTTTATTCTTTTGTACATTTCTTACCAAACAAGTCAGTGCTTTTTCCTTCTGTCAATTTCTAAAAACCCTCATAGTAGCTGATTCTGCATTTTGCATGTAAATATATTGTCAAAGAATAATGAAAACTGGGTTGTACTTCATATAAAAACACTGAATATTCTAAACATTCTGGTTGTTCATGATTCACGGATAGAAGGCTTATTTGTAAACAAACGTGAGTTCATGCAATAGTGCAGGAAATTTAGAATAGCACTTATTTCTGATAGGATGTAAAATCGTTGTAATCTTGCTATTTCGCAATTTTTATGTCATAACAGGTACAAATCTTCGTAGAGCAGCAACATTTGCTGTTGATAGCAACGTAAGAGCAGCTGCCACAAAGCTTCAAGATCATAAGCTGTTGTCAAAATTGGCAGCTGGTGATATGCACGCCCTTGATGCATATTACCACCCATCTTGCCTCACGGCTCTTTATAATCGACTCAGAAACATCAGACCCTTGAAAGAGCAAGAAGATAATGAATCTTCGCAAGTTTCTTTGGAGGCTATTGCTTTAGCGGAACTTGTTATGTATATAGAAGAGGCTCCAAGGCCAATGATTTTCCAGTTGTCAGATTTGGCAGAAATGTACTCGTGTTCACTTGAGCAGCTTGGAGGGCATGTTCCAGGCCGTGTGAACAGCACAAGGTTGAAGGATCGCCTGCTCGCACAAATACCAGAGCTTGGAGCATATACTGAAGGAAAAGAAGTAAAGCTGGCATTTTCTGGCGACATTGGTGCCGCTTTACACTTTGCCCAAACTTATGACTATGACACTGAGGCCATGCATCTTGCAAAAGCGGCAATGCTTGTCAGGAAAGAGCTATTAGATAAGAAGCAATGCTTTAATGGTACATTTGATACCAATTGTCAGCAGTCTGCAGTACCTCACTTACTCCTTGCGCTAGTGAACATGATTTTAGAGGGACCAAGCGTCATTAATAAAAGTGAGCAAGATATGATGGGCGTGAATGCAGGTGTGGTGCTTTCCCAGCTGTTGATCTTCAATGCCGTGAAACGTCACAGGGAACCAAGGTCTGATGCCACAGCAACCAGACACGACCCAAATAGAGAGCCTCCATTACCCGTCTATCTTGGACTACTGGTCCACGCTGAAACCAGAAAGAAACTTTTAGTAGATAAGCTCTACAGATTAGGACTATCCATTTCTTACGACAGAGTGATGCAAATTTCAGCAGATCTAGGAAACAGTGTCTGTGCGCAATTTGAAGCTGATGGTGTAGTGTGTCCCTCAAAGTTGAAAAAGTCACTGTTTACAACTGGTAGTGTGGACAACATTGACCACAACCCAAGCTCACGTACAGCTAAAGACTCATTTCACGGAACAGCGACTTCTCTCACCGAGCACCCCACCAATGACTTTGATGGCATAGACAGAAATCGAGTTCTAATAAATGCTGACCTACCTAAAAGGAAAACCGTGTCAAACCTACCAGAGGCCTACACTGGTATTCAGCCTTATATGGAGACAGTACCGAAGAAAGATTATTTTGTTCCAGGGGGGTGTACTGCTAACAAACCGCAGTCAGATCTCGTCACTGAAAACATGAAATGCGAGTACCAGTGGCTCAACAAGGTCAACGAGCTACTAGAGAAGGAAAAGCTGGAGGAGAAAGAATGTCTGTCGTGGTCAGCTCATTTTGCCACCTTGCAAACCGCAGCTCTCTCACCTACTGCTATAACGTCACTTTTACCCCTCTTCGAAGAAAATGCACACAGTAAAGCAATGATCCAACATTCCATGAAGTTAGTAAAGGACGCGATCGCATACATCAATCCTGGACAGACACCAATAATTGGAATGGACCAGCCCCTTTACGCCCTCGCAAAACAGATTCAATGGGAGAGAGCAGATATCTATGGAGAAAGTAGCTATGTTGTGATGATGGGTGGGCTTCACATCGAGATGGCGTCACTAAAGATGGTCGGACATTGGTTAAACAACAGCGGATGGGACAGCGCATTAGTCCAGGCAGACATCACTACCCGTGGAAGGGCAGATGCTATACTCAAGGCGGCCCACATCACCAGGTCTCGCTATGCACATCAAGTAAGTGCATGCGCACTGTTTATCATACAGCTACGAGCTTACAAGGCCAGCATCGATGACAATAGGGAACCTGATGATCTTAGTACTTGGGTGCGGAAGCAATGTGAAGCACATCCCCAGTTCCTTTTCTGGTCAACAGCGCTTGAATTGGAACTATTGGTTCTAGAATTTGTCAGGTCTATTAGAGAAGGCAACTTTTCCCTGTATGTACAGATTCTCGGAATGCTTGTTCCCTGGATGTTTGCTCTCGATTTAGTAAACTATTCAAGATGGCTTCCAATCCACATCAGAGATCTTGTCAACCTGAAGGAGAGGCACCCGTCAGTTTACGATGAGTTTGAACAAGGGAAGTTCGTTGTGCAGAAATCCAAGCGTCTCTTCTCGAAGATTTCTCTAGACCACAACCACGAACAGGAGAACGAGATGATTAAAGGGGACGGTGGAGCAGTAGGGCTAACAGAAAGTCCCACGGCCCTTCGACGGTGGATGGTAGCAGGACCCGAAATAGCAAGGGCAGTCAGAGAATTTGAGAACACATATGACGTAGGGAAACCTGGTGACACTCGTCACCATGAACAAGTCCCATCTGTTCAGAAGGCTTTTGCTAAAGACGTTAAAAGCCTGATCAGTGTAATTGAACAAATGGGGAACCAATTCTGCGAAGACAGTGCCGATCTTCTTGTATTGGATACTAAGGAAATCGTGCCTAAATGTGTTGTGGAAGCTGTTTCAGGAGCCAAGATGAAAGGACAGTCAATGTATGACAAATATGTAGAGGAGCGGCTTAATAAGCGGTCCAAACCCATCACAGATACTATACAACGATGCAACCTATCTTTGTTTGGCACCCCTGAGAAACGCCAATCACGCAAGACAGGTAATCAAGTTGCTGATCTCAAGAGTGACTGCCGACTCTTTTCCAGGTTGTATATTGCTTGCCAAGCAAGAGAGGGAAACCTCGAAGAATTTTTCAAACACGAAAATAGTTCAAGTCCGCCTGCACTTTCATGTCATGGCAAGATGCGTACAGGGCAGAAATCGGAGCTTATCACATGCGTGGAAGTCAGCACAACGGTTGAACGTCCTTCGGTTGATGCAGTTGTCTTAGATGGTGCAGCCATTGTGAACATGCTTCCACCTGGTAAGTGCAAGACCTTTAAGGAGTACCCAGAAACTGTCTTCCTCCCATACATCGTCAACTTTCGCGCACAGAACGTAAAGAGAATCGATTTGGTGTGGGATCGTTACCTGGAGAATAGCCTCAAGCAAGGCACTCGTGAAGCCAGAGGCACAGGAACCCGCAGACGTGTGTGCGACAATGCAGCAATTCCTTTAAACTGGAAGTCATTTCTGAGGCTGGATGACAACAAGAAGGAATTATTCCAGTATCTCGCAGCAGGCGTTCAATCCCTCCGAATTTCCGATGTGGACGTAATAAGCACGGCTGATGTGGACGTAATCAGTTCCACTACGATAGACAAGGCGGGCCTGGCACCTTGTAACCATGAGGAGGCAGATACCCGTATCTTCGTCCATGCAAGGGATGCCTCTGTGAATGGTATGAAGAAGATCCTCATACGAACTGTTGATACAGACGTAGTTATCTTGGCAATCGCATTTGCAAAGAAGTTGGAAGTAGAGGAGCTGTGGGTTGCGTTTGGCGTTGGCAAGCATTTGCGCTACTTCCCAATCCACAAGATTGCCGGCTCTCTTACCATACAACAATGTGAAGGGCTACCGTTCTTCCATGCACTTACCGGATGCGACACGGTGTCATATTTCTCTGGAAAGGGTAAGAAGACCGCATTTCAAGCATGGAAGTGCTATCCTGAGGCGACTGAAGTTTTTCGTGCTCTATCATTGCCACAGACAATGCTCTCCGAGCAGCAATTCCGAGTGCTGGAGCGCTTCGTGGTTATAATGTATAGCCGAACGAGCCCCCATCAGGATGTCAACCATGCACGGCAGTCCATGTTTTCTCAAGGCACCAGAAGCATAGAAAGTATTCCGCCAACCCAAGCGACCCTGGAACAACATGTGAAGAGGGCAGCATTTCAAGCAGGTCATGTCTGGGGGCGAACACTAGATCCTATCCAAGAACTTCCAAGTGCAGCAGACTGGGGATGGCATCTATCTTCGGATGGTTGGATGCCGACCTGGTCTACCCTACCTGAAGCATCAAAAGCTTGTAACGAGCTCATCAAATGTGGTTGCAAGAGTGCATGTCGGGGACTCTGCAAGTGCACCAAGGCAAACTTGCCCTGCACTGCATTGTGCACCTGCAATGGCAATTGCTATCAAGAGTGAAAATGGTAAGACACAGCTAGCTACCTCCAAAATGCCACAGGACACTTACTTTCATTTCTTTTTTCGAATAAGTAACATTTTGAAAATTCAAAACTTTTAGTTAGGTAGAGCTTTTTGTGTGGTTATGCTGTAAAGATGTCACCTCCAAAACACCATAGCACACTATCACTAAAATGGCTTTTTAGACGAATTGGGTACCCTGTGGCTTATATAAAACATATGGGAACTTTTCAACGGCCAATAAAAAGTGAACAGGTTAGGTTCTTTCGTGGATCCTTATCTTATATCATTACCTACCTGAAGAGGATCAAGTGTATGAAATTTAGTACTTGTATCACCAATTTGAACAATTTTACGCTTATCTTCCGGACTATTGTGCTTGGAGAGAATCAGAACTCTGTAAGTTTTAAACAAACTAAAAGAATCGTTTTGTCCAAATTATATCTTTGTAGAGTTTTATAATATTTAGCATGCTGTTGCTATACACAAGTAACGTAGCCTAAATTGTTATCAGGTTAGAAAATTTAAAAATAACATAATATCCATTTTAGTGACAATTTGGAAACCATAAATTAAAATGAGGCACTAAGTCGATACCGACACTTGCATTGAAATTAAAGTTTAGGTCTTCAGTATATGAGAAGAATAACTTTGCAAGATAAAAAGGTTGGATCTTAGAATTCTGACGATTTCAGATGAAAACCACCAATTCAGCGAGGATACGCCTTGGACTGGTTGCCGTTGAATTCAATTCGGGAGTTAAAGGTGATGTTACACGGGACGATTTTTAACGCAACAATGTTGAATATTTTATCGCTAAGAAAAGAGACATGCTTAAATTTCGTCAACAGAAATGGGAAATTTTTAAGTTTTTTTGAGTAGCTATTGTATCTTTAAATAAGCTTTTAAGTCTTCATTGTTGTAAATAGTACGTAACATATCACGTTGTATAAAATGTAATCAAAAATTAGTGTCAAATATAGGTAGCTTAGCAATTAATCTACAATTGGTGTCAAATTTAAATAGCTTAGCAATTAATTTACAATTGGTGTCAAATATAAGTACTGTTTATGTAAGCAACAATAGTATTGTTTCGTAATGTAGTGTAAGCACGTTTTTGTAAGATAGCTTACGTAGTGCAAGTAACTGAATTGTAATGTGGTGTGTAAATGTGTATTTGTTCTTCAAAATTCAAAGGTGATGAAAGTCTGGAAGAAATGATCTGAAGGTTGCTCGGCAGGCTAGGAAGAGCAAAAGAAAAGTAGGGTCGCTCTCCGATTTTCATCCGGCCTTCCCATGATGCAATGTGTTATAGTCAAAACCGCCTCAGGAGCGACTGGGAACGAGTCTGGTTTAGAACTGAAACAACAAAAAGATCTTAGCTAGAAAACGCGCAGTCATTCAACCTAATCGCCTATTGTAAACCAGCAGTGTGTTGTGTACAAATTTTAATGCGGCTTGTGTGATGCAAGTAATGACTTTTGTAGGATATACACTGAGACATTTAAACCATCGCGTGGACGAACACAAGAACAAAACATATTCCATTGGCAAGCACTTTAGAAAAAACTTTTTTAAAAGCACCGTTTCACGTCTACAAGAAGTGCACGGATAAGTTTGATTGTTTAGTACATGAAATGCTGCTAATCAGAGGATTGTCGCCATCTCTAAATGTCCAATCAGACTCAACCCGAGCCAAACTATTTGCGTGGCATTGCATATTTAAGTATTTACTATGTTAATCTCAAGCGAACTGTTTGTTTCTCACAGTTTTTCGTTTCATTTTTGAACTTGCAAATGGCGTCATGACGACTTCGACTTCGATTTTATCGTTTATTTTCCCTTGCTTATGTGCAAAAGAGTGCTGATATGATCCGTTTTGCTGTTGAGCGCATCCAAACATCCAAACAAATCAGTTTTTCTTTAGGACCTGACCAGATAGCAAAAATGTCATCGATAAACTGCTATAAAATACTAAATAACCAGAATATTAAACGATTAATGATATCCTTCCAGTGATGGTAGATTTAAGTGCGACCGTGAGAGCTAACGGGGTACCCAAGGCAATTCCGAAACCTCTGATAAAAGATGTAGGGCTAAAGTCGGACGACAGATAGTTGTTTCCAATGACAGGTCTAGCGAGCTGAGCCAACAAAGGAGTTTCGTAAAACCACATGAAGCGCGGGAAACCGTGTGCAAACTAATCAAGACTTCGGTCTTTAAAAATTCTGATTAGATGAGAAGTGGCGCAAGGTTTTAAACCAATTGCAATCACTAAAAATTGTAGTTTTCCAACACGTACTATGAAAGAGAGTTCGTATAAAACCTATGGTGCCTGATTAGTCAGTCATTAGAAATGTATGCTTTAATTCCGCTTGTGTGAGTTAAACCAAAGACTTGATTGACTTACCGTGTGATCGGTAAACGCAGAAAACTGTGTCATTTGGTGAACAGAATGGAACCGAAGGGTCCGCTATAAAAAGGCATAAAAAACAATTGTTATTTCTGGCTTTCATAAAGACAAAATCTACGTCTTCAATCCGTGATATATCAGCCCTAATAAAAAAGCGGAGCTCTAAATCGGTTCAAGAATTCATGATCGTCAAGGTGACTCGGCCCAAAAGTACGGTCATGTAATAGTTTCAGTTTGATTTCGAGTAGATTTCAAAGTAATCTGTATTAAGCCAGGAGAGGATGAAGTAAGAGAGTTAATCCCTCATATATGTCTTATTCAAAAGGTAATCCCGCTTAAGTTATTTTTAGACATGGTACCCAGTTCACCCGCAGATGTTAACGCGCGTTGCGTGGATGTTCTCGCGTGTTTTTGAGAGACGATCAGAAACGCACTGACTTAATGGCTATACCCAACGGAAACAGTGTTTCCCCGATACCTTCCTCAATGTTCCCCGAGGTGAAGCCTCTTTTACTAATCCTTTGAAGGAAGGAAATTATTTTATCAGCATAACAGGGCACAATCTTCAATGTACTGTACAATAGGCCATTTCCGAGTTACCTTTTGCCTGTGTCAAAAAGAGTCTAGGTGCAAAACCATTCATATGAAAATGAGTTTCACTTGCGCGGCCATTTTCATGCAAATCAACTCATTTTCATTTGAATGGTTTCGCACGAGGACTCGTTTTGAAAATGAGGCAAACGGCAACTCGAAAAATCCCTTAAAAAACGGTATCAGTTTTATCGCTCTATTTTCACTTTTCTTGTAGGAAAACGCTACCCTTGCAAACAATATCATTAACTTTTTGTGAAGGGGAAAAGTGTGTTCATACCTTTAAAATCAGGTGGAGTACAACCACATGTTTTAATAGTATACTCATTGCGACATTTTAACAGGCAAGCTGCTTTCGTGTAGGCAGTGTAAGAATCGCTGTTGGATATGTTAAGAGATCGTTTTGTGCAGTTTGTTGCATATGGCTTTTCCAAGTTAATGATCTGCAAGAATAAAATTGTTTGATGCTTATTTAAGTCAGGATTAAGTTTGGACGTAATATATCAAACACAAAGGAGAGTGTTTCATCACATTTCCAAACACCGAGAACAGAGTTAATGTTGAAAATACGACGCGTAGCGGAGTATTTTTGACGAAAGTCGAGGTGTTTGGACATGTGATGAAACACTCTCACGAGTGTTTGATATATCTTCTCAATCGAAACGAAAACTACGGAGAAAACGGAGAAATAAAATCTTAAAAATCTATGCAAATTAAGAGCAGATTTCCAAACCACCGTCATGGTTCTGATTTCCTTTGTTAACTAGATGAATTATTAATGATTTTGAGAACATTATAAGTTGGGCAATAAAAAAAATCCTGCACACCAAACATCAAACAAACGAAACAGAGGAACAATAACTCAAAGTAAAACACTAATAAAGAATTAGACTGCGCTGAGATAGTGAACAACTAAAATTTCCCTTGTGAAAAGTCGCAGCCGCAAGTTCCTTGGACAAATTCTGCTATCTGGCTGGCTGGCTGTTTGCCAATGGATTATTTCAAGATGCTTACACCAATTTTTAGCACATACCTTTCTCCTTTTTATGGCACAAAGAGTAGAAACACCTGGTTGAATTTTAATACCAAACTCTTCCACAGAAGGAAATGTTTTCTGATCGTGTATAAGAATCACAAGTCCTACAAATGGGTTTTCAGTGTTATACAGATAGCTTTCCCGTTCAATGTTCAGTCGAAGCTTCAAACCACTATTTTGGCCGGCCGATGTAGCATGTAGTAGTGAATTGCCGCCTTCTGCAGAATTAAACGTGTAACACTTTCCATACATAAAGTTTATGAAGCTTGAAAAGTTGCTTGCGTCGCAATGCTTTCCATTGATATAGCAAGATTTGAACTGCGAGCTACTTGGTAAAATCATCTCTTGTATTTGATAACCTAACTGCTCTGCCGATAGCTTTTGGAGTCTGTTTGTAGTGTTAGGGCGAAAGAAAAGTTCCGGATTGCGTTTTATGAACTCCTTGCTTAATGCCTCTTTCGATTTGCTTGCCAACAGGGAAATATCTCTAAGCTTCCTCTCGATTACCTCTTTTTTCTGTCTTTTGAAAGCCCTTGACAAAACTTGCCGGAGTCTCCTAGTGTTGATGGAATTGAGACTGCACAATGTTACAGCGGGGAAGATAAGCTCGCCGTCGTTTGAACTTCTAAGAGTAGTTATTTTCGTGTTGAACGGCCGCTTGTAAAATTCAGTCACACAGGTGTAAATTTGATATCCACAGTAGACGAAGGAGGCAACAATTGCCACAGCCCATAACAGTCTTCTAAAAAAATTGTCCGCAAACAGAAACCTTGCTCCGTGTAGAGTTGTATCCTGAGCGAAGGATTTTAACTCTTCAACTTCACGTTGTTTGGCAGTTGATTCTCTTTCTCTGATGTCTTGGTTTCTTGGATCCTGCCAAACAGTTTCCCTAACACTTTGATGTTTAAAAGCCATCATTAAATCGCCCTGCCTTTGTATTGGTCATCTTGGATCGATTTCCACCACTCTCACGAGTCCGGTCTTAATTTGTTCAAAGGAGAAAGGACTATTTCTCGATCAGCGGCTCAGTGATAATTGAGCGTGGGATTTTTCATGTTCTTAATTGTTTATTCTGGTTACCACATATAATTCTTTTTAGTTTCAAACCCCCTACTCAGCAGTGCTAAACTGGCACCTGTAGCTACAGATAATCAGTTACAAATAAAGCAATATGAAAATATGACAATATTTTGCAAAAAAGTCGTAGTCAATATTCAACAAATTCCTCTCATATTTTATACCACATTTTTTGGCAAAGTGGCATTTCGATATCACGTTATCGGATCTACGTTTGCCGAATTAACTTGACAAATACGTTTGCCAAATTAAACTGAATTTTCAATAAATTTGGGCTAAGATCCAAAGACACCAAATTAAGTTTAATTTTTAATAAGCTAAAGCTTGCTAAGAACAGAAGGTTTTTCATAAGGTTTTCCAGCATTGGTGTGATTAGTGCCATTTTAAAATTTCTCATGTGGTGACACTTAAGGCTACTCGATTTCGTCCTATTGTTATCAGTAGTTTTAAACAACGGAAATGTCAACTTTAATTTCTTTTTGTTGCCTGTGGATTATTTGGTCCGGGAATAGCGCAGTGCATGTGATCTCTTTCATTTTTTTTTGTTCACAGCATAAATGCTAAGAAGACTTCTGTTCTGTTAAAATTTTTAACCCCCTTCTTCCTGAGTTGTCTTTGCTGTACGTACCGTTGGATGACGCAGCTATTTTTGTAACAAATCTTCTGCACGAGCGATTTTTGGCAATTTTATTTTGTCGCGATCCCCATTGTGATTTTTGCTGAACTCGCGCTTCAGCCAGCTGCAATTTCAGTACGATGATATTTACAATTTACAATTATTATCATTACACCATCAGTTACAATTTCTGTTTGTAACTGAAGATGGGGGGGCGTAGATATGGAGAGTGCAAGAAAAAACCGTGTTGATATGGCTATTGTCAAAGAGAATTGTGAGGTGGAATGCTGTCTAACGAACGAACGAATGATCGTAAGGAACGAACGAACGAGCGAACGAACGAACGAACGAACGAACGAACGAACGAACGAACGAACGAACGAACGAACGAACGAACGAACGAACGAACGAACGAACGAACGAACGAACGAACGAACGAACGAACGAACGATAAACATTGGCTGGTTTAACAGCTTTGCCCTGCAAAATTTACAAGCCTTCTCCAAATATAAGAGAACAAACGTAAATGTCTACACAAATTATAAGTCGGATTTTATTGTGAGAATCTGTTTATACTTCATTTATGAACGAATTGGAAGTTGTGTCGGTTTTCAGATCTTCCCATAAATTATAAATTCAGTGAAGGATGCTTTAAAACCTCTTCACGTTTATACATTTTACAGACTTCGTCTTTTAAAAAGATGTTTCGTTTCAAATTTTGTGTTTTAGTTAGTGGAGTTAACTGTGATGTTCATTGTTGGATTTTGAAAACAATATTAAATTATTCAGTTACATGGATCAAAAACACGATTTAGCCTTTGCAAATTACAAACTACAAGTACAGAAATGAGTAAAACTACACAGCGATACTGCACACCAATATTTTTTTTTACAATCTATTATTTAGCTGCTCTTTTTTTGTTGAAATCTCGCACAGGTGATTTTAGATGCGTAAATAAAGAATACTTCATGGAAAGTGCGCGCATATGGTGTGTACGCACGAGTTGGTGAAGTATCAGAAATCGAACGAGTGAGCTCTGCGAACGAGTGAAGTTTCTGATACAAGCCAACCAGTGCGTAAACACCGTACAAAGGACTTTCCATGTGGTATTGTGTTTATTATATACGTACTGAGATTGAACACCCTATTTAAAATCTATGTGATATGAAAAATATTTCCTGCTTATTTGAAAAGCCTTTCAAAATTCGGTAGAATGGCGTTTTTCTTTTTGTAATATCTCTTTTCGTTTCAGAGATATTGACATTTTTCTGTTATGCAAAATAGATTAGTGATGACGTCATGAGGTTTGCAACTAAAAATGGGAGAATGCTAAATAAAAAATATCCCCGGAAATATTGAAGCAGTGTTCTTAAAACTTGGCACCACAAATGTCCATCACAAAAGGAACAAAACGACACCCTTATTATTGTTACCATAGCAACACTTTCAGCTCCAGTCTCTTTCTGTCTCAGGATCTTCTTCTGATGCACATATTCTACTTTTTTTTCTGTTGACACCACAGGTGTGCTCTCTTCTGCAATCATTTTCACAGCATCTGTTTCCTCTCCACTCCTATCCTTTGGGTTCAGGGGATTAAGTCTTGAAAGGGCGTCTGCAATATAAGTTTTTCCAGGACGGTAAACTACTTGGAAGTTGTAGCTTCGCAAGTGGAGCACCCACCGCTCAATTCTTGCAGACAGCTTGGATGTGCTCTTGTAAATGCATTCGAAAGGTTTGTGGCCAGTTCAAAGTTCAAAGTCACGACCATAAACATACAGATTAAATCTTTCATAAGCCCACACAAAAGCAAGCGCTTCTTTCTCGGTTTGAGAATATCGCCTTTCGACATCAGTTAGATTCCTGGATGCATAGGAGATTACTCTCCAGAAACCATCTTTATATTGTGTGAGAACTCTGCCATCTATACGAGTTTTACAATCATTCTTGAGGTGTGCCAGTTTTTCTGCTCTTGTCAAAGGTCTCGAGCTTCTCAAAAGACAGTTGTTGAGCTTCTTCCCATACGAATGGTTCGTCTTTTCTAGCCAGCTGTCTGAAAGGCTCAGCTTCTTGTGCAAAATTTGGCAGCAATTGGGCATAGAACTGTACAAGACCTAGGAATGATCTGACTTTAGCCACATTCTTTGGAGGTTTTGCATTCTGAACTGTTGCCACCTTTTCTTCGCTGGGTGAGACTCCATTCCTGCTCAGATCATGTCCAAAGAAGGTCAATTTGGGGGGGGGGGGGGGGGGGGGTGGTTGTCTAAACTGGCGCTTGCTTCCGTTCAGGGTTAGTCCACACTGTCTGAGGCGATTGAGAACAGCAAGCAAATTCTTGTCATGTCGTTCGATTCCACATCCATGTACAATCACATCATCTGCAATGTTTGCGACACCTTCACACCCTTGCAGAACATCACTCATAATGTTCTGATACTTCTCTGGGGCTGGCGTACTGCCGAACATTAGTCTCTTGTATCTGCAAAGGCCTCTGTGCATCACAAACGTGGTTATTTGACGGGACTCTTCATCAAGCTCAATCTGGTGAAATCCCCAGGGCAGGTCTATTTTGCTGAACACAGTTGAACCGTTTAGGTCATGGAGAACTTCCTCTATGGTAGGAATAGGATACCTCTCTCTTTCGATTTCTTCGTTTGGTCTTTGCATGTCTACACATATACGAATATCGACATCTGGTTTTAGATGAAGAGGTGATGTCTACATGGTACTTTCTCTATGATGTCTTCGTAGCTCTTCGTGCAGCAACTCGTCCAATTTTTTGTCTACTTTGCCCTTTAGACCAAAGGGTAGTCGTCTCACTGGCTGGGCCACAGGCTTGACATTCTTGTTAATGTTAATGTGCAGTTGGAAGTCTTTAAGCAAAGTCTTTTAAAACATTTTTCGCTGGTGATGGTATATGCCAGTGGATTACTAGGCGGTCCGATTCTTCATACATTCAGTTTCTCTGCAATGTATTTTCCAAGCAAAGTTTTTCCAGGCCGCTTAACAACAGTGAACTCAAAATTCCAAACAGCTTTTCGCAGAAGCTTCACGGTAAATTTCAGTTTCAAAAGTTCCCAGTACTTTAATTGGTTCGGTTTGATCATAGGCAAATAACGTCTTGCTGCATTTCAGAGATGTACTCTTCACTCCCTTTAGCTTCAAACTTTCCCATGTAGTTTTGTCCACTATGTTGCATGATGCTCCAGAGTCGATTAGTAAATCCTTCAACCTCCCACTTGCAGATGTACAATGCCACTTGTTTTGTTTCCATCATTCACGGCAAAGGTATAACCATCTCTTTGATCCAACTCTTCTTCCACTTGATACGCACCATACTATGCAAAAGTTTTTACTCACCAAGTTTGAAGGAAGAAGTAGCTGGGCTAGAAAGCACTCAGTTACGTTTTCAATTTGCCATACATTTGTCAATATTTTGTCCGCAAATTGATGGAGTTTGCGGCAAAAAAAGGCAATTGTATGAAAATTAAAAACGTAACTGAAGGCACTTAAGCCCAGCTACAATTCGCCAAAGATTTAGAGCAACCCCGACTAACATTCGTCGATCGCTGCTCCAGTTCGAGCCATTTCGTTTATATTTCTATTTTAGGAGCTGCCTTTATCAAATAACAGGCCAATCTTTGGGTTGCAAAAATTGTTCTCATAGAAATGAAACGGAGGAAAAAGAATGCAATTCAAAGGCTCGACTACAGTGAATGAATAGTGGCGGTCTTTTTACTGCTTTTTCATTTCTGGTTGACAAAGGACACACAACTTCGGCTTGTTAAAAATGACGATCCGTTTTCTTTATACGTTATATAATTGCCATATTTCTTCTCCCGCCCTATTTCTTATTCTTAATTGTTCCCTTTGATCGATTCCGACCAAACCTTTCTTATCATTTGTCTGAAGATAATGTAAGTGTTAGGAAAGCTGGTGATAGAATGTAGCGCTAGCCATTCTTTTAGTCGCGTTGCTTCACTCACCTGACTTTGACTAAACCACTACACAGTTTTTAAACTATTTCGAAAAGGGGCATTTTTTCATTATCAATGCTGAAAAGTTAATTATCTTCACCGTAATCCTGAATCCCTGAATTACAATTACACACTGGAAAATATTTTGGTTTTCAAATTGTTCGCACAGAAGAATATTTTTGCTACAAAGAATTGACAGTCGGCAGCCATTAAACAATTGACAGATTGACAGCTGTCATTCATTAAGAAAAGAGGACCAATCAGAACCCATTACGTTCTTTTTACTCCCACCACGCCACGCTGCTGTATTCTCGATACTTTATCGTCTTGGAATCATTCGGAGTCTTATCGAGTCGAGAGTGTTACAACTTGCAACCAGCCAAGGTAAGAGCTTTTATTTAGCGTAAAGTTCTAAAACGATCCCTTGTCCGACAAAGCAACCATTTTGGTTGGACAAATCAAAAGCAATGTGGTCGGACATGACATTACTTTGATATTTATTTTAGATGCCAAATTGTCGCAACATATAGGTACATTCAAGAGAAGCAGCATCTAATGAAATTACGAACTTGCTCACAGTACATGTGCATGTAGATTCATCTGTAAAACGATGATAGTCATTTTTGAATTAGAAAAATTGACTGAACATCATGTTTGGCTACGGTTGAGATTTTGCCGGACGTGGGCAAATTTTTTTGGCTTTTGTCCGAAGACCGATTGCTATATGCAGTCTAGCCTTGAGTGTAGCTACTCTCTGAAGATAACGATTAATTTTCATGGTTATTCAGAGCAAATCCCGAAGGTAACGTAACTTCACCAAACGTAAAGTAAAGTAACGTTTCCGTCACCAGTTGAAAGTAGCGAGCTCAAACGCAACTTGAACTGTCTTAAGATAAAACAAGGTATTTCAAAAAGATTTTATGTTTGTTTTAGATAGCCCTCATTCCCAAGACATATATATATATAATTCGTTGACCGCTACAAGCTTTTGAGTTACTTCATTCAAAAATTGTTCTCATAGAAATGAAACAGAGGAAAAAGAATGCAATACAAAGGCCCGACTAGAGTGAATGAATAGTGGCGGTCTTTTTACTGCTTTTTCATTTCTGGTCGACAAAGGACACACAACTTCGGCTTGTTAAAAATGTGTACAAAAAGTAAGCAACAGATTAACAATAACAATCCGTTTTCTTTATGCGTTATATAATTGCCATATTCCTTATCCCGCGCTATTTATTATTTTCAATAAATATGTCTTGTTCCCTTTGATCGATTCCGACCAAACGTTCCTTATCATTTGTCTGAAGATAATGTAAATGTTAGGAAAGCTGGTGATAGAATGTTGAGCTAGCCATTCTTTAAGTCGTGTATTTTCACTCACAACTTTTACGAAACAATTACACAGTTATAAGACTTATTGCTTTTTCGAAAAGGGGGATTTTTTTATTATCAATACTGAATTCGCCAATCAAGAATCAATTATATTCACCGCACACTGGGAAATTTTTTGTCAGCTTTTGTCCGAAGATCGATTGCCTTGAGTGCAGCCACCCTACGATAATAACGATTTATTTTCACGGTTATTTAGTGCAAATCCCGAAGGTAACGTATCGTAACCAAACGTAAAGTAAAGTAACGTTCCCATAACTAATCGAAAGTAGCGAACTCAAACGTGACTTGAACTGCCTTATATATCAAGTATAAGTATCAGGTATATCAAAAAGATCTTATGTTTGTTTTAGATAAATAACCCTTACACTACGTTTACACTAGAAGATATTTTTCCGGATTCATTAATGTTACCGGATTCGTCGTATTTAGAGTATTGGGTTTCCCAGCCGTTTACACACTTCCATAATTTGTGACATTACCAGCAACGGTTAACAAGCAGTTACTCGGTCAACACACAACACGAACAAAATGCCGTCGGAAAAGAGGTCAAAAACATATGATGGAGCGATGATGAGGTGAAGCTACTGTAAGGAGTCGTTTGTTCGTACAGTTGCCAAAAGGATTATGAAGGATTGGAGCGGGAAAGCGTTAAAAGCAAGTACGAGGATATTAGGAAAGATTTCGTAGAGTTGTATCAACAACGAGATGGAGAAAAGTCACTGTCACACGATGTAGAAAAAGTACAAAACGGAAAAAGTACAAAAAGCCGTAAGATCGCAGGCGGATAAATATCCGGATTCACCGAAATAACTGTTTACACAACAAAACATCGCGGATTCAACAGTATTCGGATAAGAAGTATTCACTTTGGATCTCGGATTCCGGAGACACGACCAAACCTGGACGTTTTTTTGTTTCGTATTCACAGGCCTGTGTGTAAGCGGCAAAACGAATCCGGTAATAAAATATCTCGGATTAGTCAGGAATCCGGGAAAATTCCGTCTAGCGTAAACGTAGTCTTATTCCAAAGGCATAGATATATATTTAATTCGTTGAAACTCGAGTAACTGTCATCTATAGTTTCTATCTTTTAACAATTCGTATTTCGCTCTGCGTGCGTTTGCATCGAGCACTCCTACGATGTGTGAAACCATTTATATTGTTTTTAACTTAGCTCGTCGATCGCTATATGCTTTTGAGTTACTTCGTTCAAAAATTGTTCTCATAGAAATGAAACAGAACTAAAGGAATGCAATACAAAGGCCCGACTAGAGTGAATGAATATGCTGCTTTTTTTTTCTGGTTGACAAAGGACACACAATTTCGGCTTGTTAAAAGTGTGTACAAAAAGGAAGCAACAGATTAACAATAACGATCCGTGTCTTTTGTACGTTATATACAGTGGAACCTCGATTTAGCGAAGTCGCTGGGGACTGGCCAAATTCGTTCGTTAAATCAAGGGTTCGTTGTATCGAGGTTCTTTTTCATATATTTTACTATTGCTGGGGCAAAGAATACCGTTCGTTATATCGAGGTTTTCGTTAAATAGAGATTCGTTAAATCGAGGTTCCGCTGTAATTCTATAATTGCCATACTCCTTTCCCCCCCCCCCCCCCCCCCCCCTATTTCTTATTCTTAATTGTTCCCTTTGATCGATTCCGACCAAACCTTTCTTATCATTTGTTCGAAGATAATGTAAGTGTTAGGAAAGCTGGTGATAGAATGTAGCGCTGGCCATTCTTTAAGTCGTGTTGTTTCATTCTCCACTTTGTCTAAACAACTACACAGTTTAAAACAGAATCCACCAGGACGTCGAGTAATATTTATTTAAGTTGGACAAAAATCGAGTACCAGAATAATTTAAATCCTATTGCGTTATTTTCTACCCTAAATAAAAGGTAAAGATGTAAGTAATAATCCCTGATAACACCGACAACAACTTCTTATCAGAGTCTTAGAAAATGAAGGCAAATTCTCACGTGCAGCCATTTTGTAAAATCGTCTTTAAGCGATTCAGTGGAATTCAGTGGGAAATTCGAAATTTGTTTTCGGTGTTTGGTATTAGAAAAGATTTCTTTTGATAAGATATTTGAAGCAGTAACACAAAAGTTTGCAATAAGGTGTAAATAATTTTGGTACAACAATTTCTTATCAGAGCCTGAGAAAATGAAATTCAAAGTTCACAAGCTATAGGCAAAAGCTTACGTCTTCTAAGCGATTTAGTGGAATTCAGCGGAACTTCGAAATCGGTTTTCGATGTTTGGAGTTGTTAGAAAAGATTTCTTTTGATAAGATATTTGAAGCAGTAACACAAAAGCTTGCAATAAGGTGTAAATAATTTTGGTACATAATTTTGTCCAATAACTACTCGAAGTCCTGGCGGATTCCGTCTTAAGTCTAATTGCCTTTTCGATAAGGGGCATTTTTAAATATCAATACTGAATATGACAATCATGAGTAAATAATATTCACCGCTACTCGGTGAAAATCGGTGAATTACAATTACACACTGGAAAATATTTTGCTTTTCAAAATGTTCGGACAGAAGAACATTTTTGCTATAAACAATAGACGGTCGGCGGTCATTAAACAATTGACAGATTGACAGCTGTCAGTCATTAAGAAAAGGGGACCAATCAGAACCCATTACGTTCTTTTTACTCCCACCACGCCACGCTGATGTATTCTAGATACTTTATCGTCTTGGAATTATTCGGAATCTTATCGAGTCGAGAGTATTACAACTTGCAACCAACCAAGGTAAGGGCTTTTATTTAGCGTGGAGTTCCAAAACGATCCTTGCTATTTAAATTATTATAATTATTTCTTCTGCTAAGAGGACATGTCCGACAAAGCAACCATTTTGGTTGGACAAATCAAAAGCAATGTGGTCGGACATGACATTACTTTGATATTTATTTTAGATGCCAAATTGTCGCAACATATAGGTACATTCAAGAGAAGCAGCGTCTAATGAAATCGAGATCTTGCTTACGATACACGAGCTGGTAGATTCATCTGTAAACCGGTGATAGTCACTTTTGAATTAGAAAAATTGACTAAACATCATGTTTGGCTACGGTTAAGATTTTGCCGGACGTGGATGAATTTTTGTCGGCTTTTCTCCGAAGACCGCTTGTTATATGCAGTCTAACCTTGAGTGCAGCCACCTTTCCTAAAATAACGATTCATTTTCACGGTTATTTAGAGCATATCCCGAAGGTAACGTATCGTAACCAAATGTAAAGTAATGTAACGTTCCCCTTAACCAATCGAGTAGCGAACGCAAACGCGATTTGAACTGTCTTTAGATAAAACATTTGGTATATAAAAAAGATCTTATGTTTGTTTTTGATAACCCTTATCCCAAAGGCATACACAAAAAATTCGTTGACCGCTATATTCTTTTGAGCTATTTCTTTCAAAAATTGTTCTCATAGAAATAAAACAGAGCTGAAGGAATGCAATTCAGTGGTTGATAAATATGGCTCTTTCTTTACCTTTTTCATTTCATTTCTTTACCAATTTTATAGACTTTCACAAAGTCCTTCGACGCGCGGTTTAGGTATGTCACGTACGACTTCGTCACTCGCGGTCGTCGCTTCGCGACGCTTTTCGGCTTGCTACGCTCGCCAAAAGAGGGCGACTTGGTGCAAGTCTACCGATTTTACTAAAAAAATTAACTTCTGCTTAAATATAAGCAAAATACAAGCGAATCATTAGATTTTGTTTTCTGTACGCCCTGTAATGGTCTGTAATTAAAACATTATTTCCACCGCGCTACTTATTATTCAGGGTAAAAAGTCATGTTTCCCTAAAATCAATCGATTCTGACCGAACTAAAGAACATTTGTCGAAAGATACTTTACATGTTGATTTCCAAACTAAAAACTCTTTTTCAATGCAATCGAGGAGGAAGTTATTCATATCCCTCACTATAAACAACTGCCCCACCTTTAGACTAATATTATTTCTCCGAAAAGCACGAATATAAGGTACACTTATAAGTTTTACATTATGTTTTTGTCAAAGTTTTGCTGTTTGCCTGCCGTAGACTGCATGGATCGTTATTTAAATGTTTTTCTTGTATTTTGTATATATGTTTAAGCCGAAGTTGCAATTTTTTAGTCAGTTTGGTAGACGGAAGTGAAATAAAACAGATAAAATGTGGTCAAGAAATAGCCATATTTACAAACACTGAATTGCATTCCTTCAGCTACTGAGTCAGAAAGAGGGCCAGAACTAGACTATTCTTCAGCTCTGTTTCATTTCTATGAGAACAATTTATATGGGTCCAGTTGTTCAATGGGTGAATAACGTTGTTCACGGGATAAATCACCATCCCCAGTGGATAAGTACGCCATCCGATGGATAGTGACTTATCCGGTGGATGGCGTTATTCATCCTTTGAACAATCGAGGCCTTCTTTCGTCAGGTTTAACTCAAGATGTCTATCATTAAAAACATTTGTTTCTTGCTGCTGTTGACGGCCATTACTTTGGAGGCAAGCCCAGTAACAGGTACTTAAACCGTTAAATGCTAATTGTTCCATCAGTTGCCGCTCCAATATGTTTTATTTTCCGCGAATAATCCCGCGCGATCCCGCGCAACGTTAGTTTGGCTTACAAAACTAAAAATTGTGTGAGTCCCATGAAAAATCATTTCCTAGTTCTTGTTGTTTTGTAAAACAATGATAGACAGTAATTTACCAACCGAAATAGCCGCTGGATCCTCAGTCAAAATCCTCCGTTCTTTTTTTCCTTTACCCTTTACGCTAACCGCTTATATCTCTAAAAGTGCTTTTCAGTCGTGCAATAAATCTCTTGTTGAGCGATCCGTGTTAGGTGCATTTAGTTACCTTTTCACACCAATTTTGTACCTGAGTAAAGTGGTCTTTTTTAGTAATTTTGCACTTTCTTTTCCCACAGGAGACGGAAGGGAGCCGAGACATTCAAAACCTTGCTCCTATCCGGACGAGTGTGTTACCTATTACCGATGTTTGGGCTGGCCACTTATTGATCATACTGGATGTGCTGCGGGCGAAGTTTGCTGCGCTGATGTTAGTTGACTCATGTTTCTTGCATTTTCTCTTCACTATAACTTTCAATTTGTTTTAAGGAAACATTCGTAAACAGATACTACCGTAATATGGACGATATTAAAAATATTGGCTGGTATAACTTGAAAGTTTTTACATAAGTTTCTTGACTAAGCTGAAGTGAACTGCAAAACTGTCCCTGTATGGTAGCTTATAATTAAGAACCTAATGCGAGTTAAGTGGTTTTAAGAGACCCTCTTATAAGAGTACGAAATCAAGCTATTCACGACAAAGGTTAGACCAACAAGCTCACTCACTCACTGACTTACTTACTAACTTACTTGCTTGCTAACTTACCTAATTACTTTTCGTTTCAGGACAAATGAGGTTTTTTTCTCAAGAGAAGACATGTCAGTGACCGAGTGAAGTCCATAAAAGTTTCATTGTAGTAGTAAAACAAGTAGAATGTAAGGTCACAAAATAAACTGAGAAAAATATAATTCCATAGCCGTTTCACCTGTTTTGCGTTTATCGGTTTTACCATATGTTCATTTCCTGCGATGTGGTCCCTTAGAGAATGCCATGCCTCAAGGCATAATGTAACCGTTGTAAGCCGTTGGCTTTTTCAAAACCGAGGAAGACCGAAGATTCTCGGCCGAAACGTCTTTTAAAGAGTTTCAAAACGTTGTTTAAAACGTTTAATATTAGTCAGCGACAGACAAATAGTTGTGTTATGAATATTACTGACTGCAATTTCAGCGTTTACCGTTTAAATTATACTTTTAGTACTTTGACATTGTTTAGGGGTAAAAAACTTGAGCCCCGCCCACCTTTAGCAGTTTAATTCAAATCAATAATGATCTGATCGGTTAAAAATAGAAAAATGAAGACTATAAAAAGCAGAGACCGATACAACGTAGGAAGGTTTTAAATTTGTGTACTATATTTCGGCTGGCCAAACCAGCCTTCTTCAGGTGCTTCTTGTGACGCATGCGAGCGACGGAGCAAGGCTTCTTGAAAGCGCACCTGAAAGCGTTAGGCAAACTATTTTTATTTCGTCGGGAGAGTCGTTATCAGTTTTCATCGAGTTATATCTCAGCCATCCTTGTGAAGTTTGTTTAGTAGTAGTTAGCAAAACATGCATGACCAGGTCGGGAAGAGCATTACGTGCATTTGTGCATCTGGATTTGTGAGGTCGGTATTAGCTGATGGTTATACGACTTAAAAATTTAATCTTCTCATCAATTGCACTTAATTTCACTACTACGGTTAGATAATTATGTTATTTTCTTTACTGTCTTCCTTATAACTCACACTATTGGTGGAGGTTTTGCGAATTCATGTATTTTATACCTCGTTCGACTCCGTAGCGAGAACTGAATATTTATTTCGAAACAGGGACTTGTTTTTAAATGAAGACCATTACGTCGTTCACGCAATGTGTCGACTTACGCACTTTCTAGTTGTCTTCGCGTAAGCCACGCACGTCTCCAAATACGGCTGATAACCACCTTTTTCGAACAAAATAGCAGTCAAACTATAAGATCGGTTTTAAAGGAGCTATGTCACGGGGATTTCGCAGATTTTTGGTCTAAACTGTTCTGAAATTATTGGTAGGCAACTATACCCATGAAAATCATTACCGTTGAACATCTAAAGGAAGATAAAACCTTAATATGTGGATAGAAATCTTACTACGGCTAATAATATCGATTTTTTTTGTAGACGTGCGGAAACAACTTGAAAAGTTTAGCAAAACCTTTCAAGTTGTAATCCATTTCCATCGTAGCCATCTGCAGCTAAAGACGTTTGTTAACAGTTTCGGTGCTCTAAAATACCAATTGTTAATAAAAATGGACTATTATTTTTTGGTTTCCTTCGACACAAATATAAATTTTGGCTTTTCACAAATCTGCCAAAATCCGTGACAAAGCCCCTTTAAGCTGTGGTATTTTCTCTTGGCTGTGGCTATCAATGACCTCGTGCTGTCACGCGGATCCCAACAAAATGTTAATAAATTACTAAGCAACGATGAAACACGAGGCCATAATGAAATAATAAGAGTCACGAACGTGGTTTATATATAAAGCATTTTAGAAAAAAACGTTCAAACAAAGCAATATAAACGTTCACTTTGGCAGACGGTAAATCCAAATAACATATTCCGCGCAACGCGGGGAAAGTCGGTGAAAAACGATTGCACACTGGAAAAGGTTTCGGTTTTTCGTAATGTTCCGACAAAACATAGTAAGTAGACATAAGAACTTTATTTTTCACAAACAGTTGACAGTTGTCAATCATTATACAATTGACTGATTAACAGTTGTCAGTCATTAGAGATATGTCCGAAATAGTAACCATTTTGGTGGACAAAACAAAAATTGATGCATGTTTATTTTTGATGGCAAATTATCGCAACATAAGAGTATATTTAAGAGAAGCAGCGTCTAATGAAATTACTCTCTTGCTCACGGTACACGTGCACATAGATATATCTGTAAAACAATATCAATAGTCATTTATGAATTAGAAAAATTGGCTTTCCATTGAATTTTGCCAGACATGGGCAAATTTTGGTCGGCCATTGTCCAAAGATCGATTGTTATATGCAGTCCAGCCTTGAGTGAAGCCACCCTCCGAAAAAGACAGTTATTCAGAGCAAATGCCGAAGGTAACAAAGCGGAACTGAATTTAAAGTAAAGTAACCTTCCCGACACCGAACCTTCGAAAGTAGCGACTTGAACTGTACTGAGATATAACAAGTTATATCAAAATGATCTCATATTTCTTTCAGATAACCCTTATTCCAAAGACATATATATATATATAATTCGTCGATCGCTATATGCTTTTGAGTTACTTCGTTCCAAAAATGTTCTCATAGAAATGAAACAGAGCAAAAGGGATGCAATTCAGTGGTTGATAAATATTGCTATTTCTTTACCCCTCTTTCATTTCATATCTTTACCGAAATGACTAAAAAAATGCAACTTCGTGTTAAATATAAACAAAATACAAGCAAATCATTAAAAATAACGATTTTGTTTTCTGTGCGTCCTGTAATGGTCTGTAATTACCACATTATTTCCACCCCCGCTACTTATTATTCAGGGTAATAAATAGTCGTGTTTCCCTAAAATTAATCGATTCTGACCGAACTGAAAGAGCATTTGCCTAAAGATACTGAAAATGTTGGTTTCCCAACTGAAAGCTGTTTTTCAATATTTTGGTGAAAAAAGGCAAGAAAACAGAATATAGCAGCATGCCACGTGCGCCCTAAAAGGTATTCATATCCTTCACGCCAAGGTTAACAACTGTCGCACTTTTCGGCTTATTACTTCTCCGAAAAGGATGAATAAACTCATACTGTCTACGGCAAACAAATGATCAATTATTCACATTGTTGCAAGCCGGTGAATTACAATTAAATGTTTCGGGTTTTTTTATCTAGTTCGGACAAACGTTTTTTTGAACTTTATCCAACGTGCGTGTACAGAATAGCCCAAAAACACAGTAAGTGCATCCATTAGAGTGAGTTTACTTAACTTATGAAATAGTCATAACACTTTCAAATACTATTAGAAACTAATTCTTTTGTTTTCATTTGTTTAGACTGATACTCACTAATTGTTAGATATTGTTTCACGGTTGAATGAAATCACACTAGTATAAGATATTTCCTGTTTTCTCAAAATGTAACTTGATGTTCTTATCCCACAGGCATATAACGAAAAAATCGTTGACCGCTAGATTCTTTTGAGTTATTTCTTTCAAAAATTGTTCTCATAGAAATAAAACAGAGCTGAAGGAATGCAATTCAGTGGTTGATAAATATGGCTCTTTCTTTACCTTTTCCATTTCATTTCTTTACCGATTTTAAATGAAATCACTGAAGTATTAGTTATTTTCTCTGTTCTAAAAACAGTTTACCTTACCACGATCGTCTTTTCACAAATACTGCTATTTAATACTGCAAGCTTGTTCCAGTCCAATACCGGGAATAGGAAAACGATATATAGCCATTAACCAACCCAATTGACAGACTGACAGTTGTCAATCATTAAGACAAGGGGACCAATCAGAACCCATTACGTTCTTTTTACTCCCACCACACCCCGGGCACCACGCTGCTGTATTCTAGATATTTTACCGGCGTGGCATTATTCGGAATCTTATCGAGTCGAGAGTGTTACGTTACAACTTGCAACCAACCAAGGTAAGGGCTTTTATTTAGCCGCAAAGTTTCAAAACGATCCCTTGGTAGGCTGCAAATTATTAGTTTATTTGACGGAATGGACATGTTCGACAAAGAAACCATTTTGGTCGCAGAAAACAAAAATTGTGGCCGGACATGACATTACTTTGATATTTATTTTTTAATGTCAAATTGTCGCACCTTAAAACTACATTCAAGAGGAGCAGCGTATAATGAAAATACTCTCTTGTTCACGGTACACGTGCAGCTAGATTCATCTGTAAAACAATATCAATAGTCATTTATGAATTAGAAAAGTTGCCAGACGTGATGTGTGACAACAGTTGGGATTTTGCCGGACATGGGCAAATTTTGGTCGGCCATTGTCCAGAGACCGATTGATATATACAGTCCAACCTTAATTGTAGCCACCTTTTTAAAGTAACGATCAATTTTCATGGTTATTCAGAGCAAATATTGAAGGTAACGTAAAGTAACCAAACGTAAGGTAAAGTAACGTTCCCGTAACCGTACCTCCGAATGTAGCGAACTCGAACTGTACTGAGATATAACAAGTTATATCAAAATGTTCTTATATTTGTTTTAGATAACCCTTATTCCAAAGGCATATATATAAAATTCGTCGATCGCAATTGTTCGAGTTACTTCGTTCAAACATTGTTCTCATAGAAATGAAACAGAGCTAAAGGGCTGCAATTCAGTGGTTGGTAAACATGGCTCACTTTTCCATTTCATTTCTTTTCCGAACTGTCTAAAAAAATCATCAACTTCTGCTAAAATATAAGCAAAATACAAACGAATCATTAAAAATAACGATTTTTTTTCCTGTACCTCATGTAAACCCCGCTATACTTATTATTCATGTTAACTGATTTTACACCGTGCACACTATTCCATTGTTTTCATTGCTTTTGACTGTTTTACAAACTAACTTTTTGACATTGTTTGACGGGTTAAATGAAACCACTCTAGTGTTGTTTATTTTCACTTTGTGAAAATCAGTTTGCCTTACAATGATCGCCGTTCCGCTGGCTCAAATACCAAACAAACATTACCATCAATGATTAGTATTTCAACCTCTTTTCAACTGCTGGGAATTCTAATTTTTAATTTCCTACGACTTGTTTCAACTGGTGTTGCGTTAGGTATCGGGTATTTTTTCTTTAGCGTCCTCTAGTACCCCCGTGAATCTATGAATTATTCTTACATGATCAGTGATGATAATTTCAGAAGAAAAATGGATTATATGTTTGCTACATACAATTACACTCGGCGAGGCGATGTTGAAATAAAGTAACTGAACCACTATCCTCAACAATGAACAAAGCTGTTATCACCGCTAGCAGCTTTCCAACATGTAAGCAAAACGAAGGTTCGCACTCGTAATTCAAAGAGTTTAAAGGGCCTGTTCGTGTTCAATGAGGCCCTGCCAGGGGGGTGTCCCAGGTCGCTTGTCGGAATTTTAAAATGTCTCGTGTCGGCGTTTTGTCAAGGCTACAGAACGCTGTCGGAAATTTAGCGACATACATTTGGCTTCGTCAGTCGTTTGTCGCTATTTCGTTTGAGCGCTGTCGCTACTTTTTGGCCCATGTCACTTGTCGGAATTTACCCTGGCAAGGCCTCTTCAATGAGTCGCAATTGCCTGCATATAACTTCACGTTTATAACGCGCCATTCTTGTCTCGGCATGAGGCGTGGTTCTTCTTTTCTTTCTCCTAAAACTAAGTTAGAAAGTTCTTCGGGAACGTTGCTTCTGTAGATGCATGTATTTTCTACAGTCGCTAAATTATTTTTTTCGCGCAAGCAAAACAATATTGATTAAAATATTATGTAAGACTTTAGAAGCGTGATGTATTGTTTGTACTGAAAATGGCGTGCAATTAACAGAGTTTCACCGATGTATGATACTTTTTCGTCAGATTTAACTCTAGATGTCCATCATTAAAAGCCTTTGCTTTTTGCTGTTACTGACGACCGTTACTTTGGAGGCAGCCCCACAGATTCATGGTATTAATATCGTTAAAGGCTAATTCAGTTGCTTTCAATTGCTTTCCCTTCTTGACCGTTTACTGAAAGCTGAATGCAATCGCCATATGCCTAATTGTTCAATCGATTAACCCCCTTTCGCCTACAGATGTCCTGAAAAATAACTTCAGTTCTAGAAATGAACCAACATGTATTTATCACACCGTGAATTACAAATTAAACTCACAACTGCTACGGCAAGGTCTTTACAAAATGAACTCACAGATAGAAATCAATGTTCATCAGATAGCATGTAACAGTTTCCGAAGAAGCTCTGTTAAGGACGACTCCCTCCTTCCTGCAGGCCCCACTGTAATAACACACCTCAGATATGTATCAACTTGATTTTTCAGTGCACCTAATTTAATAAACTGTTTTTTTTTTTTTCAACACTGATCCCGTCGATTTGGCGGTAATTTTGTATTTATTTCACCCGCAGGTAGGTGCATGTACCAATGCGTGCCGAGAAACTGGTGTCAGGGTGGGGAGGTGGTGGGTGCCATTGGATGCAGGCCAGGCACAGTTTGCTGTGGTTATGTATGTTGACTAAACTCTTTCGCATTAACTAGCACAATCCGTTAACAGTCTTCACGTAAAGTCCAATTTGAATCAAGGAATTTGAATTTTGGATATGAGATAGTTATAGCCAACTAATATTTAGCTCGCGCTCATGACACAACAGAAAGGCTTTAGGAAACTTGAACTCGTGAGTCTCTAAATTACACTGATAAACGAAGACGAGGTCTGCCTTGATACCGCACTATATTGATTGCAATAGATCGCCCCACTTCCTTTCGTCTCCCGTCCCCATTCCTGTAAGAAATAGCAACAAAAAAATTCTTCTAGTTATCCAATAATATCACTTTTAATGGTTATAGATTTAGTTGTCCAGATACAACTTTTATATGTCACCCATCGACAGCAAATTCCTTAAACCAGGTTTTCAAAACTTACTCACTCACTTATTATTTACTTATTTTTCTGTTTTAGAAAAAGTGAGGTTTTTTCTCAAGAGAAGACATGTCAGTGACCGAGTGAAGCCCATAAATATGGAAGTTTCATTGTAGTAGTAAAACAAGTAGAATGTAAAGTCACAAAATAAACTGAGAAAAATATAATCCATAGCAGTTTCATTTGTTTTGCGTATATCGGTTTTGTGTCAAATTGTAAATTAAATTTCTTTTAAAAGAACAGCGTAATTTCACTCCAATGAGTGCCAATGAGGGATTCTATATTTAAAAATATACAAAATTCGATTTATAAAAACAATCGAAAATTTGTTGACTCGTGAAAGTTACTGTAACAGTTAGAACAAGCTTGTACAACATGCCAGATTGGGGAGGTACCCCTGTACATTTCGGATAGGTGTGTACCGCGAAGGTCCTTAAACCCCTCCCTTGAAAACGAAAATTTATACCACATTTAGGCCCAAACCCGAGAAATGACATCCTATAATGGAAGGATCACATAGTAGCCCATATATGGGAGTACACCTACCCCTACCAGTTCCTCCCCCCCCCCCCCCCCCCCCCCGTCTCTGGGACAACATGATAAAACTTAGAAGTACCGTTTACCGATAGCTTTTATTTGAATAGTCACACACTAGGATTTTGTGTAGAGAATTAAAAATTAGGACCACCTTGTACAGCATAATGAACAGTACTACACGAAAGTGCTGCCCATTTGAATGGTTAAACACACTTAGCGTTTATTCACAATCTCAAAAGCGGGATTATATCATCCGTTTTGCTGTCGAGCGTATCCAAAAATTCGATCAATATTTCCTGACCTACCCAGATAGCAAAAAACGTCATCGATAAAGCGCTCATAAAGAATATTAAACGGTTATAATGATAGAGCAAACGGGGTGTCCAAAACAATTCCAAAGCTTTGATGAAAGATGTACGGGCTAAACTAAGAACACAGAAAGGTTTTTCTCAAAAACAAGTCTAGCGAGCTGAGCCAACAAACGAGTTTCGTAAATCACACAAAGCTTCGGAAAAAGTGTGTAGACCAGTTAAGACTGCTTTTGGTCTGAATTCTGATTGGATGAGAAGTGGCGCGAGTTTTTAAACCATTTGCACCACCAGCCACCCTCCGAAAAAGACAGTTATTCAGAGCAAATGCCGAAGGTAACAAAACGGAACGGAATTTAAAGTAAAGTAACGTTCCTGACACCGAACCTTCGAAAGTAGCGACTTGAACTGTACTGAGATATAACAAGTTATATCAAAATGATCTCATATTTCTTTCAGATAACCCTTATTCCAAAGGCATACATATAAAATTCGTCGATCGCTATATGCATTTGAGTTACTTCGTTCCAAAAATGTTCTCATAGAAATGAAACAGAGCAAAAGGAATGCATATTTAATCAGTGGTTGATAACTATTGCTATTTCTTTACCCCTCTTTCATTTCATATCTTTACCGAAATGACTTAAAATGCAACTTCGTGTTAAATATAAACAAAATACAAGCAAATCATTAAAAATAATGATTTTGTTTTCTGTACGTCCTGTAATGGTCTGTAATTACCACATTATTTCCACCCGCGCTACTTATTATTCAGGGTAATAAATAGTCGTGTTTCCCTCAAATTAATCAATTCTGACCGAACTGAAAGAGCAGTTGCCTGAAGATACTGAAAATGTTGGTTTACCAACTGAAAGCTGTTTTTCAATATCTTTGTGAAAAAAGCAGGAAAATAGAATATAGCAGCATGCCACGTGCGCCCTAAAAGTTATTCATATCCCTCACGCCAAGGTTAACAACTGTCGCACTTTTCGGCTTATTACTTCTCCGAAAAGGATGAATAAATTCATACTGTCTACGGCAAACAAATGATCAATTATTCACATTGTTGCAAGCCGGTGAATTACAATTAAATGTTTCGGATTTTTTTTATCTAGTTCGGACAAACGTTTTTTTGAACTTTATCCCACGTGCGTGTACAGGATAGCCCAAAAACAAAGTAAGTGCACCCATTAGAGTGAGTTTACTTAACTTATGAAATAGTCAAAAGACTTTCAAATACTATTAGAAACTAGTTCTTTTGTTTTCATTTGTTTAGACTGATACTCACTAACTGCTAGATATTGTTTTACAGTTAAATGAAATCACTGAAGTATTAGTTATTTTCTCTTTTCTAAAAACAGTTTACCTTACCACGATCGTCTTTTCACAAATACTGCTATTTAATACTGCAAGCTTGTTCCAGTCCAATACTGGGAATAGGAAAATGATCTATAGCCATTAACCAACCCAATTGACAGACTGACAGTTGTCAATCATTAAGACAAGGGGACCAATCAGAACCCATTACGTTCTTTTTACTCCCACCACACCCCGGGCACCACGCTGCTGTATTTTAGATATTTTACCGGCGTGGCATTATTCGGAATCTTATCGAGTCGAGAGTGTTACGTTACAACTTGCAACCAACCAAGGTAAGAACTTTTATTTAGCCGCAAAGTTCCAAAACGATCCCTTGCTAGGCTGCAAATTATTAGTTTATTTGACGGAATGGACATGTTCGACAAAGAAACCATTTTGGTCGCAGAAAACAAAAATTGTGGTCGGACATGACATTACTTTGATATTTATTTTTGATGACAAATTGTCGCAACATAAAACTACATTCGAGAGGAGCAGCGTATAATGAAAATACTCTCTTGTTCACGGTACACGTGCAGCTAGATTCATCTGTAAAACAATATCAATAATCATTTATGAATTAGAAAAGTTGCCAGACGTGATGTGTGACAACAGTTGGGATTTTGCCGGACATGGGCAAATTTTGGTCGGCCATTGTCCAGAGACCGTTTGATATATACAGTCCAACCTTAAGTATAGCCACCTTTCGAAAGTAACGATTAATTTTCACGGTTATTCAGAGCAAATATTGAAGGTAGCGTAACGTAACGTAACGTAATTAAAGGTAAAGTAAAGTAAGGTTCCCGTAACCGAACCTCCGAATGCAGCGAACTCGAACTGTACTGAGATATAACAAGTTATATCAAAATGTTCTTATATTTGTTTTAGATAACCCTTATTCCAAAGGCATATATATAAAATTCATCGATCGCAATTGTTTGAGTTACTTCGTTCAAACACTGTTCTCATAGAAATGAAACAGAGCTAAAGGAATGCAATTCGGTGGTTGGTAAACATGGCTCACTTTTCCATTTCATTTCTTTTCCGAACTGACGAAAAAAATCAACTTCTGCTAAAATATAAGCAAAATACAAACGAATCATTAAAAATAATGATTTCTTTTCCTGTACCTCATGTAATTACGACAGTTTCAACCGCGCCACTTATTATTCAGGTTAATAAATCGTCGTATTTCCCTAAAATTGATCGATTCTGACCGAACTTAAAGAGCATTTGCCCGAATATGTTGAAGTTGTTGGTTTCCAAACTTAGAACTCCTTTTACAGTAAACTGTGAAGAAAGGAAGGAAATAGAACGTAGCAGCATGAAATAAATACCCCACAGTATCCCTCAGGCCGAAGCTAAACAACTGTCCCACCTTTCGGCTGCTCATTACTTCTGAAAGAAGGGACGAATTCATATTAAGGACGTTCGCGCGAAAATTTTCTAGTCGATAGATTTTTCTAAAATTTTTACTGAGGACGGATAATGAGTTACTTGTGTCAGAAATACAAAAAAAAGTGAGGGTCACCGACTTCGTTTCACAGATAAAGTCTGTAGAAAACTACCCTGATTTTGAAAAATTGGCGCACGTAATTTCGCACGGCTTTCAAGGTTTGTAGTTTTAATTATCGATGATGAGAAAACTGAGGCAGACGATCTTGGTGATATTTTGAAGAAGTGCGTCTGCGCGTAAATCATTTCAAGTGTTGCCATCTTTTATGCAAAACTTAGCCCTGAAAGAGGCATTTGAACCCGTCGTACGACGAAACGAAAAGATCAAAAAGCGGAATTCGAACGTGCGTGGGGCAAAAAAAATCAACCTTTTAATCGATAGATTTTTTTTTCATTTTCTCACAAAACGTAGATAATCGTTAACAAAAGTGATCTGTTAAGAAATAAAGTAGGGGTCACCGACCATTTAAGCTAGCAAACTGCAAGCGAAGTTATCGCAACGGCTATTCACCCTATATTTGTTTGGAAAGTTTCCTCAGCGCGCGCGCTCGATGTATGACGTGGCGTAGCGTTGCGACAGGAATTACGTGCGCAGTAAGGATGCGCATAAAGAATTAGCGCGAACGTCCTTAAATACCGGCATACTCTTTTCGGCAGGCAAATATTCCTTCCTACAAAACGTGGCAAGCCGGTGAATTACAGGTCAATGTTTCGGGTTTTTAATGTTCTAACAAACACAGAATAGCCTAAAACCAAAGTAAGAGAATCCATTAGAGCGGTTTTACTAAACTCGTAAAATAGTTATTCAGATACTATTACACACTTATTCCATTGTTTTCATTTGTTTTGACTGTTTTACAAACTAACTTTTTGACATTGTTTGACGGGTTAAATGAAACCACTCTAGTGTTGTTTATTTTCACTTTGTGAAAATCAGTTTCCCTTACAATAATCGTATCAATTTTCACAAATACTGCTACTTAAAGAGTGAAATGAAAGCACAAGCATTGCTTAGAAATATGCACTCCAGCTAATGTTGTAAACGAAACAATGTTTATCTGCGCCGCTGGCTCAAATACCAAACAAACATTACTATCAATGATTAGTATTTCAACCTCTTTTCAACTGCTGGGAATTCTAATTTTTAATTTCCTACGACTTGTTTCAACTGGTGTTGCGTTAGGTATCGTTTTTTTTTCGGTAGCGTTCTCTAGTACCTTCTCGTGAATCTATGAATTATTCTTACATGATCAGTGATGATAATTTCAGCCGGACATTATTTCGCCAAAGCAGTATTGATTGCTAAAACAAAAGAAAAATGGATTATATGTTTGTTACATATAACTACACTCGGCGAGGCGATGACGAAATAAAGTAACTGAATCACTATCCTCAACAATGAACAAAGCTGTTATCACAGCTAGCAGCTTTCCAACATGTAAGCAAAACGAAGGTTCGCACTTGTAACTAAAAGGGCTTGTCCGCGTTCAATGAGTCGCAATTGCCTGCATATAACTTCACGTTTATAACGCGCCATTCTTGTCTCGGCATGAGGCGTGGTTCTTCTTTTCTTTCTCCTAAAACTAAGTTAGAAAGTTCTTCGGGAACGTTGCTTCTGTAGATGCATGTATTTTCTACAGTCGCTAGATTATTTTTTTCCCGCAAACAAAACAATATTGATTAAAATATTATGTAAGACTTAGAAGCGTGATGTATTGTTTGTACTGAAAATGGCGTGCAATTAACAGAGTTTCACTGATGTTTGATACTTTTTCGTCAGGTTTAACTCAAGATGTCCATCATTAAAAGCCTTTGCTTTTTGCTGTTACTGACGGCCGTTACTTTGGAGGCAGCCCCACAGATTCATGGTATAATATCGTTAAAGGCTAATTCAGTTGCTTGTGATTGCTGGGCATGTCAAATAATGTTGTTTGGTTAACGTGCACGCACCACACATTTTTTTCGTATTGGATTAATTTTCTTTCCCTTTTGACCGTTTAATGAAAGCAAATTCAATCGCCATATGCCTAATTGTTCAATCAGTTAACCCTTTTTCGCCTACAGATGTCTGAAAAATAACTTTAGTTCTAGAAATGAACCAACATGTATTTATCACACCGTGAATTACAAATTAAACTCACAACTGCTACGGCAAGTACTTAACAAAATGAACTCACCAGCTCACAGATAGAAATCAATGTTCATCATAGCATGTAACATGGTCCGAAGAAGCTCTGTTAAGGACGACTTCCTCGCTCCTGCAGGCCCCACTGTAATAACACACCTCAGATATGTATCAACTTGATTTTTCAGCGCACCTAATTAAACTGTTTTTTTTTTTTTCAACACTGATCCCGTCGATTTGGCGGTAATTTTGTATTTATTTCACCCGCAGGTGTGTGCATGTATCAATGCATGCCGAGAGACTGGTGTCGGGGTGGGGAGGTGGTGGGTGCCACTGGATGCAGGCCAGGCGAAGTTTGCTGTGGTTATGTATGTTGACTAAACTCTTTCGCATTAACTCGCACAATCCGTTAACAGTCTTCACGTAAAGTCCAATTTGAATCAAGGAATTTGAATTTTGGACATGACATAGTTATAGCCAACTAATATTTAGCTCGCGCTCATGACACAACAGAAAGGCTATATAGGAATCTTGAACTCGTGAGTCTCTAAATTACACTGATAAACCAAGCCGAGGTCTACCTTGATACTGCGCTATATTGATTGCAATAGATCGCCCCACTTCCTTCCGTCTCCCGTCCCCATTCCTGTAAGAAATAGCAACAAGGAAGTTCTTCTAGTCATCCAATAATATCACTTTTAATGGTTATAGATTTAGTTGTCGAGATAAAACTTACATATGTCACCCATTGACAGCAAACCTTAAACCAAGTTTTCAAAACTTACTCACTCACTTATTATTTACTTATTTTTCTGTTTTAGAAAAAATGAGGTTTTTTTCTCAAGAGAAGACATGTCAGTGACCGAGTGAAGCCCATAAATATGGAAGTTTCATTGTAGTAGTAAAACAAGTAGAATGTAAAGTCACAAAATAAACTGAGAAAAATATAACCCATAGCAGTTTCATTTGTTTTGCGTATATCGGTTTTGTGTCAAATTGTAAATTAAATTTCTTTTAAAAGAACAGCGTAATTTCACTCCAGTGAGTGCCAAAGAGGGATTCTAGATTTAAAAATATACAAAATTCGATTTATAAAAACAATCAAAAATTTGTTGACTCGTGAAAGTTACTGTAACAGTTAGAACCAGCTTGTACAACATGCCAGATTGGGGAGGTACCCCTGTACATTTCGGATAGGTGTGTACCGCGAAGGTCCTTAAACCCCTCCCTTGAAAACGAAAATTTATACTCCTTTTAGGCCCAAACCCGAGAAATGACACCCTAAAATGGAAGGATCACATAGTAGCCCATATACGGGATACACCTACCCCTACCACCTTCCCCCCCCCCCCCCCCCGTTCCCCCCGTTCTCTGGGACAACATAATACCACTTAGAAGTAAGGTTTACTGATAGCTTTTATTTGAATAGTCACACACTAGGATTTCGTGTAGAGAATTAAAAATTAGGACCACCTTGTACAGCATAATGAACAGTACCACATGAAAGTGCTGCCCATTTGAATGGTTACTCACTTAGCGTTTAGTCACAATCTCAAAAGCGGGATTATTTAATCCGTTTTGCCGTCAAGCGTATTCAAAAATTCGATCAATATTTCCTGACCTACCCAGATAGCAAAAAACGTCATCGATAAAGCGCTTATAAAGAATATTAAACGATTACAATGATAGAGCAAACGGGGTGTCCAAAACAATTCCATAGCTCTGAAGAAAGATGTACGGGCTAAACTAAGAACACAGAAAGTTTTTCTCAAAAGCAAGTCTAGCGAGCTGAGCCAACGAACGAGTTTCGTAAAACCACACGAAGCTTCGGAAAACGTGTGTAAACTAGTCAAGACTGGTTTTGGTCTTAATTCTGATTGGATGAGAAGCGGGGCAAGTCTTTAAACCAATTGCAATCACTAAATATTGTAGTGTTTCCAATACGTACTATAAAAGAGAGTTCGTTTTAAGACCAATGGTGCCTGATTAGTCAGCCATTAAAAATGTCTTTTCTAGCTCTGCTTCTTAAAGTTATATCAAAGAGTTCATTGACTTACCGCTCTCTCCTCCGTAGAGGCTTCTTCAACGAAGGGTGGGTGGGGGTGGGTGGGTGTTGGGGATACACGAAAAATGAGAAAAAGGAGGAGCGCAAATAAAAGAGGCCTCTGCGGAGGGGAGAGGACTTATTGTGTGATCGGTAAACACAGAAAACTGTGTCATTTGGTGAACAGATTGGAACCGAAGGGTCCGCTATATAAACAAAAAAAGCTAAAACATATAACATGTATAAAGGCGTAAAAGCAGTGGTTATTACTAGCTTCCATAAAGACAAATGACAAAATCTACGTCTTCAATCCCATCTCGGCGAACTTACATTTTAACTATCAATGGATACGTCTTGTTGGACGAACTTTCCAGATTATATATTACATAATCATGATAACTTTTTTTCATTAGTGGCACATTCGCTATCAAGTTGTTGTAACTTTCAATTTAATTTTTACAGTCAAAATACTCAGCGCGTGCCGCTTAGAATTCCGGAATGGTTTTGATTAACGGCGAACGGATTTTTTTCAAACATTCAAATTTAATTTGAATATTGTAGATCATCCAACCGTGAACACGTGAGCACGTGAACCTGTAAAAAATAAACCAATCAAATTGCTTCATTTCTGACAGGCTCACGTGTTCACGTGTTCACGGTTGGATGATCTACAATATTCAAATTAAATTTGAATGTTTGAAACCAATAATGCAATCCGTTCGCCGTTAATCAAAACTTTTCCGGAATTCTAAGCGGCACGCGCTGAGTATTTTGACTGTAATAAGTTTGTGCTAATATCAAAAGCATCACAACTGCAGAAAGTTTTACATAATGCCCGGCGGGGGGGGGGGGGGGGGGGGAACGGTACTCCCATAAATTTCGGATAGGTGTGTGCCACAAAGGTTCCCTGACTCTATTAGCCATGTTCTAAACGAGCAGGGGACTGGGTACGAACATATTTTCTCTTCGGTACAAACATTTAATATTGATTGAATTGAAAAATGGGGCACGTCATCTGAAAGAGCATCCAGAAATTAGTAAATTCACCAAATTTGACGGTTATTGGTTTAAACCCAAAGGCATGGTACACTAAGAATGGATTGGAGGGACAGGCGTCCTCCAATCCATACTAAGCTCTCTTATTTTAAAAGTGTACCATGCCTTTGCGTTTAAACTAATAACCATCAAATTTGGTGAAGTAACTAATTTTTGGATGCTCTTTTAGATGACGTGCCCCATTTTCAATTCAATCGATACTGAATATTCACACCAAGAAAAAGTATGTTCGTACCCAGTCCCCTGCTCGTTTAGAACATGGCCAATTTAAGGATAATGGAAACGAAAATTGATACCCTTTCTAAGGCCCAAATCCGAAAATACCACCCTATTCAAGAGGAGAAGAAGCGTTGCGTGACCACCCAAATAACAGCTAAGCGCGCACGGCAAAACACAAATCTTTATATAATCCCTTTAATAGTAGTTGAATGGATAGTTCAGTTTTAACAGACTTTTTTTTTTCGTTCAGTCGCGGTTTATTTTAAGTAATAGAATTTAGGTACCCTTTACCCTATCTTAGGATCACACCGGGAACTCAATTCCAAAAGGAGAAAAAAATGATACCCTATGACCGAGAACCTCAAAACCCAAAGCTTCAGGGCTAGTCTGAAATGTCATCCGTCCTCTCTTCCTTACCCCCCCCCCCCCCCCCCGCGCCCCTCCTCTGGGGGGGTAAGGAAGAGAGGACGGATGACATTTCAGACTACTTCAGGGCCCCTTAAAAACGAGCTTGTCCGAAGTATTTTTCATTTTTTGTTATATGGCGCGTTTTAACTTGTATCCACATTAAATGAATTAATCTGGCACTGTTTTAAAGGGACACTGTCACGAGCATAACTTCAAAAACGCAACAGCCTAAAAACATGTTTACACCACTGGAAACCTATTAACAGTGGTCAAATATTCTTAAAATTACTATATCAGTGTACTGAAGCTAAATATAGAGTGATATCACTGTGATGCCATCGGGAGCTTTTGATATCCACTTGAAAAAGTCAGCCTGACGTTTTCAAGTTCTCTCCTTGTGGTTTGGAAAAATTGATGAAAACTATTTACGGTCACCCTCTTCTTTAAACAATTTGATAGATATCCTTCCCTTTAAGTTCTAGGAGCAATTCCTGTATGGTTGAAAGTACTTAGTCGTAATTTTGGTGCCATTTTATTAAATAAACGGCACGCAATGCATGCAGAAGCGATGACGTTTCACAAGGGGTCTTTAAGAATTTTCAGGAAATTTGACAGAAAATTTCAAGGAAGTTAATAAAAATAGCTGACAACTTCTGTGTTGAATGATTGTTCGACAAAAGTTGCGTTATGTTGCAGGGAGATATCTGATACTGACGACATATGATACAAGGTCAAACGCTGTCTTGAAATTGTTGAGCCCTTTTGTTTAAAAAAAAAATTAAAGATTTCTGTTTATTAAATCTTATAAAACACATCAAATATAATTAGTCTCTTTCACTTATACTTAGAATTAGTCCTTTCTAACTGCCCGGGAGTATTTTGCTTTACGTTCTACGCAGTGCTTTCTTGTTGAGTTAAACTTGATTTCTTTTCTACTGACGTTTATTCCGGAACAACTTCTGTGTTGAATGACTGTTTGACAAAAGCTGTGTTATCTTGTAGCGCGACATCCGATACTGACGACATACGATACAAGGTCAAATGCTGTCTTGAAAATGTTTAGCCCTTTTCTTTTAAAAAATGTAAAGATTTCTGTTTACTAAATCTAATAAAACAAGTCAAATATAATTTGTGTCTTTCGTTTATAGATAGAATCGGTCCTTTCTAACTGCCCGGGAGTATTTTGCTTTGAGTTCTACGCCGTGATTTCTTGTTGAGTTTTACTTGAATTCTTTTCTACTGACGTTTATCCCTGAAGTTAGTTCCAAATTCTATTCGGTTCTAGAAAGATCGGTCGATTGCAACAGACAACAGATCCCGTCCACTCGCACGACGACAAGAACAAGAACACAAACCATGCACCTAGTTCCTAATGCTCTTCGGTTCAATTCAGGGAGTAATCGCGCTCACACCGTAACACCAAAAATTCCATAAATTCCATCGCTTTTCCGCTTTACAGCATTAACCGATGACGTCATTCTATGACGTCATCGCTTAAAAAAGCCAAAAAATGTCCGTGACAGTGCCCCTTTGTAGTTGTCCACCTTTAATCTTTGCGTTGCTTTTCTTGGCGCCAAAATGGCTAGGAGAATTTCCGTTTATGTTCGGTATCACGGTTCTTTTGTCGAGAAACACTACAATTCGCCGCCCCTAATTGAACTTCCTTTGTTTAAGAGGTACGGAAAATTTTCTCTACGTCTGTCACCTTGTCGTATTAGTGTCGAGCCTGTTTTCAGGCTTAGAATAACCTGCACCGGATCAGGGGTTCTTTTTTTCGCAGCGGGAGGAAAAAAAGAACGCCTGATCGCCTGATTTCTCTCTTTCCACGTCTAAAGTAGACAAAAGGTCAGATAAAACGAAAATAAAAAAAGATTACAGAAGACAGGCTCAGTCAGAATGTTTTCATCACCAGTGTTTTTTGCGTTTCTGCCCTTCATGTGGACTGCTTCGAGACTTAAACAGAATCAAAGAAGTCATGTTACTGAAATACGATTTCAGGACTCACTCAAGTCGTCATTGTTTTCTTACGCCCCAGGGTGGGACCCTCCATTCGATATTGTCCAGCAAGTAAATCAAGGAAGATTTTGGCCATGATACTTTGTAATGACATCACTGCGCTGTTCCGTAGCGTCGTTCAGTTATTCAGGTGGCTTTTAGAGGTTGGGCTAGAGCCACGAGTGGCTTTCAGGTTTTTTTGCGAACGAAAGATTCGAAAAAATGATTCACCGTCAACGGTTTTCCTAATTTCTCATAAAAAATCGCTCACAAAATATAATCGGAACAGGTGCCATTGAGACAGTTAACGTCACAAAAACAAACTTGTAGTCGTGTTATTTTACGTTTCCTTTCGTTCAGACTGCTTGGCCCTTTCTGCGGTTAAAATTTGTTACGACAATTCGGTTGGCACCGATTCATGGGCGAATAAAGTGAGTGTACGTACATCATGTACGTACCTCTTGTGGAATTTTTTAAACAATGATCAAGTGTATGCTAATTTTCTATTGAAATTCACGGAGCATGACTGTTTTTCTTTTTAAAGATTTGTCTCTCAATTTATTCATGTATTTTCGTCCAAGTCGACTTGTGTTCTCTCTCATTAACCGTTTTAATTAAGGAGGCGGAGGATTAAGGAGGCGGCGTGGCCTAGTGGTTAGGGCGCTGGACTTGCAACCCGGAGGTCCCGGGTTCAAATCCTTCTCCCTGCCACTAGCTGGATTTGTTTTCTGTAGCCCAGAACTCAACTCCACCACGCTTTGTAAATAGCCAACTGGTCAGCCTCCTGCCAGTTGGGATTCTTAAGATGTTAATTTGTTTGCATGTTTCTTTGTAACGCGCATTTGATCATATTCACATGAAATTTGCGCGATATAAATGTTAATTATTATTATTATTATTAATCTGTGGAATTGTAATCTTCATTGTACATTGTAAGTCGCCCGGCCGGAAGCGGAAGTCTGTCTGTTCAAAGGCGCGTCAGGGAAACAATACTGCCAAGGCATTGTGGGATTAACATGCGGAAATATGGAGTCGCTGTTGGGAGTTGTTGGCTGTCGGTGAGGTTTACAAGCTTTATTCTACATCCAGACCGTCATCTAGACCTGTTTTAAAGGCTCTCTTGCCAAGATTGAACCATGCCTCCGGGAATACGGCGTAACTTTTGGGACAATTACGAACCCGCTTCGTTGGTAAACGTCGATTGCTTTTTGCCAACTGGAGTCGTGATTCAACTGCAAGTTCGCGTCGAAGCACCTCTGGGAGAGATCAAGAATCGATTATGGAGAGAAGCTAGCAATTATCCGTTGTTCAATTTGCTCAAAGACGCAACAAACTACGTGTTTTTGTGCGTAAATCAGAAAGGGAAAAAGGAGGAACTGTTGGACGAATCGCGCCAGTTGATCGACGTCCGTCCGTTTAGACCCTTGTTGAAACTGATCCACAGAAAAGGCGACGCCGAAGAGAAACTCTTTAACTCTCACATTGGCAACCTCATCGGGAAGAGCTTGCATGAATTCGATCATATGCAAAACTCCGAAGTGGACGATTTCCGTCGAAAGTATCGTCTGTTTGCGGAGAAAATAGCCAGCGAGCGACGCCAGCTTAATTGGATGGGACGAGCGATGTACGCATACCCTCCCGAGGTGGAAAGCACTGACCCTCCTTCGCATATCGAAAACAATCTAATGGAAAACAGGCGTTTCTTAGTCAATGTAGCCATCAAGAACAATCGAGCTTCAATAAAAGACATGCACGCTTTTAACGTTCCCGCAGATGCATTTCCAGAGGAGCTCTTGGTGTTGGTGTTAAGGAAGCGAGGTGCCATCATGGGAGTTTTGGACCTCGATAAACCGGACGACTATGTGTTGAAGATTGTTGGACAAGAAAGCTATTTGCTGGGAAATTATTCGTTATTGCAGTACACGGTATGTACTGGTAGCTTATTCACGGAAAGAAAGAAAATACCAATAGTTTTTGTATATTTAAATGTTTTGTTTTGATACGGTATCAAGCTGCTGCCTGAAACGCGTTTCTGTGCCATTAATACTGCAAAATTTCGTTTTCCGGGATTGATGATTTCATATTCGTTTTGCGTAAAGCGTAATCAAAATGACTGTTCTCCCAAAGCAAGGCAAAGTTCGTTATACTGCATCGTGTAGAATGATTCAAAAATGCAAATGTACACTTTTTTGGGGAGCAACTTCAGAATACCGGGCCACTTTTTTTCGTGTATAAATCTATTGCTCCCGTGCTACCGCAGTGGCGTGGGTAAATAATTAAAGTAAGAGGCATTAAACTACTGCTACCACGGTCCCGCACTCCCGAAGTCATAAAATAATTAAAATAAGAGATGTTAAACTACTGCTACCGCGGTCCCGCACTCCCGAAATAAGAGATGTTAAACTACTGCTACCGCGGTCCCGCACTCCTGAAGTTATGGAATAATTAAAATAAGAGGTGTTCAACTACTGCTACCGCGGTCCCGCACTCCCGAAGTCGACAAATAATTGAGCGCTTGCTTCGGCTCATGGATTAAAGAACGAGGTATACTCATGTGTTCGGCTCATTGATTTAAGAACGAGGTATACTCATGTGTTTAGCGCGCTTGCTTCGGCTATGACTTCGTTACCGTGTGATCAGCTACTGAATCTCGTTATGGCCACCTCGGGACCGCGGTAGCAGGACTAGAAGGCACAAAAAAGTGGCCGGGTATTCTGAAGTTTAGCCTTTTTTGGCAATCAATTTAATCAATGTCTTGCTTTGTTTGAAATTGTTCCTCGGGGGTGGACCCCAGCAGGAGGTTATTACTGTGTATATTTTCAGGGGCATTATGATGGTAATATACTCTCCAACCCTTTCTAAGTCAAAGGCATGAAACTGCCATCTCCACATTTTCCAAAGTTGTTCGGATTATTTTGGGTGAACCCCAGCGGGAGGTTATTGATGTTTGTATCACAGTGTATATACAGTCAAAGCTCCCATAAGCGGACACCCTCGGGACGCGAAAAAAGTGTCCGTAACTGGAGCTGGGCGCTTACGAGAATGGTTCTCGTAAGCGGCCACTAGAGGTATAGGGGATAGATGGCCGCTTACGGGAGCTTGCCCAGTTAATAACAAATACGGTATTGTAACTGGACGTGGATGATGACAAAACAAACACTGAAACATGGTACTGCAATCACTGTAAAATCATTGTGATGAACGGCAATGTGAAGTTGATTGTTAAAAACAAGATACAGAGGTTGTTGATTGGATTTTCTTTCGGGTGTCCGATTACGGGAGCTTAAAAACAAAGAAAAGGTCTAAGTCGTAATCTCTGAAAGTGACTGCGGCTGCTTACGGGAATGTCCGCTTACGAGAATGTAAAAATAGAGAGTTTGTTTGGGAGTTAAAACAGGGTTTCAAACATGGCAGCCGTAAGTAGAGCTGTCTGCTTACAAGAGTGTCCGTTTATAGAGCTTCAACTGTATCTTAGGGGCATTATGATGGTACTATACTCTCCAACTTTTCCTAAGTCAGTGGCATGAAATTGTCGTCTCCACATTTTCGGAAGATGTTCCGATTATTTGGGGAGATTCCTGAGGATGTTCTGACAACTTCTGAGCATTGCCGTTCAAAGAGTACCAAAGGTGTTCTGACAGCTTTCAAACATTTCTGAAGTGTGTGAAATTAACTCAAACACAAGTAATGATGCTCATGTTCTGAATTATTTTCTGCCAAAATCTAATTGATGTTACATTCAATGGGTTTTGGGAGTAAGAAATTCAGATTTGTCAATCAGGTGTAAGAAATTTGCCTGTATGTGTGAAATCAACATTTTGGATCTGTAAGAGTTGGCAGATCTAACCACACAGCTAAAAAGTGGAAATGTGTAGAAGCAGGCAGCCATTGAGTTACAGATCTAGATGTATATATACATGTTACATTTCAAATCTAAATTCAGGTTAAATTATCTTTAACCTAGGTTATTTTTTTCAACCTAGGTAAAATTTAGGATTATAATAATATACATGAAAAAATTACTTGATTCTGATTGGCTGAGACTGAGTGCAGTTCAGATGTAACACCAGTGCAAAAAGTGTAACACCAGTGTAAATTACAAATAGACACGGACGAAAACAACGACCGGGGTTTTCGCTAGGTAAACAACAGTAAAACACCTAAAAGATAGTTCTAAGAAACCAAATACAATTATTAGCACCTCATTCTGGCTAAATGTACGGAAAACGTCTTCCGAAGAGAAAAAAAATATCGCCAACAAAATAAAGTAAAACGAGCAAGCCGAACTAAAAGTTCTGCCCTAAAGTAAAAGGGCAAAATAGTGACGACTTGTCTTGGAACCAGACAGCTTACAGAATGATAATAGCTACACTCGACAGGCGTATAAATAAACAAGGATACAAGTTTTTCAATCCGGCAAGTAAGTTCTTCGCCAAGTTCTTCGCTGGTCTGTCATGGAAAAACGTCCAAACATAAAAGCGCGAAGTTCAACCGAAGAAGAAGTGGACGTGCTATGACAGTAGGAATTTTTTGGTGCCAAAACGCCAGAAGCACTTACATATCTGTAGTTTGTGGTGGCTTTTTGCATTTATCAACTGCCAGGTTTCTTTCATCTTTGGCCGCTCAAAGCTTACATCTCGGTTTTCAAAACGGCCGCCATCCAATTCTTCAGTTTACGCCGAGCTTTCACAGTCTAATATGTACATTGTCTTTAGTCGGTTATTGTTAACCGAGTTGTGCTTCAAAAATGTTTGAAAAACCACAAATTCCCAAGTTTACAGTACAACTGAATGAATCTGAATATTTCGCTCTTGTGAAAGTTTGAACTTGACATGTGTTTGCTGTTCTTCAACCAATCAATTGAATGAAAAGGCGAAAAAAGGCGCGCGGTGTCAAAATTCAACTGGTTTTCTTTTTCTCTCTGTCTCTTTTTTCATGTATATTATTAATAAGTAATCACATGATTTTTCTCGTGCAATTAGGAATAAATAAGCACTTGTAAATTTTTCAAAGACTACAATTTTGTTAGCCTTTGAAAAATTTACTCGTGCTTATTTATTCCTAATTGCACTCGAAATCATGTGATTACCTATATACTTATTGGGGTTAGGGTTTTGGATTGGAGTCATATATTTTTAAAAAATGGCAGATGGCAGATGGTAGGGAAGGGTAAGTAAGATGGTGGAGGGGGTTCAGAGACATCAAGGGAGGGGAGGAATTTTAATTTAATTTTCTACTTATTAACCTAGTAAAAAAAATAAACTAGGTTAAAACAAACATAACCTAGGTTGAAAAAAATGACCTAAAGTTAATTTTGACCTGTAACCTACACAAGAGTGTTTCATCACATTTCAAAACAGCAAGAAGAGAGTTGAAAATACATCATCCAGCTGAGTATTTTGATTAATTTTGAGGTGTTTGGTAATGTGATAAAACACTCTCTAGAGTGTTTGATACATCATCTCCATGGAAACTAAAGCTACAAAGAAAACTAGAAATAAAATCATACAAGTCCTATAGAAGCAGGGTGAGACGAAAATCAAAAAATCAGCTTGCCCTTCGGGCAAGATGTTATTCCATTGTACTAGCCCGAAGCTCTGAGGTGGTAGCCCGAAATTAATTTATTCAATAAAGACAATAAAATTTATTTAATTAATAATGTGGAGCATGGATCAACTAATTCTACAGTACTTATATAGAAACACTCGATTTAACAAATGCTTGTCGCAGTAACAACAGACTTTGTATCAAAATTTGAACATAAACGAGAATTCCAAAACTGAAAGGCCATACAGCTGATAATATACTTCCATGTTCTGTAAAGCTACTGTCATTGTCATTGCTGCATTGCATTGCTCATTTCAACTTAGAAAAAAATTGTACTGTTTCACTTTCCCTCACGAACTGTTTGCTCCACACTTACTGTATTTCTGAATTTGCCATTAAAAAAAAAAAATTGCTTGCCACCCGGCTTGCCCGTCGGGCAACCTGTGTTCTAAAGATGCTAGCCCGGAGAATCATTCCACTAGCCCCGGGCTATCGGACAGCACTTTTGTCGCGCCCAGAGAAGCCTGACTGTAATGTTTTTTTATTTTCTTGTTTTATTTCAGTACATTCGTACTTGTTTGTCTAAGGGAGTCAGACCAATGCTTTCGCTTGTACTCCGTTCCTCGCTTCAAGTTGAAGTACTTGACATGAGTGGGATAAGTCACAGGTCGGTTGGAGGAGCAGCACCCCCACTACCTCAAAAACCACAATCACCGAGTCTATCACTGTGGGGTATTGAGACCCATGTACGAATCAAGGTTGTTTCTGCAGCTAATGTGAATGCCGGGGACTTGATGAAGGTATGCTACCTTTTTTTTTTTCTTTTTTTTTTTTGCATCATTAATAATAAAGAAACACGCACATGCAGCATTAAAAAATAAATTGGGCCAGCATAATTTTTTCATGATTGGAAGAAAGGCCTACTTGAGGGTGTCAATGGGGTTAACTGTTTAGTGTATAATGACGTTTTTTGGCTACCGTAACCGTATAAATAACTAAATATGAACTGTCTAACGTATAAAAGGAGATCGACTTTTTAGCGTATGCGGTATTTAACGTCCAAAGGTTGGCAACTTTTGAGAAACAAAATGTAAATTTCAGTTTACTTTGACCTCGTCTAACTCTTCTGGAGACCCTTTGTAGTCTTTGTAGACCTCCATTTTCTGTCGTTGCGTGTCATGTTGGAGATTGCATGACTTTCTTTAAATTTCGTGACATCCTCTGTGCCTGCACTTTGCCTGTGGTTTTAGTTACCAGTTCCAACCTGTCATTATCTGGTAATGAGGCTGAAGAGGATGAGGATGTTGGAATGTATGTTGTGCCCAATACACTGACCACTCGACATGCGAAGCAAATTAGAGCGGTGGTTAGACTGGACTTGTAAGACAAGGATGGGTAATTGTGACAAACATTACAGAAATTACTGTTTAGTGTGCTTTAATTTTTGGCTATAAATGGTGACAACATTCTTGAAAATCGCTCCTAGGAGCCCACAGGAGATCATAGGAGTACTAATTGTGCCAATACATTGAACAGAAGTGCTGAGTTTATTTCAATAATGGCTTACTTTGCAAAAAAAATACCATCTACAGCTTCTTAAAGTCAAATAATCATACAAATTTACTATTTAATCTCCTTTTTTGCTGTTTACTGACTAAAGCCACTTTTTTAACAGTTTACTGACTAATTGGCTTTTTTTTAGCTGTTTACTGACTAGAGCTATACCCCATTGACACCCTCCTACTTGTACATTTATTTTAATGGGGACCTTTCGATTGGAGTTCAAGTGCAATAGTAGATGTAGTGCATGTGCCTTTTGATAACTTATCATCATGATGATTCAAGCTATCTATCTCAACAGGGAGTATTGAAATTCAAAAGCTGTAAATATCAGTGGCGGATCCAGACCTTCAGCTAAGGAGGGGGCCCGCTTGACTATGAATGTTGAATTCTGTGAAGATTAGCACACTTTCTTTGAAGTGTGCTATTTCCAAAAAACTGAGGTGGGAACCTGGGCCCCCGGGACCCCTCCCCTGGATCCGCCGCTGAATATTCATACTTCACATGCTATCAAAAGGTCCCTAATCTTTCCACGTGGTATCAATATTTTTTTCAGTGTGGTTAACTATCATCAGGTGATTGGTGTTCATCTGTGATGTGTACTTCAAGTTAGGCCTGCTAGCGCTAATCCTTTTTATCTCAGAATGTATGTAAAATAGAATTTAAAAGGCTGTTATGTTTAAGAATCGCTGTTGTTATGAGCGGTACTGTATGTGTTACCTGTTCATGTGTTTAGGTTTGTGTGCGAGCAGGTATTTACCATGGCGGAGATGCACTGTGTGACATTACAAGCACAAAACCAGAAAGTGGATCAAATCCCTGCTGGAACCAATACTTGGATATTGATTTAAATATGGTTGATATTCCTCGCATGGCTCGCCTTTGCCTTGTTATTTATGGTGTTTATGGCGCCACAAAGAAATCAAAAAAGAGAGTAAAAGAGGTAAAAATAGTATTTATTTATTTATTTTTGGATGTTTTATATTATTATAAAGGATTTTCTTGTAGTTAATTTCAGTAATAAAAGCGATTGGTACTTGCCATTAAACCAAACAAACTCAAGGCTGTGCTCTAAGAAAATGACAAGGAGCCCAAAGGTTCCAAACTATGAGATCCAGGGTGCCCAGCATAAAGCTTATATGAAAGAAATAAGACTATCTGGTCGTCCAAAGGCAAAAGTTAGTCACCTGAGGCCCCCAGGCACCCTTAGAGCACAGCCCTGAAACTGGAAATTTTGATTGGAAACCAAATGGAACAGTAATTTTCCAGAAATCTGTTTGGAAATTCCACACTATTAGTATTTTTACCTTCTTATAGGGGTCAAAACAAAAACTCAAGCCTCACGGTCACCCAGATTGATCTCCTGTAGGTTGTTTTTAGTGGTTTGTATTTTCAATTCAATATCGAAGTCTCCTCCCTTGCCCCCCAAGTTTGAAAATACTGTATGTCAGTTTTTAATTTTAATGCTTTTTTTCCCATAATTTTGCAACCATACATTTATTTTAATGTTGTTTTGTGGTTCTTCATAAACGTCAAAGATTAACTTTCTTTCTATTTCCATATTCAAGTTAGATGTCAAATTAAAAGACTGTGTTTGCTTGATCTTTCTAGGAAACCATTCCTGTTGCATGGGTGAACACAACCCTGTTTGATTACCAGGGTAAGTTGCGGCAGGGTCCATTGAAGCTCTTCATGTGGCCTGTGCCTGAAACAATGGCAGATCAACTCAATCCAGTTGGTACAGTTGTGTCGAACATCAACACTGCAACATCTGTCTCACTCAACATTGAGTTTCCAAGCTACTCCCTAGCGGTTGTTTATCCATCATTTGATACGGTAAGAGGAACTCGCAGGGCGTTAATTACATTTATTATCCAACAATGAAGTTAAGTTGGCCCCATCTTTTCATGATTGTCTGAACAGTTTTGTCTAAGTTTATAACTGGTCAACTTCTCATTTCTCATTTACAATAATCATTACATTTCAAGCCACCAGGTGATGAGAATTAAGAAAGTTATCACTTAACAAACAATTTGTTCCTTTCAAGTGATGCATCACCGTATTCTCAGAACATAAAGAAATGTGTGGTTCCAGCACACATGTCCAATACACACAAACGGATACGATTCGTCAAAACACTCTCACCAATCGAACCATTGGTAAAAGATTACCATCGTGAAAGAAGCCTGACGATTCGTACCATTGGTACGGATGGTGAGCTTCTCATTCAGTTGGTCACCATTGGTAAGCTGCATCTCATTAACACCTGAGAGCCAGGCAAAAACGATTTGTCGATTGGTACCAATGGTTCCATTGGTACAAACGAACCATTGGTAAAAGATTACCATCGTGAAAGAAGCCTGACGATTCGTACCATTGGTACGAATGGTGAGCTTCTCATTCAGTTGGTAACCATTGGTAAGCTGCATCTCATTAACACCTGAGAGCCAGGCAAAAACGATTTGTCGATTGGTACCAATGGTTCCATTGGTACAAATAAAAAAGGAGTAAGTCGATTGGTATACTATCGGTAAGCCACATCTTATTAAGGCACAGTGAATACAACAACAAAGAATGTACGGTAGCCGACAGGAAAAACAGATACACATGTATATTCCTCGTTCTAAAAGTGAGCAACCGGAGGCAAACATTTAAATTTGTGCGTTTGCACGCACAGTAAACACATCAGAGTGTACGGTAACCGACAGGAGAAACAGATACACATGTATATTCCTCGTTCTAAAAGTGAGCAACCGGAGGCAAACATTTAAATTTGTGCATTTGCACGCACAGTAAACACAACAACAGAGTGTACGGTAACCGACAGGAGAAACAGATACACATGTATATTCCTCGTTCTAAAAGTGAGCAACCGGAGGCAAACATTTAAATTTAGGCGTTTGCACGCACAGTAAACACAACATCAAAGAGTGTACGGTAGCCGACAGGAAAAACACATACACATTTATATTCTTCATTCTAAAAGTTAGCAACCGGAGGCAAACATTTCAATTTATGCCTTAAACTTTTTATATGAGCGTCGGGCGGCTCGTTGGCCGAAATTAAGAAAGGATTACGGTGCCAGAATGATTATTTTGTTCCTTCTTTAAGCATGATATCGTGAAACACAAGCGTTGTTAAATCGCGTAAGCTCAAAAGCATATTCTTCGTTGTAAAGCGCGAAAGCCCGAAGGCAAATTCTATGCTCTAAAAGGTCAAAAGAAGCGGCAAACACAATGACTACGGTGTTTATCCCTCATTCTAAAAGAATGCGGCCGGTTGCCACGTATGAACGACGAAAACCACACACTAAAGCCTGAGTGCTCAAAATCTATAAAAACAATGTTATTTGTCTCCAGCTGTTGTCGCCAAAGTTTGATAGCATATAGCACACATAGCGTGAATGCCCGAAAGCGCCAGAAGCAATTGTTTTTCCGTTTTTGTTTTTGTTTTTTTTACCGTCAGGCGGTCGTTGGCAGGAACTAAAAACGAACACCGACACACTGAAGCATCAGACCTACTCTCCTTCGTAGACAAACTGTATAAACACATGTATTTTGCTCTTTCTTAAGCATGAAATCCAGAAGCGCAAAAAGCCGAAAGCATATTTTTGGTTCATGAAGCGCGAAAGCTCTAAAGATATTCTTCGTTTTAGAACGCAAATGGTTTGAAAGTATATTTTACTATCACGAGGCATGTTAAACACAATGTGTAGTTTTCGTTCGTAAAGTGTGAGTTATTCGCCGTTCTAAAACACGAAAGCCCTTACATGTAAAATCACCATGTATATTTTCGTCCTCTAAGTCCGAAAGCCCTAAAGTGATATACATCTTTCATATTCTTCACTCTGGAAGCGGGAAAGCTCCAAACACAATGTTTATTTTTCGTCACTGGGCGCGACAGCTTCATATCTTCCTCGTTGTTTAAAAAACGAAAGCTCAGCTAATTGCATATTCTTAGGCTTAGTTCTAAAGCGGGCTAAAAACCTTCATTAGATGTCGGGTTTTTTTGTCCTTTACAGGGGTTTTTGTTCTTTTTGTAATTTTGTATTTTTTTTTTTTTTTGGTGTTTTCCTTTTTATGGTGCACAGATGTTGGTGTTTACTGTTTTGGCAGGCCGTTGAGGTATAGTAGTTTCCGGTGATCGAGGTCGTAATAAAACCAGCTGCTTCGTTTCTGGTCGGCAATGTTCAGGACGAAATCAACTTGCCTCGCTATCGTCTCTGCTTTTTCGGGTGCCCAACTCTGTGCCAGCAGAATCCATCTGCTTATCAAGTTTGGTGAGCAGCCATTTCCAATGCAAAGAGCACCAGTTTAAAAGTATCTTTATCGCCAATCGCGGTTTCCGCCAAAAAGCCATTCTCATTTCCTCAGGCCAGAGTTTGATGGGGAAGAAGGCGTCTCCGTTCAAGGTTTTGAAGAGGTCTGCCCTTTCTCTTGAAACTTCTCGTCGTGATAAATACCTCACTGTTTCGCGATACTCTCGTAGAGTAGCCATGGTTGGAGACGACTGGATTCAACTGCCCAGAAAATGCACCCACTGGTGTATTTAGAAGCAAACAGTGTTTTTTTGCACCTCTATTTCTTTTGTTTTTTTGGTCATTGTAATACATCTAGCGCTCTTGATTGCGGTACCCTTTATTTTAAAGAATGAAATTCAATCACACCTTTGTACTCATTTTTCTAAACACAAGAAATAACGCTAAAAACTTCTTTGTTTAGTGGTCTTTAGCGTTTTAAGTCAAAGGTTGAGGAATTGCCTGTATGAATATTCCCATACCACACATATCCAGGGCAGTGGAAAATTTTTATTGAAGATGATCACAATGCTCGCAGCGAGCGAGACTCCACAAAGTAAATATTGACGGTTACACAGGTCGAACTTGCCCCAAAAATGTAAGTTCACTTTTTCTCCACAGATATCTCTAGGGGAAGAAGAAGAGTCGAAATACAATCATTTAATAAATATAGGGTGTTAAAACGACAAATCGGATCCGACTACAGGAATCGATCATTCAAAGATAACTTACAACTTGACGTACAAAAGCAACACTTACAGGTTGCTTACTGAGGAAGCGTAGTCGCAAGATACAATCCACAAGTTTGAATAGAACTGTTTTATGTGATGAAGTGATGAAAAGGCATTAGCTTCAATTCATTCTTGATACGTTTGCTTTCACAATCGGTCCTTCGGAGCCAAAATTGAAGGTTTGTGCTTCGGGATCCGTCAACTTCATTTCCCCTTGCGACACGATTTCACACAAATTGTGACATGACTGGCTGATCAGAGGTCAAACAAGGATGAAACTTGTGGGCTGGTGGGGAGGGGGCTGGGTTGTCGGTCGGTGTTTACAGCAGGAGAAAACTTGAGGGGTTGAAGAGCATTCGACTCTTTTTTCACAGCAAGAGAAAACTCAGCTTATCCTCCACTTGGCCAATGTGCACTTACTTACTTGTGTATTTGTGTAAGATTTCTAGTAGTTTTCTGTGTTTTCTGTTATTTAACGTTTATACCATAACTTCTGTACATGAACGTGCTCTTAAAAATAGATTACGATCATCTTTTCTTATTAATGTTTAACGTACATACAATGAATATGCATTCACTTATTTCCTCTAGCTCGCATACACTAAAATTTTCTTTGCGGTCGATGAACAGCACGGTTCGCCCTTGGTGGACTATGCATGTTACACCTTGTTTACATCGTTAATGGCAGAAAATATGAATGCAACGAACGATTTAAACCTAAAATGCCCGTCTCTAAATGTAAGAGGTCTAAACAAAACATTCAAACGCCGGTTAGTTTTTCGGTGGCTACACAAACAAAAACAACAGTTTATCTTTCTGCAAGAATGCTACTGTACAAATTTATGCACATCTCAGTGGAGAAATGAATGGGGAGGTAATGTGTTTTTCAGTCATGGCACAAACCACAGTAAAAGCGTGATGATCTTAATTAACCCCTCGCTAGAGTGTAAAATCGAAAGAGTTATTTCTGATAAGAATGGCAGGTTCATTACCCTTAAAGTGTCTATCCAGCCCATAGGATTTTTATAGTTTTGGTATCTCTATAACCCATAAATAACTACTCCAAAAAACATTTTTGTATTCCGCCTCTTTTTCCCCCCGAAATCGAGCTTTAAAGTTCCCGCTTCAGCCACGCCCAATGAACTTGACCGCGTCGTCGAGGTTTGGTGACGAGTGACGTCACTTCAGGATCGTCGCGAAACTAGTGGGTGGTCATTCGCTTGACAACCAGAGGTTTATACATCTCAGCGCAATCGTTTCATTCGTTTCAACCGAAAACTGTTTGGAAGAACTCTTTAAAGCTTCATGGAGGACAATGTTTGATCATCTGAAGGAGAGGAAAGCCTTGTGTCAGAATCGTACGACACGAACGATGAGATTGAGTTCGAGGAACTAGAATCTGACAGTGAAAATAAGCTTAATGATAACAACATTGGAGAAGATGCAGGACCGTATTCTAGCGAGCCTTTAGCCTATTGTTATTGTCAATATTTACGCTCCAAATGACATTAATCAGCAAATAACGTTTTTCTCAAAACTAAACCAGCTGTTGCAAGAATTCGCTCAAGAAAATATAATAATAGGAGGCGATTTTAATTGCGCGCGTTCTTCAAAAGACAAAATGGGTGGCAAACCTGTCACTAAAAAAGCTTCCGTCATAAAGAGTAATGAAACCCTTTGTGAGTCTTACAACTTACGGGACATCTGGCGAAATCTAAATCCTGAACTCTCTTGTTTTACTTGGAGAAACAAATCACTAAAAGTACAATGCCGGTTAGACTATCTCCTTATCTCAGACGAACTCAGCAATCTAACTAAAATGTGTGACATTCTACTTGCACCTGAAAGCGACCATTCAGCAATATCTATTCACATCCAATCAGAAGCCTTAGCTCAAAGAAAAGGTCCCGGGTTTTAGAAGTTTAATACCGCGCTCCTTCAGGATGAATCCTACATTGACACCTTACGAATAAATATCTCTGAATTTAAATCAAAATACTCTGGTTTAGTTGATTCAACCTTAAGGTGGGACCTTATTAAGATGGAAATTAGGGGCTTTACTGTAAAATATTCCAAACGGAAAGCTAAAGCATTCAGAGATTGAGAAATTGCGCTGCAAGAAAAATCAACGCCCTGCAGGCACAAGCTGAAAAGCACCCTCACAATAGAAGCATAATAATTGAACTTCAAGCAGAAAAATCGCGGCTTAAAAGAATCATGACTCACAAGACAAAAGCAGCTGTTCTAAGGAGCAAAGTGAGATGGCACGAGCAAGGTGAGCGAAATACGAATTACTTCTACGGTCTAGAGAAAAGAAATTATAACAATAAAACAATAACAAGGTTAAAAATTGGCGAAAATATTTTTACTAGTAATCAATTCGAAATTCTGGATAGAGAAAAACTTTTCTATGAGTTTCTGTATAAAACAAAAAATGTAAACCCAGAAAAATTTGAAAATTCGATTTTTTTAACCCAGAAAACCTAACAACACTTACAGAAGATGAGAAAACATCTTGCGAGGGACAAGTCACCGAAGATGAATGTTACGAAGCTCTTAAAAATTTCGAATCACAAAAAACGCCAGGCACGGACGGTTTCCCAGCAGAATTCTACCGCTTCTTTTGGCCCGAAATCAGCAAAGAAATGACAGACAGCTTCAATTATGCCTTTCAATCTGGAACGCTCTCTATAACTCAAAGAAGGGGAGTCATCTCACTCATTCCAAAAAAAGCAAGGACAAAACGTCTTAAGAGAACCTAAGGCCAATATCTCTGTTAAACGTGGACTACAAAATACTCACTAAAACCATAGCAAAAAGAATTGAGAAGGTGCTACCCAATATCATAAACGTTGACCAAACTGGTTATGTCAAAGGTTGTTACATCGGCGAAAACATCCGCCTAATACAAGACGTACTGCATTTCACAAATTTAACAAAGCAAAAAGGAATAGCTATTTTCCTTGACTTCAAAAAAGCTTTCGACTCGATTGAATGGCCCTACCTCAACGCCGCCCTGGAACTTTTTAACTTTGGACCGGACATTTTGAGTTGGATCAAAATATTTTACAAAGATGTCTCTAGTTGCGTCATTAATAATGGCCACGCCTCTACTTTCTTTCCCCTACAAAGAGGGGTTCGTCAGGGTTGTCCCCTATCAGGAATACTCTTCGTCTTGGGAATAGAACTCTTCGCAAGAGCTTTGAAAAACAAATCATCTCTGAAAGATATTGAAGTTAACAACCACGAAATAAAAATTGATCAGTATGCTGATGACACTACTGTTTTTGTTCGTGACAGAGAATCGGTTTTAGAGCTGCTTATCTTACTCGAAGAATTTAGTTCTCTTTCCGGATTAGAAATTAATACGTCTAAGACTGAGGCATTGTGGTTAGGCCAGTGGAAGGACAACCAAGACACCCCCTTTGGTTTAAGTGGCCAAAAGATCCAATACTTTCTCTAGGTGTTTTTTTCTCGCACAACCAAACTGATGCAGATGAGCTTAACTTCGATGCCAAAATACGAGATTTAGAGAAATCACTCCAAATGTGGCAGAGAAGAAAACTGACGCTGTATGGGAAGATAAATATAGTTAAAACGTTAGGCCTTTCTAAATTGATTTTTAATGAACATGTACTAATAAACCTTCAGCGAAACAAAATTATTAAACATAACTTGAATGAAGTAAAAGCACTTATGCCTAAATGGATATAGCGAAATCACTCAGTGTTGTTTTGCGTTTGTATATCTACAGGGACGGTGGAGCCTGGGGAGGGGGGGGATTTTAACAAAACAATTATAACACTTGCACTTGTTGGATATGAGATCATTATAGCCAACTTGGCACTACATCTCATACTCATGGAATAATTGTTAAATATATGACAAGGCAATTCTGAGTATTTTCTAAGTCCCCATAATAAGATGAACTTCACCAATAGAATACCAATGGACTGCCATTCATTCCATTGGTACCAATCGTACCAATAGAACCAATGGACGAGTAGAATAAGCCCCTCGACTTGACAAGCCGATGGAGAATATTTTCTAAGTCCCCATAATGAGATGTACTTCACCAATAGAATACCAATGGACTGGACATTCATTCCATTGGTACCAATAGAACCAATGGACGAGTAGAATAAGCCCCTCCACATGACAAGAAGATGGAGAATGTTATCTAAGTCCCCATAATGAGATGTACTTCACCAATAGAATACCAATGGACTGGCCATTCATTCCATTGGTACCAATCGTACCAATAGAACCAATGGACGAGTAGAATAAGCCCCTCCACATGACAAGGTCATTGTGAATATTTTCTAAGTCCCAATAATGAGATGCACTTCACCAATAGAATACCAATGGACTGGCCATACATTCCATTGGTACCATGAGTTACAAATCACCAATAGAATTCCAATCGCAAGTAACTTTATCCATTGGAATCCGTTTGTGTATATTGGACAACCCTCCAGAAAATATCCATAACCCTCCCCCCCCCCCCCCCCATGGAAGGTTTTTTAGTTTTAACCCCCCACCCCCACCCCATCGGAATTTCCGTTCCAGAGGGGTCATTGATTACCCCCCACCGGCCCCTTCAGAATTTCCATTATTTTTAACATGGACTGAGCTATACCCCCTGGAAAATCCAAATCATTTTGTTCTTTACAAAGTGAAGACTACAACTCAGTTACACAAATAAAATATGATAGCCTTTAATCAAAAACTCTATCTTCAGCTCCATTTTACAGTCAAATGCATTCAACCGTAGCCACCCAACAAAGTTTTTGACATCTTTTTGACAAGTTTTTGATTACTTTGATGAGTTTTACGGTTTCCGGTTGCTTTAAACTGCCAATCAGATGCCTTGAAAAATGGAAGGCAGGGTATCAACCGTTGCATGATTCGTCTTCAAAGTCAGAGTTTGAAAGGGTTTCAAACAACGCTTCGCACGAGCGATTATGCCAAGTTCAACTGGCGATAAATAAATTGTATGCCAACAAAAATTTGGTCAAAGTTAACTTTTCGCACAGGAAATGTTTTCTGGGTTTGTAAAACCAGTTGAAACTGAACGTTTCACAGATCGTTTGTATAAACCATTGTGCAATCGGAAGCCATCAAACTAATCAAAAACTTGTCGAAAAGATGTCAAAAACTTATTCGGGTGGCTACAGTTCAGCGCGTTTGACTGTAAACAACACAACATGTTGACATCGTAACTTCTACGCATACACGTAACCTGCTTTATTATTCTTTGCCATCCAGTTTGAAGTGAAAATAAGTGTTTAAATTTTAAACTGAGTGTTTACATTTTAGTTTCTTCTCTGTTTTGAGCTGAAGTCTTCGGTTCCTCTTCATTGTATGCTAAAGCAGGCCAAAGTAAATAAAAATTGCAACTTGCAACATTCCTTGCTGGCCTAGTTATTTACCTAAATGTCTGCCTTGCAATTTACTGAAGCTTTGTTTTTAGGATTCCAGCAACTTCATAAACGGCCGCCTTCAATATCGCATCGTAAACATCTTTCACGTTCATCCAAACTAATTTCACTAGCTTAGCAGCCAGGCCTTTTGAGAGGTTGAGCAAAAGTAACCCCAATTTTAAAAAAATTGTGTGTCATTAAAATGTCATCCCCTTTAGAAAAAGAACCTCTTAACAAACTTTCCCAAGGTAGCGAACGCAATACTAAAATATAACAGAAGAAGAGAGAGAGCTCCAAATACGCCTTCCATACGTTGGACTTAAAACAAGACACCAGTGGGAGTCTGGGGACGAGTTTCCCGTGTCACGTCCACCATTTTGACTCGGTCACAAAGAAAGAAACATCTTTGTAGTGCTAGTAAGTGCTAGGAAACTCGAATGAAGAACAGAAACATTAAAGCTTATGATCATCTCAATGGAAAGGAGCTTTATTTTTTGTTACAAAACAACGTATGTAAGTATTTCAAGCTTTGGATCGATTGTGTGTTGTTTCATTTTTTTCGTGTTTCTTCACCCTCTGGAAAAGGAGCTGCCCTTGAACCCCCTCCACCCCTCGGAAATTTCTAGGTTTAAACCCCCCCCCCCCCCTCCCTCCCCCTCAGAATTTCCAGTGACCTTCCATGGGGAGGGGGGTGGAGTATGGATATTTTCTGGAAGTACCCAATGTAAAGTACCATGCAGCAAGTAAGGAGAATTAAGATGGTTCTGTTTCTTTGACTTTTAAATGCATAGGTTGCTGAACTTGCTGCAAAAGTTACTGATGCCAACATTTTTGTGAGTATACTACATTAACTCATAAATTTTTCAGCCCTTTGCTTCTGATATTAATTCAGTTTGCCTTGAAGTACACTGTATGAGGAAACAATTTTTATTTGCATTGTTGCTTGAACTGACGTTTTGCTAGTGTATATGTCATAGCCTTTAAGGTTTTATTGTTTTAATCTCTTTTATTTACTTGTGATGACCATTCTGGGCCCAGTTGTTCAAAGGGCGGATAATGCTATCCACTGGATAAATCACTATTCAGAGGATGGTGTAGTTTGTTTTGTCAACGTTAATTTATCCACTGGATGGCAATATCACTGCCAAAAAGACCAAGAGAAGAGCAATATTCTCTCAAACTTATGGTTCCAAGCTGGTGAAAGTTAATAAGAACTTAATTTTATGACTCTCTTTGCCACGCTTTTGCGTCATTTTGCCAACCAGCCAGGAATTGCCATTGTAAGTAATGCCTGTGGTCATTAAAGGGGATAGTCTGGTCCCAGAAGCAGTTTAGCAGACAGACTATACCAGGGTTGAATTTGTCTGCGGCACAGGCTAATCTTATTACTATTATCATTATCATTATCAAAAGCAACATGTAGCATGGGCCATTATTCCAAGGATATTGAGCTGTAAAAATAAAATGTTAGCGTAATATTCAACAAATTTGTTGTCAATGCAGGGAGGAGCAGATCCATCATTACTTGAGCAATTGCGGCAGATTGTAAACCGTGAGCCCTTGGCCCCGATCTTTGAACAAGAAAAGGAGCTGGTTTGGGAACGGAGGTTTGTCTTCTTGTCTTGGGTTGTTGTCATCAAGCTGTGATAATCTCCTTAATTTTATGTACACTATATATGACCCTCCACGGGAAAACAGGGAATAAGGTGAACTCACGCGCACGGCACGGAAGCAACACATTTGCACGGTCCTAACTCGACACGCTTATCGTGCGATTATGCAAATTAAAACAATTGATTTCCAACGATGTGCTTGTGGCCTTTGTTTGCATCTGGCTAACACAGTAGAGCTTTGTTTTATAACACGGTAGATTGACACGGTTATTTTCAACACGGTAAATTTCTTAGCACGCTAAGCTTCTTAACACGGTAGATTTCTTAACACGCTAGACTTCTTAACATGGAAGATCTTAACACGCTAGACTACTCAACACTCTTTCTTCCTCACCGAGTACATTCTAAAGGTAGATCTGGAAATCCTTTTTATAGCAAAACATTACGAAAAGAAATTGTTTGACGAACTAAGTGTTTAGCAAAGTTTGTAGACTGCAAGCAGTCCCTCTTTCGCTTAGTCCGGTAAGCAAAAAGCTAACAAAGTCAAGATCGAAAAACGTCCTCTAGTTTTTCGCTCGCGATTTTGTCCTCGCTCGATAGTCTGACTCAAAGATGAATTGCTCGAGGTCAACAAGGTTTGACTCGCAACGGCACTGCGAACGCTAATAAGTTTTCACTGCAAGATGTAATGAAATTATACTTGGCCGAATCTGTGAAGCATGAAAATGACAAGGCCTCGTTATCCGACTGAGGGATCCCGGGTTCAAAAAAATTGTTTCGTGTTGTAAGCTTCATGCCTGGAACAGCCGCTTGGAGCAAATGAGTGATTGTTTAAGCTTGAACGACTTGACTTCTAAACTTCAAAACAAGAATTTAAATTCCTGGAAACTAAAGAAGGTCACGTCTCAGTCATGCTTCGTCGTACACGAATGCTGGTTTTAAATAGCTTTACCACCAAAATCATAAACTGTCCGTGGTTTTGACTAGCAAAGTGAATAAACGGGAAATTTCTGGTGTAAAATATCAGAATATATGAGCTTTCTCTCATGGAATTGGAAACAACTAAGCTTCCCTGGTAAGTACGAACAATAGTGATGCAACTGCTCGATCATTTCCCTCCCAGGGAAAGTTATGGTTTGTTGACACGGTCATCATGTTAACATTTTGCACGCATTGACACGGTGACCTTGTCAGGATGACCGTGTTAAGAAGACCGTGTCACCGAAACATGATTAACGTGTCTTAACATGCTGCTTTGTTTTAAGCATGCGAGGAAAAACAATAGCTTTGCTACTATCCTAGTAATACTCAGTAACAATAGTGTGCATTGTAAACACGAGTTTGGTACCGTGGGAAAGTTTAGTCTCCAACAAAAATGCCTATTGTTCTTCTTCATGGGAGGGTAGTACTTTGACTTTAGAAGTTAATGGGCTTTGATGCTACTTAATCCTGGCAATTAATTTGTGGATGCGTAGACAACTATAAGTAGCTTCCAAGTCTTCGATTTCCTGGCGCGCGTTCCACCAGTACCAATCTAAGATATTTTTCTCTTTCTTAAAAAATAATCGTTTCAGGATAGTTTACACGCTGCTTTGTTTTAAGCGTGCGAGGAAAAACAATAGCTTTGCTACTAATGAGGAAAGTGACTTACACGGTGCTAGCATCGTGTTGAGACACGCATCTTTTGTTTAAACGTGCGAACATGCCGTGCGCATGCGTTCACCTTATTCCCTGTTTTCCCATGGAGGGTCACATATACTTAACAATTGTTTCATGAGCGCACATTGGATATAACTATCTCATATTCAACAAGCGCAAGTATAATAACTGTTTTATTAAAAAGACCCAAAGAAGTTCAATATTTGAGCTCCCCAGCTGTTCTGGCTGATGCATAAACCTACCATATTAGTGGTCCATGGTATATGAGCTCATAATTACACTGTGGAATGTAAACCAATCAAAACTCAGGAATTGCAATATATGTTAATTACTTTGATTCTTTTTTATTTCTGCTGTTGTTGTACATGTTGTTCCAAAAGTATCTTCCTAAGTACATGTACATTTTATTGTTGTTGCAGAATTGACTGTCGAGAACATTTTCCGCATGCTCTAGCAAAACTGTTGTGCTGTGTGAAGTGGAACAGCAATAAAGACGTTGCTTTGGTATGTACAAGTGAATTTTTACAGTACCCTGTCTCCTTGATTAATTTATTCAAGAATTTTGGAACCTGTTGGTGGAACTCTACTTGTAACTTACCCAAGGTAACTCTGACAAACAAAGATAAAAATAATCACCCTTCAAAAATTTGTTCAAAGTGGCTCTGTCTTTTGTTGTCATTTACAAATGTTACGATTTTTTAAAGAGTGCGGCCCTCAAATAAGCACTGCCATGCTGCAACTGCAGCACTAAAAATTTAAGGAGCGCTGTTGCATGGGATTTTAGAAAGTAATGTGTTATCATAGTAGCAGTTGTTCTTCTGGACACATAACAAACATTAAAACTTTTATATGTTTCAGATGCAAATTCTGCTTCAAACATGGCCCAGACTAGATCCAGAGCAGGCTTTAGAACTGTTGGATTACACATACGCAGACCAAGAAGTGAGGAAGATTGCCGTGCAGTGTATTGAAAAAATGAGGTTGGTATTTTCTTGTCTCAAGGTGTAGCAACGTTCTTTCCAAGAATGTAAATTTCATTGTTTCAACTGCTTACTTCTAGTTTAATCACTGTACAATGTATGTGTTGGGGAGGCATGGTGGCCTAATGGTCAGTGTACTGGACTCTGGATCGGGCGGTCCGGGATCAAGCCCTGGCTGGGGCACTGCATTGTGTTCTTGGGCAAGATACTTTACTCTCATAGTGCCTCTCTCCAGGTGTATAAATGGGTACCGGCGAATTTACTGCTGGGTGTAACCCTGCGATGGACTAGCATCCCATCCAGGGGGGAGTAGAAATACTCCTAGTCGCTTCATGCTCCGGGGACCGGGATGAACTCCGGCCTGATGGGCCACTAGGCTCGTACACAGACTTAACCTTACCTTTACAATGTATGTAGCATGATGGTCAGCTGTGATTGGTGGATTTTAGACTTCAACATACTGGGGAGAAAATAATTGTTTCCTTGTTATCTTCATGTACATTTTATGTTCACTGTCATACATGTAGCTGCATGTACAATTTATCTCTGTTCACAATACATGTAAAACTGCACAGGCCAACAACCAAACAGTGACATTGCATGGACTTTTGTAGAGCTGTGTTATCAGTGTGCTTTAGTTTTTTTTATTATGATTGTTTGTTTTTTTTGGCAGTGACACAGAAATCTCTCAGTACCTTCTTCAGCTAGTCCAGGTAACAATACCTTATATCTGTTTGTTTGAACTGAGTTGAAGTGACTTCTTGACTGATTGCAATAAATCACCTGACATGTGTTTGATTGATCTTAGTTGAACTGACTTGACGAATGATTGCAGTGGCAGTCGCTTGACATCTAATTTCACTACCAATATTATCACATTGCATCCACTCTCATTGGTTACCTCAAGGTCACATGTCATTTAACAATAAATCAGTTTCCCATCAAAAGTCTCTGAGCAGGCCACATTGCAAAATCTATAACGTCAGAGGGTAACAGTGCACTGTTACCCACAAATGTTTTCCAACAACCACCATTCTTTGAATGTCTCCGTTGTGCCATGTTACAAATCTCTCAATGACTGGTCCCTTGGTAAACAGCTGAGAATCTCAATGTTTCCTAAGGCAGAGCCAAGGGAATCATTAAGATTCAAGGGAAACAAAATTGGCAGATGTTATAGCTTTGTTGGACTCTCCCCTAGTTTGTCATCACAGTAGTTTTGTTCACTCTGTATATGAACCTTTTGTGATGCGAGACCTGTTGTTGTCGTGTCTGCAGGTTCTGAAGTATGAATCGTACCTAGACAATGACTTGACAGAGTTCTTACTGAGAAGAGCTCTAAAGAATCAGCACTTTGGACACCAATTGTTTTGGTTTCTCAGGTAAAAATAATGATTGATTTGCCTTATTCAGTTACTTGCCCTTCTTTTAAAAAAGTCTAAAAAAAAGGCAAGTTGGAGCATCATCCTTCATTATGATTTCTGTGAGTAGTTTGATTTACAGTTCAGAGTACTTTTCTACCAAAACCTAATGTTGTAAAAATGGAATTGTCAATTTTATGTTAAGGTTCATATGAAAATTTATCTGCTCAACTCGGCCACATGTAACAAGCTAACAGTAACTGTACAAGAAGACTGTGGCACAGCTATAAATAAATAAATAAATAAATAAATAAATAAATAAATAAATAAATAAATAAATAAATAAATAACAAAAAAAGGCTTTATTCAAGGTTTTAAACAAACGTTGAAACTTACAAAGTCCATTATAAATGAAGATAGAACTAGCTAGCTATTTAGAATAAAAAAAGACATCTATTTACAAAGCACTTCTTAAACCTCTCTGTGTTAACACGTGGGATCTTGTAAGGATGCGTCCCACTGCGTAAAGCGCGGTTCTTAAGTGGGGGGAGAAGATCCTGCAAGGGATGCGAGGAAGTACCCATAATACTTTTCCAGAGCCTCACATCTCTGTCTTTAACAACCTGTTGAATCGATGATTCATGCTATGACACATTCATGAATTATTTTGTGTAAATCAAACCTACAACTCATTTGCGAGGAGAATTTTGTTTATAATAAGTCTGTGTGCAATTATTCTGATGTGAATATGTAGGTCCTCAATTCTTGCAACCTAACCGTAATGATAGACAGTAACAGTATGGCTGCTGTTGTTATTTGACTCATCAGGGCTGAAATGGAGAACCCTGAAGTCTCAGTCAGGTTTGGTCTGATGTTAGAGGCATATTGCCGTGGTGCACCATCACACATGAAAAGCCTGCAGCGCCAGGTTAGTCTGTGCGACAATTCCCACTAATGGAATGAGTTGCAGTTTGTACCTTTTTACTGAATACAATTAGCCTAGTTTTGTTTTGAAAATCTGTTTACTGTTTACTTTTCTTTATGAACGAAGTTGTGTCGTTTTTCACATATTCTAGTAAATTCTATTTAGTAAATTCCATTTGATTAATGCTCAAGGCCGCTTTCAATTACTCTTAGCTGAATGTTTCGTTTCTAGCTTTGTGTTTCAGTTGGTGGAGTTAATTAAAACATGACAAAGAACCCAGCTGAATGTAGTGTGGTCAACTAAAATCTTTCTGTCTCGTTCATCCCCATCTCACTCAATAACCAAAATTTGAATGGTATCATCATGATAATTCAGAAATAAATATAGGCCAGAAAAAACATCTCCAGGGGGAGTTCCGCTTTTATGCTTGCCTAAATCTTTATTCTCTATCCTATTAGGGAGGTTGTTCCAGGCTACCTTCCAGGCATAGATCACAACATTATTAGTGGTTCATGTACATGGGGGAAAGATTAGAGAAACAAAGATCTATAAAATAACAAAGAACTAGCAGTTGACCTCACAACATTTTTTTTTTCAGTCGCAGGCTCTTGGCAAGATGAAGGCTGTCACTGAGTTACTGCAGCTTATAGACAGGGTATTGTTGATATTTTTTATATTAATTTATGTTCAGAGAAAAAGAAAAGTCGTACACTTAAATAGCCGCTTTCATTGATAGGTGTATAGCAGCTATCTTTCGACATCCATCTTTCGACATACTAAGCAAACAAGACTGGTTGAAATACACCAGGCACAATCCACTGGCATGACCTTCTGAACTTGTGCCATTTCTCAGAGCTGTAGGCAGGATTTTGCTTGGGTGGTTTCAAGCACCAGAAGCATGAGCGTCTGGAGGGGGATTGCGGGGTATAATTTTGACAGAAAAATCAAATTGTTGAAGTCCACTTTTCCTGCATTCTCAGAGCCATTTTAACTCTTTCTCTCAGAATGAGTGGACTTTTGCATCACGTGAGGGGGTGCGGACGCACCCATCACACCCCCTACCTACGCCCCTGTTTCCATAGCAGTGACATGAAACAAACACCAGTATGCAGCAGTTGTGATTGATTCTTTTCAAACAGCACATTGAAAGATAATGTCGAAAGGTGGGTTTTGAATTTAGCGGCTATGCACGTAACACTGAAGGCAGCTATAAGGAAGAAGGTTTGAATTATGATTTTCAGTGTGTTGGATGCTTGGTGGAGTGACCTGGGTCAGAGGGCTGGCCAGTTTCTCTTACTGCAGGAGGCAGAGGTCTAGCATTTTAGCCAACTACAACTAGTCCAGCATGCAATCAGGGGGAGTAGCCAAGTTCCTTAAGGTATTAGGTGCCCTTTCAGACCGCTTCCTAATCGCGCACCTAATCCTAATTGATTCTCTCAAACTGCGTTCCTTTATTACTTAATAAATGTATATTTCTGATTTGGAGTCTACACATGTATTTTTGTGAATTTTATGTCTGATTCCAGTTTTTTGACATTTTCTAACAAATGACCCATGATCATATCACGAGTTCCAACTCCCCGAGAATTTGATGGAATTTAAACTTATTGACATTTTTGTGAACCGCAGATGTTGTTCTTTAAAAAGGTGTCTGTGATTAGTGATTGGTTTCCTTGTTTATTTCAAAGTTTGGTTATCGGTTTTCGGGAGGTTATCCGTGAGAAAATGCGAATATCTCCGAAACAAAGCCGGAAATAAAATTCCCAGACACCTTATTTTAGCTAAGGTGTAAATCTCACAACATGCGAAATTTGAAGTCAATCGATTAAAACCTGTCTGACTTGGAGCTTCGAGAATATGCCGTAAATCGCAAATTTTTATTGCCGAGAAAACTGCCCCTAAAGTTTTTGGGCTCCCTGCAGCTAGGTGTCTGCTTAATTAGGCAAATCTGTCGGCAAAACCGTCGTCTTTTCATATTTACTGTGCAAGTCCACTGGAAGCCACGAAATTCGATACAACACCGGCTCCAGGTGCACAAACAACACGTACTGATAATAACACGGTTATTTATCGGTAACTTTCAATGAACCCGAAAGCATCGATGTTTTTTAGTTGATGCTCAGTTTCTCTTAATTTTATAGAACAATGAGTGTCCCAGGAAAGCAAAGACTGAACAAAATGCGCCAGGGAAAAATACATGTATACAAAGATCGCCGCCGCTACGAATGATGCAGACAATAACAACGTCGTTTCTCCCCGAGACTTGCTTCTTGAAGGAATGAAATTCTTTTATCTCAGTGTTAATTCTTCTTGGAAAGATCGTACATTTTCATGTAACACTTGTTGAACACGCATGATATGAAGTCAACAACAGCTTTCAAAATGTAATTCTTTGAAGATGGTTATTGTTTATTACAAACATATTCACCCTCCACTTTTCTGTTAACGCTTTTCGCCTTTCCTGACACCTATTTACATATACGACCACTTACATATAACAAAACCTAAAGCGAAGAAAATATCTACCGCAGCGTGCACTGTTTGATTGAAAATGACTCGACTCACGCATTCGATATCGCGTGCCAGTTGATTGATGACATGCATCAATTACCTTGATGACAAACGAATGACAACGCCGTTCTACATTTTTAACTCGGAAAATTCCGAGTTCTGGTGATGGGGCCGATTTCACTCCTTCCCTCGATTCCTGTAAACATTTTAATTGAATTAATTAATTAAAGACTCTCTGTCGACCGGCAGGCATTGCATGCCTCGCCCGAGGTTTCGTAGCCTACAAAACCTCAATTTGTCGATCATTTCGCTCTTCAATCCTTTACAATCCGAGGCATCCATCGCGATTTTTCGACAGTTATTGCTTTTCATGAAAAGATTGATTATCGTTCTTAACATTGAGGTGAATATTTTGTCGTAAGTTGTTTGTTTGTTACATGACTTGTGTGAAAAGCTAAACAACGGCCGGTACGCGATATGCTTTTAGCCATGCATGGCGGGTGCCAAGAATCGCCTGCATAAGGCCTAGACTGTAACCAGAGGCTCTTCCGAAAAGATTTATTCAAGAAAATCTGCCCAGAATCAATGGAGAAACAAAGAAGATGACCTCGGATACAGGCAAAGTGAAAACTGCTCATGTTTGTTGCAGTAAGCTAAGTGACACTGAATCGCTGCAGAATTATTTCCCTTCGCATTGCCAGTAGATTCTTGCAGTACCAAGTAAGCTTTATTGAGATTATTTGAAATTTATTTCGATGAAAAGTGCTTTCTTTGCTTCAATTTTCCCCTACTCGCTAGTAATGGCAATCTTTCGGACTGAAAAAAGATCGAACTGAAAGCATTTAGAATCTGTACGTGACCGCTTGTCGAAACAATCTCCGCAGGAATTCCAAACCGCGGTATGAAAATCGCCACGAAATGTTCATTGCTCTAGTTCTACATCTTAACAGTATTTTAAGAGCACTAAGTACTGTATATATACTGTGTATATGTGCTTCTAAAAGCAAATAAAAAGGAAATTTATTTTATGGAGTTGTTTTCAAATGACGCGTATGGTGACAGGAGCTTGTAATTGTAATTGTAGCTTGCGCCCCCACGACGCGAGGTCATAATTTCAAAATAAAGTATTTCTTAGCTGGATGACCTCGAAAGCAAACATTTTATACCTGTTTCTACCGGTATATTTTATTTTAGGCCACGAATGCCCTAAATCTTTTTGATTTTCGAACGATTTTCTTCAGCGCCAGAATCAAAACAATAACAAACACTCGCATTGCACGCCGGTCGACAGAGAGTCTAATATTAAATTGAAGTAATCAATTAGTCTTGTGAAGCGGGTAGGGGGTTGGGTAAAATGCAGCCTTTATTTGTGTCACTATATACATGTATGAAGTAAACAAAGGCTATATATTTTCCGAGTTTCAGTGGCTCACAGCCACTTTGATTACGAAAAAAGCAATACAAAACGATAAAAACATATTTTTTACAATGGATTATATCGCAGATTCGTATGAACTTTCATATTACGCGAAAATAAAAAATAGCATTTTTTTCATGAAAAAAAGAGCATCTGATACCTTAATGCTTTGGAAGCTGGGATAAAGCTAAGCTCTGGCCAGGTGGGCCACTTCGGCCTGAATGCTAACTTTTCCGGACATTTCATAAAGAATGGTTGAACACTTCAGTATTTACTTAAAGGGACATGGTCAGCTTTGTGGCCGCGCTGACCTGGACCCTAGTTTTCTCACTTTGAAAAAAGTCCACCTCAACCCGAAATCAAAAATACGCTTCAAGTACATCTCAAAATCCGCTTCAATCTTCCCAGTGTCTTACTCGATTTTCCATCCTTTACTGAAAACCTGTTTCTGAGTGTCCTTTTGGTCATCCTATGTTATTACTTTATCATATTTGGTTAAAAACAGTATGGATTGCGTCTCCAAAAGAACATGAAAAGAAGAGGTGGGAAGCGTGAAAGCGCCGGGCGGAAAGAATCGCCCACGTTGACCAAAATAATGAAAGAAATTAACCAAAAACATTGGACAGCAAATCACCATTACATATGTTTGCAACGAAAACAACAACACAACAAATAATGTTATAAGCTCTACTTTAATTCTTCAATATCATTAGGAATGATGACCTGCCTGTTCAATTTCACGGCTTAACTGCAGAATACCCCGCCACTTCAAAGCTACCTCTAAAATAGTGGCATTTTAATTTGCATAATTTCAACTGCACGAGCAAATACAAACGCGGCGCGGCGAAATAAAAACAACTGTGCCAACGTAACGATACATACTTTGATGCATCGTACGGCGCCAGACAAAAGATCCTGAGATTCGCACAAACAACATGCCAACTCACAGAAAGAGTGAAATTTGTAAAAGCAAATTATAAAAGCAAATTATCCGATCGAAAGCAGAAATGACCGCGATCACTTGTGTTTCTCGCCTCTACTGATATTTCTTCGACTTCAGAGGCATTCGTTGACACTAGTCTTTCCCTGTACAAGTCCATCGGTAAATTCTCCACGGTTTCAATAAAATCAGTGTTCTAATAATGTAACATGTATATAACCACTACTTTGATTCGCAAATACTTCGATTCGACAAGGTCTTTTGATGCGCTTTTCAGTTTCCGTTCTTCGCTCACGCGTCTTGTGATGAAGTGTGATATGCAAATTAGCCATGAAATGGTATCTAATGCGCATGTGCATCAGCTGACCATGTTCCTTTAATGGGGCTTTGTCATGGATTTTAACAGATGTTTGAACAACCAAAATTTATATTTGTGTCTGCAAAAAAGTCGATAGTTATAAATAGCCGTAGTTAGATTTCTCTCCACATATTAAGGTTATGTCTTCTTTTAGATGTTCAAAGGTAATGATTTTCATGGGCTAAGTTGCATACCACTAATTTCAGAGCAGTTTAGACCAAAAATCTGCGAAGTCCCCGTGACAGAGCTCCTTAAACTGTGTATAGCAATATTGACAGTAATGTTTAATTACCTTTTTCTTTATATTAAGGACAAAAGGGACAAAGGTTTGGAAACAATGAGAGAGCTTCTTCGTCAGAAAACATATCAGGGAGCACTGTCTAAAGTCAATTCTCCTCTTGATCCAAGTTACAAGCTGCGAAACTTGAAGTATGATTAATGAGAAATTAATCCTTAATTATTAATTAATTATTAATTATCATTGATCCTGAGTGCTTTCTGTTTTTCATTTCAATTTTTGATCGTTCAGACCATACTTTCAATTCAAATTTGCTCGGGCAGTTTGCCAAGTTCCAGTTATCATTTTTTCCAGTTTATTGGTTTAAATATACAGTAGAGTCCTGACCCCTCAACCTTTGATTTCTTGAAACTGCCGATATCTGAAACTGAATTTAATTTCCCTTTCATCAGTTTCCCTTCCCTCCCTCCCTTCGTTTCTTGAACTCCTGACTTCTCAAGCCAGTTTTTGGTTCCCTTGGAGTTCAAGAAATCAGAACTACACTTTTTGTCAACAAAAAGTGTAAATTGCAAACGAAAGTTCAACTAGCTGAACTAATTTGGTCTCATTACTCCCATGTGACTGGTACAAAGCTGTACCAACTGAGCTATGGCTTCACCCCACTTCCCCTCTTCTTAGGAACTCCGGATCTATCACTTTTGAATTTATCCCAGAGACACGAGCTTCACACAAGTTCCCCTTGTGAAATTATGTCTTGCTTCCTCTTTCAGTGTGGAACATTGCAAGTTTATGGATTCCAAAATGCGGCCACTGTACTTAGTGTTTGAAAACTTGGACGAAATGGGCGACCTTGTACGCATAATCTTCAAGAATGGTGATGGTGAGTGTGGATATTTAAATTTAATGTTAACATGTGTGCATGCAAATTTTACTCCATCCTGAAGTCAAAAGGAATTCGTTTTAGTAATCTCCAAACACTCTTAATAGAAGCTGGTTGAGTTTCAATATTTTTGTTAAGACAAATCAAGTGGTCTTTCTTGAATTTAAAATTCTCTTTTTTAGATTGAATTGCTGTTAATGTTGGTGATTGTAGTTCAGTGACAAGTGAACAAATTCCCTGCCATGGGTAGTAAGGAGGAGCATATCTAGGGGGAGGGTGTAGGGGGTGAGATCACCGGGCAGCTTTCTAATTCAAGTTGTATCCTGCATAAAAAAAAAAAAGAAAAAAATTGTGCACTCCTAAGAAAAATCCTGGATTTGCCCCTGGTAAGGACACAGCTCCATCAAATTTTTGTAGTTTTAATGCAATAAACTCTGTCTTTGTGTGTTATCCAGATCTCCGTCAGGATATGTTAACATTGCAGCTGTTTAAAATCATGGACAGGATCTGGCAAAATGAAGGCCTGGATTTAGGGTAAGTTTTTTAACACATGCTGGATTTTTTTCCATTGTAAATAAGTTCTGTAAGCAGTATTTGTTTGTGTGTGTGGAGGTAAGGATGTAAAAAAGCAGAAGTTGATCATACATTGTGGGTGTAATGAGTGGGAATGCACTGACTCATTCACTGGCAATGTTTTGTTTTTTGTTTCTCCACATGATTTGTTTGTCGCAGTTTAGATTAGATGAAACAAATGGATCACTTAGCAGCAGGTTAAAAGAATGCATGTGCCTGTTGATCTACATTCCCATCAAGTCTAATATTGTCTTCTTCAGTGAAACACTTTACTCTCGTGGTACCTGTCTCCACCCAGGCAAACTGATAGTGCTCGGGACAGGCTTTTAGCTAGATGGGAGTCCAGATGTTTTATGGACACCCACTAACTTAGAGGGAAAGCTGTATTGAGAGTTGTTTTGTGGCAAATTTGGATGTCCTCGAATAAATTTGTGCCCAAAACAGTACAGTGGAATACACCTTATGCTAAAACTATGGGCTCAGACCCTCCTGGGATGACAGAGCCTGGCCTTAGAGAACTTTTTGGTTGGAGACTTTTCAAATCCTGGCTAAAAGTCTGCCTGGAAGTAACCCGGCAATGGGCTAGCAGAAACAGGGGATAAATAAAAGCACTGACAAGCCGTAGCTCCGCAACCCATTTGGACTGGGATAGGTCAGTAAAGTTCTAGCATTCTAGCCTGATGGCCCATCAGGCTGGAGCTTATCGCGGTTTTCATAGCATGAAGTGACTAGGAGTATTTCTACTCGTCACTGGATGGGATGCTAGTCCATTGCAGGGTTACCCATAGAGTTAAATTCGCTGGTGTCCATTTATACACCTGCCTGGGTGAAGAGAGGCACTGTGAGAGTATTGTGTCTTGCCCAAGAACACAATGTACATGCAGCAACCCCAGCTGGTGCTCGAACCTGAACCGCTTGATCTGGAGTCCAACACATTAATCATAAGGCCACCGTACTTTCCACAGACTGGGGTAGACTTTAACCTTAAGCTTATGGTTTCTCCCACAGAATGATCCCCTACGGTTGTTTGTCCACTGGCAGCTCGATTGGAATGATTGAGGTTGTCCATGATGCTGAGACCATCGCCAAGCTACAGAAAACTAAAGGGGTCACTGCAACCTTTGCTAAAAACTGTATTTGGGATTGGCTAAAGGAGTATCATGCCACTGAAGAAAGGTGTGTACTACAGTGATTGAAAAGAGTCTAGAAATCTAAAAATGTCTTGGTGTTACTGGTGAAAGAGTGATTTTCACTCTCAGCTTTCTCCATACTGGGATAAGAAAGTTTTACAACATTCAATTAAATAGTTCTCACTCTAGTTAGTGATTGCTTATCCTAATTTATACTTTCATGTCTTGTTGGTCTAAATGTTCCCATATGACTAGATTAAAAACTCTTTTCTACATGAACTTGAATTGTAACTAAGGTTTGTTTGCTGTTGTTTTTCATTTAGTCTATCCGAAGCTGTGTGCCGTTTCACGCTCTCTTGTGCAGGGTACTGTGTGGCCACGTATGTCCTGGGGGTGGGTGACAGACATAGTGACAACATAATGGTCAAGAAAACTGGGCAGGTAGGTTTGCGATTGTGTTCATTGGAATCGCAAAACAAGATAGCCAGCACTACCCCTGTAAGTAGTGCAGTAACAAACGTGACCAAGGTCGCTGCCAAATACAAGGTGTTGGGGGATAATCTTCGGTGGACTAGCATTCCATCCAGGGGAGAAGCTGTGCTCCTAGTCGTCATAGAAACTGGGATGATCTCCGCTTGTGCGAGACATTTTGACCAGAACACAGACTTCACCCTTGTGTGGTATGACGGAGAGACGCACGTTTTCCAACCTAGCTTTATTGTTCACGTTTCTAAAGGAACAGTGATTTGTTAATAAGTATGTGCTTCACTTGTGAGGGGACTTCGCTGTATGTTAATTATTTTGTAATGACTGTGTTGTTGAATCCACAATGATTTCTCTGCAGCTGTTCCACATCGATTTTGGTCACATCCTGGGAAACTTTAAGAGCAAGTTTGGTGTCCGGAGAGAAAGGGTGCCTTTTGTTCTTACCGATCATTTTGTGCACGTGATATCAGAAGGAAAGGGGAAAGAAACGGTCGAGTTTGAAAGGTAAATTTCTTCTATTCTTCATTGTTATCATTATTTTGGGTTGTCAAGCAACACAAAATGACAGTAGCTCACTCCACCCAGGAGGAAAGGTAAAGGAGGTGAGGTGGACGGGGGAGGGGAGGTTGGGTGATAACTGCTGGTGTACTAAGATCTCATCACATATTCCTGCCAAGCGGAGAAATAGATTATCAAAATCCATTCACTTGTTCTTTCCTTTTGCTTCCTTCTTTCCTCCTTCCTTACCATCCCCCTTTCGGTATTTAGAATATGGCTGAGCTACAGGCGGGCTATTTTCACAGTTGACGAATTAAAACAACTTTTTATCAGGGACAGCTGTGAAAGGCAAATTTCACCACGCTGATCCAAGTTTTCCGGAACATTTTTCCAAATTTGAATAGAGGCGTAGCCAGAGTTAACTGAACTACTACTAGATGCCAAAAAAGAATTTCTTGAACGGCATCAAGATGGCAAATTTATATAGATCTCTCGTGGTCAGGAACACAGTAGTTACACAAAATGGAACGAAAATGCTGAACAAGCTCCTTAAAGTAATTTGAACGCACGCTCCTCACTATAAAATGCAGGTGTTCATGAGATACAACTGTTTTTATCTGTACATTTTACTCAGGTATCTCTTAAGTGTGTTCGAAGCCACTAAATTGTGTTTTTCACTCTGTTTTAGGTTTAAACAGCTCTGTGAAGAAGCTTTTCTGATTCTGCGCCGTAAGGGCCCACTTCTGATCAACCTTTTTGTCATGATGTTGTCCGCTGGCCTCCCCGAACTGCGGTCACTAGATGACATTGGCTACTTGCGGAAGACGCTCGTACTATCTCTCTCGGAAGAAGACGCCATCAAAGACTTCAGGAAGAAGTTCGACCATGCTATAAACAACAGCTTTTCAACGTCAATGAACTGGTTTGCGCACAATGTAAAAAGAGACAACCCTTAAAAAGATTCGAAATTTGCAGTGGCTTTGTAGTCACAATGACTTCATTTCTGCCCTAAGAGCCCGCGATATTTTGGTCAGTTTTGACCAAGAGGATCGAAGGCTCAACGTTCGTGAACACAGTTACGTCATCAGACGACCAGCCGTGCCAAGAAAACGCGAGAAACGTCACGGCGACCAGCTTTTCCTTGGTTTCCTGTTGAATTTGATTGGCTGGAGAGAAGTTGAGGTCTATTCTGATTGGCTAGAAACCGACGTTAAAGCAGTCATCTTCAGCAAGAGCTCATTGACAATGGCTAGAAACCGACGTTAAAGCAGTCATCTTCAGCAAGAGCTCCTTGACTATTCTTTGACAAATTTTCCTTTGTAAAGTTTATTTGCTGCTATGTGAAACAAAACATCTTTCCTTCCTTCTCCTAACGTTGGTACGACATAGCGTTATCAAGAAAACTTGTCAATCCGCGAAAAATAATAGCAAGAAAACTCTCCAAGGGAGTAATGTTTTGCTGTACATACTTACAAATACATTTTGATCGAGCACTTCAATGCTTTAAATACTGAAGGTAATAGTCAACACTTTCAATTTAGGACAAAATAACAATTTTCAATCTGCTTCAGAAGTAACTAGTGAGATAGGTGAAGTATAGTTGGATTTTTACTGAGTCGAATTTTTAATATTGCAATAATTGTAAGATATGTACAGAGCTGAATGGGGAGGTAGCAGCGTTTAGAATAATTAGTGTGAATTTGTTGCTTTTAGCAATGTTTAGGAGAAAAATTCAAATACAACCATTTTTTTAGGGAAATTTATGTCTTAGTATAATGAGTGAGTGCTGCAGCTTAAAGTTGCTTTTAACTTTTATTTTTATTATTAACTTAAAAATACTATGAAATTTTATTGAAAGATTTATTTTAATATTTTGTTACAAATTTTTATTGTATTGCAGTTTTTCTGTTGAGAAGGACTTTTGAATAGTATTGAATTCTAAACAATATCTTTGCCCGTGTTCACACCTGTCGACGGTGCGGGCAACCTAGTCTGAACACGATTTTTGCAGTGTAAACGATATTCTACAAGGGCTTTCAGTTAAGTTGCATCTGAGCCAATCCAAACTGGGAGATCGGAGAATTGAAACAAAAAAGCTCTATCTCGTAAACCATGCGAAGACGATTTTAAAACGTCAACCCACCTACAACAAGCATTCAAGCTGGTCATTAATTTCGCCTTTTGCCGGAAAATGTACGTGTTTGAAACGCCCGCTAGGTGATAGATCTTTTTTTAAAAAAACACAAAAAAACACTGGTTTCATATGCTCTTAGTTGCACATACGAATTTCAAGGGGTCTTTTCAGATTTGGAGCAAGGAGCAAAATGTTTGCCTTCGTTTAGAATATTTTGATCATGTCTTTTATTTTTATATAGTAATGGGAGCTAATATAAAATTTCGCTGGAATTTAACTGTTCTATTAATTTAATTGTACTATTGTAAGTATTTTTTATTGACCTTTGATTCTTGGCGCGAGACAAAAAGAGATACAGTAATATATCTAAATTCAGTGTTTTACTGTTAAACAATAATAATTTTAGCAATTATTATCATTTTTACAAATAAAAAATCGCGTACATACGCGTACCTGTCTTATTTCACATTTCTTGTGTTGTCTTTTGCTTTTAGAGGGGGGCTTAGATAAAACCGGAGCTCCGGGTCCCCATAACCATCATGCATGCACAGAAATAGGAAAACCATGCAATTGATTTTTCATGGTCATCATGGCTGGCCGCATGGTTCGCAGGCGCGTACGTGCGTGTGTGCGAACAACGACGTCGCCCAACTGTTTGGAGGCATTTCCATTGAGTGGCCTGATAGAATTGCGTCAAATTAGAAGCAAACTAGACATAACATGCTTTTTTATTACTTTCCGCCCACAATTGCAATACGACAAAACAACTATCGCATGATGCAGTAGACATTGCACATTAATTAGAGAATATACTTTGGACAATCTGAAACGAGTGTGTTTTACTCAAGGGGAGTGACTCTTAACTACCAATTTGTTTCTAAGGCAGGTTTCTAATTGCCATATTTTAGAAATCAGACCTCGTATGGATAAGCTTTTTGCATGAATTTGTTCTATTGAAGATTCCTCCAAGAGTTTGAAGTCACGGCCATATTTAACGCATCACGTGACCAGAATAGAAAAAACCCTAAAACTCAAATGGCGGATAGATTTTAAAATTTCAATGAGCGTCAATTGATGTCCACATGCGTAATGTGACGTATCGTTTTTGTGAAATTCGCATTATTATAAGAGTTATGGCGTAATAAGCACTCATGTTTACAGACTTTCATCGGTAGTGTCCCCTCTTTTCGTGTAAACGGTAAAAGCATACGTCAGATTATAAAGACGGCGACGTTATCTCTGATTCGTAAAAGAAATCGGAACTTTACCTTGTTTCCTTGAAGTTTTAGGCATTTTAAATTTTAACGTGCGGTTTGGGACTGGCACTAGTTTCACACACGTAATGATATATTTTTTCAAAGCAGGTGTACCCCCAAATAAAATTCACCATTTAGTGTTGCAAAAAGCTTCAAGATCGCTTCCTTCAAAGTACAGTCTTCAGCAATTCCTTAGCAACTGCTCCCACTAGCAACATAAGGATCAAAAGCATAAGCATAATCATAAACATAAACATAAGCTTCTTATGTTCTAGTGGGAACGGCCGCACTTAAAACTCAAAGAATGGTATTCCAATGCGTGTCTCTGTTAAAATGAACCGACCCGAAAGAACTGGACCTAGAATTTTATTGGCCAAAACACAATGACCCAGGTGCGTCATTATGTTTCTGATTATGTCGTTATGATTTTCGCGTTCCCACTATAAAGAAAAGCAACATAGTCATAGTCATAGACATAATCATAATCATAAAAAAATGGTCGATCATTTTCTTATGATTATGATTATGTTGATCATAAGGACGCTTATGATTATGTTTCTGGACGTTCCCACTAAGACATAAGCGACATAACAGCGTTATGTTTGTGCTTATGATTATGATTATGATCGTTATGTCGCTTGTGGGAACTAGGCTTTAGCAACTGCTCTGGATCTGCAGTTAAGAGTCTCCCCCCTTAAACAATTCGATCTCAAGAGATCCTTGATATAAAATGTCAGACCAATCATTTTATGTACAAGCTTATTGCACGGGTATCCTGCTAATATTGTAGTTTCAAAAGAAAACTATGAAAAGTTGCTATGTACTGGCTTGATTCTCGTCCAACATGCACTGCCGGAAACGAAGGTAAGATACTGTTCTTTTTAATTTAAGTCTATCAGGTCTATCAAAAGGAATTGCCAAAGCATTTGCGGTTTTCATACGACATTTCCTGTCTTGCCGTTTTCGGATTGTGCTGTATTGTGTTCTATGTAGCACTATTGAAGTCGTCACAGAAAGTCTATCAGAAGTCAAGCGTTACATCATCTCCAATTAGGACAAATGGTGCCCAGTAGACAATATCACTGTACAATGGCGACTCTCTCATTTTCTTCATGGACAAGTGAAGAGCTTCGCTTGCACTTAGTTTGTCACGTAATAAAAACTTGTAAAAGGTGTTCATGAAGACTTGGGTAGCTGCATCATTAATAGCCCACAAGGACACAAGCACCGAGCGTGCACCCGACCCCAGGAAGGCCCGAGCAATTCCCACAACACCCTCTGATTTTAGGACCTTTCCGCAGCCACTGTGACAACAGCTTAGCACCACTAGCTTGGCCCTTATACCAACTTTTGCGATATCTTCCATGGTCAACACGAAATCTTCCTTCTTAGGAATCTCATGACAAGACCTGTTAGGAGCAAACGCGATCTCCCCTCTCTCTGTATCACCATGGGCAGCAATGTGCACCAGACTCACTTCTTGAATCCTCGTCAATACTTCTTGTTTTGTTGCTTGATCTCCCATAAGAGGAGATACACCTAACAACCTCGCGATCATCTGTACCTCTTTTCTAGCTTCTGGTAACGAAGGAAACTCTCCTACTTTTCCGTTGAGCTCAACACAACCTACTCTTGGATCTCCAACAATCAAGGCACCTCTCTGGCTGTGATAATTTGAAGGACAGTCGTAGATGAGTTTCAGTGTTGTTAAAGAGGGTGTCAAGCGCAGTCTGAAGGTTTCCGCCAGGTATCTTCCATTGGCATCCATCAAGGTGGCAAAGGGTATCCTAAACATGTGACCCTCAGGGCAAATAACGATCTCTGGACCTTCAAGGAGATCAGCAACAGGAGCAATGATGATTCTGTAAAGCATACAAAGATTATCCCCTAGGTCGCTGTCTTCTTGTCCATCCTCCTGTTTTCTTCTGAAATGCTCTGCTGTTTCTTCAACTTGCTCTTCCAAAGCTGGAAACTCGGCAAGGCAGAGTGATGATAACGATCGATCTTCACACTCGACGTGTTGACGAGAAAATGATGATTTGAAGATTGTCATCACCAAATCTTGCAGCAGGTCTTGGCTAATGACCGCAGGTGAATTGCACTTTTCAAGGGAGTCTGGACGTACAGTTATTTCGCTAAGTCTGGTCACAAACGAGAACAAGTTTTCAATCTGGATAGCCATGAAAAGAAAATTTCGACCTTGCGTGGTGAAAAGGCAGCTCAACTCATCTAACTTTAATTCATGACTATCGTTACGTTTCTGGATGGCATATTTCTTGCACATTAAATCTTCAAGTGCGCGGGCTCTTCCTCGTTCAGCAATACATAAGGCGGCATCAACCTCCTTACGAAATACTAAGAAACAACTAAGTACCTCGTATTGGATATTATTCCGATCATCTACCAAAATCTTGTCTTCGTCCTCGAGATCTTCACGTACATGTTCATGGTTTTTAATGCTTTCAACGAAATGACAACGTACTTCTTCAAACTTGACATCAGACGTGCCAGAAGGATCCAAAGAACTAAGCGCACCCAACAATACGACATCCTCATTTCTTTTGCATTCACATTCTTTCATGATTTCAAGTGCTCGTTCTAGGTACTTGATCGCTTCATCACATTTTCGTTGAGAAATGCCCTGTGAAATTGCCATTTCCAGGCAGATAAGCACACGCTGCATATTCTCGTTCGTATGATCAAATACTTTCTTCAGAAACTCCATAGATTTTTCGTATTGACGGAGTTTAGTATAAACACTTATTAAGCATCTATTGAATTCCGTTATTTCTTTTTCGTTTCCAGTTGCTTTACTAATTTCAAGGCCTTTCTCTAGATACTCAATCGCTTTTTCATGTTGGCCAAGCTTGGTATACGTCATACCGAGGTTCATGAGACATTTTATTTCCAATTCCGTATCCGTGGATTCTTCCAGTCGACTTTTAAGTTGAAGTGCTTTCTTGTAATATTCAATTGATTTTTTATATAAGCCAATATCGCAATTGACTAAACCAAGGTTGTGGTATGATCTTGCTATATCTATTGTGTATCCTCTTTCTTTAGCAATTAAAAGTGCCTTCTCATAATATTCAACTGATTTCTCATACTGGCACATGTCGCGATAGACATTACCGAGACCGAGGTAGCAACATACTTCATTTTTACTTTGTCCATTTGCTTCACTGATATTGGCCGCCTTTTCATAATACTCCGCCGATTTTTTGCATTTTCCTATTTCTTTATACGCCTTAGCAAGGTTATGATAGGAATAAATTGTTTGCGTTGCGTCCCCAATCGCACAATTTATTTCAAGGGCGTTTTCTAAGATCTCAATTGATTTCTCTTGTAGGCCGAGAGCATGATACGCATGACCAAGATGGTTGTATGACTCTCCTTCACCTTGTGTGTCTCCAGTTTCTTTCATTATGTCAAGAGCTTTCTTGTAATACTCGATTCCCCTCTCATATTGGTGGAGATCATTGATAAGAACGACACTTAGGCGGCTTAACAATTCCTTCTGTTCAGTTGTGTTCCCAGTTTCTTCAGCAATCTCGAGCCCTTTCTCATAACACCAGGCTGCTCTTTCAAATTGGGAGTTCTTACGGTAGAGTTGACCAAGGTTGCTGTAACATCTATACTCTCCATCTCTGTCTCCAATTTCTTTACGTATCGCTAGTTCCATTTTAAAATACATCTCTGAAATATCATGTTCGTGGACTGCATAAAGCAAACATCCAATCAAGCTGTTTCTTTGCACCTCACTCTGTTTGTCTTTTGCCTCAAATACCTCATTCAGAAGGTGCTTGATCGAATCGGGGTTATCACTGTCATCAGACGTTGCCCCCCCTTGTCGGTCTACTGCTCTTCCTAAGGCTTTATGTAGACGTTTGGAAGCATGGCATCCCTGTTTGATCAGAGTTAAAAGAACAACCGTGAAAGTTTATCGCCACTTTCTAGCGGTCGTTTTTCGGAACTTGACAGGTAGATGCTCCGTTCAGGGCTGGTTTCAAAAAAAAAACTGGGAAACAGTTGCCTCCGCAAACTTGTTTCCTAGTATAGCCACTCCTTTATTCTCTTGTGTGATAACATTCTTTAAAAGGGTCAACACTTACCTCCTCTTCCATTTGAGTTTCTTTATCCCTGAATATTTCAACCAAAAGTCTACCCTTCATTTCCAACAGTTTTTTGTTGTTTTGGTCAATCTTAGCGTAGTTAAGAATTACCAACTGAACTGCAATGATTTACCAGAGAGGATAGTTTAAGACGTCGAAAACGAACATATTTGAGTACAATTTTTCCTATACCGTGACACTGATCAAAGGATACTGATAGACCTTTAGCACACCAGGTGAGAGCTTCTATAAACAGATTCAGCTCCATACAGGCGCTTGCTCCTAATGATAAATTAACATAAATCTTAAGTTAAATTGTAATACTTTAAAAATCAAAGACTATTTTAAATGGTTTTCGAAGCCATTTAGTGATTGCCGAAGATTTCTTTAACTCTCGTCTTTTTTTGAAGATTACCCAAAGAATTTCGAAGTTTTTCCAAAGCCTATTTGGTAAAGTTTTGAAAAAGCTATTATCATGTAGTGATCATTGTAGAGGATGAAAACTGTTTATTATTGCATGTATATTATTATCATGTAATTCGTGTTTTTATCTCCGTATTGTTTTTTAGACACAGCAGTTTGCGCGAGCGCAAGAGTATTGGGAATCTAAACGCAAAAAGAAACGGCAACTAACATACTAAGGTGGAATAAAATAGTGTTATGGAAACTGGACGAGATCTCCAAAGATACATGACCGTGAAGAAGATCAGATGATGATCAAAATTTAAAAAGAAAAAAATTGTTGCAGAAGTGGTCAGATCGACGGAACGTATAGTTACCATAGGAAAAACGGAAAACTTAACAATACCTTTCACTATGGCCTTGATAAAAGTCGGTCGCAGCTCAATGGCAACTTTTGCATCGCTCAATGTATCGGTGTAATTGCCTGTCATAACCAGAAAAGTTAACCTTCAGACAACATATCTGCCTTTGCAAGGAGTAATTAGGGGTAGTAAATTTCAGCACTTATTATCAGTGCAATAAGCACCTTCTACATGGTATGTTTCCGTGTGGCTTATATGACAGTACTCGATCAATAGTACAAAGTTACAATGGGCTACAGACTTAACGTAGACCAACTTGGCGACCTAATGGAATTTGAAGCAATCCTATAACTCTTGCTACCTCAAAATATTTTACAGTATCCACCTTTAACTACATAACGCAATCGAATGGATAACTTGGATCATCAGGTTAAAACTATACTCACCCACACAAAAATGCGCTGTTGCCCTGTTGCTGTACAGTTTGGCGATTAATTCTTCATCTTTGCAGTTCACTTTAATTCCTTCCGTGTAGAAATGAATCGCGTTGCTAAATTCTTTTTCTCTATATTCTTTATTGCCTTCGATCATGTAAACGTCTGCTATCGCTGGGGAAAGAATGTGCAAAGGACAGTAAGTAATGGTCATAGAACCTGCCCGTCTGCCTGGCTGGTTGGTTTTCTATCTGCCTGCCTACCTGCCTGTCTGTCTGTCTGTCTGTCTGGCTGGCTGGCTGGTTGTCTGTCTGTCTGTCTGTCTGTCTGTCTGTCTGTCTGGATGTCTGGCTGGCTGGCTGGCTGGTTGGCTGGCTGGCTGGCTGGCTGACTAGCTGGCTGGCTGGCTGGCTCGCTGGCAGGCTGGCTGGCAGTCTGTCTGTGTGTCTGGCTGGCTGGCTGACTGCCTACCTACCTACCTACCTACCTACCTACCTACCTACCTACCTGCCTGGCTGTCTGGCTGCCTGGCTACCTGGCTGTCTTGCTAGCTTTCTGCCTGTCTACCTGCCTGCCTACCTGTCTGCCTGGCTGGCTTCCCGTCTTGCTGGCTATCTGCCTGCGTGCCTACCTGCCTACCTACCTACCTACCTACCTACCTACCTACCTACCTACCTACCTACCTACCTACCTACCTACCTACCTGCCTGTCTGTCTGTCTGTCTGTCTGTCTGATAGTCTGTCTGTCTGGCTGGCTGTCTAGCTGTGACAGCAAGCGTGTCTGCCAGTATTTCTTCTTGTCTGCCTGAGTACGGCTATAGATTACATTCATGCAATATCAAGCCCTCCTCAGTTTCCTTACCCCTTAATGTGTCGTCATCAAATTCCAACGTTTGAGTGGAAGAAAGAGCGATGCCACTTTCAATGTTAACGTCGACTGGAGAGTTAGAGGCCATGACTGTGAAATATACTTCTATATAATCCAGCTGAACAAAAACAAAAACACGTAATGAACAACAAGTGACTGCCGTTATTTGAATGGCCATAAAATAATTTAGACAGTATTTAATACAAAAGCTTTCCAGTAACTTTAGGTAGTTTCATGCCATGATAAATAAGGCGATATACATGTACAGAATTACCTTTCATTACAGAGGAAGGGTAATTTCTGAGGTAGAAAGGTGATAATAAATAATGTGCAATCCGAAAAGAAACCTTTCAAAAGACGATCGAAACGATTATCAGAAATAAGGGTATGTGCGTTTGCTTTATCGGAAGTTTGCTTTTTTTAAAAAAAATCACTTGCTTTTTTCCTTCATTTTCTGACATCATAGAGCAGTTGTTTGTAATTCTGTAGTAAACAAAACGCAAAAGGGTAAAACAAATCGGAACATGCTGGATGGTAAGCATTGTTCGTTCTCTTTGCATTCCTGATTGTTTCCTCATTTTTAAGGCCGGCCAGGCCAGGTTTAGCCTGCGAACGCAGACGTATTTCCGGCTGTCGCTTGTCTCCGCCGTTACGGCGGAGACAAGCGACAGCCGGAAATACGTCTGCGTTCGCAGGCTAGGCCAGGTTAAAACAAAGTGGCGTTACAAAAACGCGTTATCTTATTGGACTACGATTGTAACATCTCTCAAAACGTCAACGTCATTGCTTCAGCAATTTTTTTTTATTCAAGGCTCCTTTTTAGAGAAAAGGGGTAGTTTTCATATATCACCCCATCCACGCTGACGAGCCACAGAAGAGCTGGTTTAAAACTGTTTTGTGTTGATTTTTACCCTGCATGAAATAAAGGTCTCGTTCTCAGTCTGTAAAATCCGTCTGTAACTTTCAATTTCATGTTGATTTTATTGCTGCCGATAGGCAGCTTTCATATTCTTGAAGGCATTTGAGAAGTTTCGTTGGTTGGTTGGTTGGTTGGTTCGTTCTATCGGATCGTGAATTAGCCTATCAGCAGTCCCCTTTAAAATACGAACCAGCCAATCAGAAGTTCCCTTATAATCGATGAAATTTTTACGTGAAGCGTGATTGGAGTAATTTATTTTTCCGTGAAACGTGATTGAAGCTTTTATTTTTGCGTGATTCGTGATTGACATTTCAAGATCTTTTCACGTGCACGTGAAAGCAATTTTTAACTTAAACGTGACCCGTGAACGAAGAGTTGAATTAGACGTGATTGGTGAATCATATCTTGTTCGTGGTTTAATTATCAATTCTTTCAGTGTTCTAGTATATAAATGTACAGCTCTGTGGTTAGGTTTTGAACAGATGAAACTTTGTAAGCTATCGAGACGTGATATGCAACACTCAAATCAAATTTTTGCGGTTTTACGCCTTCCGAGCGCTTAAGTCTAAACTGCGATCGCCTTGATTTTTGCGTGAACGTGAAAACATTTTGGTAATTATTCGTGACGCGTGAAAAGGCCAAATATTTTTACGTGATTCAGTTTTGCAAAGGGGTATAGGGGACCCTCTTTAAACACGGAGCGATCCTATATAACGAGGCTGAACTGTTCAGCCTGCCAATCCCTGCCAATCACAAATTCCAATGAGACGATTTCATTGGTTGGGAAATGCAATCAACTGGCTTTTGATGTGGCGTGATCCAGACTGATCTCGTTTTCTAAACTAAAAATAGAGTCAAAGCAGTCCAAGAAATAGCATCAAGATTCTCGTGTATAAAATTCTCTGTTTTGTTGTTTGGGTGCAAACAATCAAAAGCGAGGTTTAGAAATAGTGAAAGATACCTGTAGCTATCAGTCACTGTTCTGCGAAATCACGGAATTTCCTGCCCGCAAGCGACCTGAGCTTAGCGCCGATAATGAATACAATTACATTGCATAAATGCGTTGCAAGTAAACAAATAAATATTTTAAATTCATTTTCCGAAATCTTAATCCGCTTATTGCTGAAAACTAAGGTTTTAGTCGAGGATATGTCACATAAAAGCTAGCCAAAGAGCAAACGAAACTTGTAGTTTTGAATTTTGTCGATTCAAAATTGAATTTGGTGATTGTTCCCGTTTCACGATAGTAGAGGGTCGTACAGGAGTATTCTCGTGACGCGTGATTAGCTGATTTTATTTTCCGTGAAACGTGAATTTAATAAATTTATTCTTCGTGACCCGTGACCGGAAGGTTTTGCGTGGCACGTGATGAGCTTGAATTAATAACCGATATTCGTGATTTCACCACTTTATTGACTTTATTTTGCGTAATTTTGAGACGCGAGACCTCAAATGTGACCTCCGTATAACTATTGTAACGTCAAACACTCTTTGTAGAGTAAGAAAAGTATAAAAGAGTATGTTTCTTTCTTATTTTCGTAATTTCTTAATCAATTTTGATTTCTTCAAACACTATTTGTAGCGTAAGAACAGGATAAAAGAGTACCTATTTTCGTGATTCGGGAAAATGAAATTTCAATATCCGTGATCCGTGATTCGTTATTTTTTTCGTCCCTGAATCGTGCCAGAAACCCCCCCCCCCCCCCCCCCCCCCCCCCCTGTACGACCCCCAGAACAGCACTCTTTGTATTTGGCCGAAGATTAATCAAGGTTTCAACAACGCACCTCGTACAAAGTGAAGTTCAAATGGATGGTAAATGTCTTCAAATGTTGATTTGGTTTATAATCGTTAAGCTGATTTCTTGAAACTGGATTCAATAATTTGGAAATTTATGCTTTGTTGCTTTCCGCAAGCATCTGGAAAAACATAATGCATGCGTGTGTTCCCGCACGCAACAGTGATGCAAGGAAGTCGAAAGTCGTTTGCTTCTAAAAGCAAATGTACAGTGCTTATTTAAATAAAATTTGGCCGACCTTTTAATTTTATTCTGTATTTGTAATTCGTAGTTTACATTATGGAAGCGGCGTTGTGTAAAACCTTGAAAAATTTGCATAATCTGATTGAAATTTGATACAAACTTTATTCAAGTTGTTTTCATTGAGACGCGTGGGAATTTTGATTTTCAAGATTGTGGTATTACTTACCGGTATACTTCATCTGCAACCTTCTTTTATCTTTCCATCAGAAAATATTTATGAAGTTATTTTTCTGTACATTCAGTAGTAATATTGGAGTCGAACGAATACCACCTCGGGCGCACCCACCTAATTTTCCCTCTTTCCTAAGGTTAACACTAAGGATTTTCAACTTACCTCGCTCACAAAGCTCGCTCGGTAAGTTGAAAACTTAGTGTAAACCTTAGGAAAGAGGGAAAGGTGGGTGCTACTCGGTAGTATTCGTTCGACTCCAATATTACTACTCGCAAGAGAAGGATAAAAGGATGCCCATTTAGAGGGATGCAACATAAATGTACAAACAAATGGGACGAGGAAGAAAAGGAATTCTTAGCCAAAGTCGAAAAAAAACTACAACTCCTAAAAACAGAATAACAACATCAGATTTAATAATTAAAAGCGAACCAGATAACGGTGAAGTTATAGACCCGCCAATACAGATTTCAGAACAGCTGCTCACAACAATGAAAAAAATGAGCCCACAAGATTTAAAGAACTCGCTAATCACACAGCAAGAAGAAGAGGAAGAAGTGGAAATATGTGAATTAACAGATCTGGAGGAGTTCGATTTGACAGGACCAGGAGAACCAGTTTATGAAACACCGATTATGACTTCACAGCTCTGCGGCAGAATAATGTCGAACGAGTTTAGCGAGGCCCAGGTGGAGTACATATTAAAGAAAAGTTTGGGCTTTTAGAGCAAAGCTGATAAATAAAAAAGTTGAAAGCAAATGTCAAACATAGCCGCAGCAGTGCAAAATCTGAACCCCGAGCAAAAAAGGTATTCAATAAAAAGTTGAAAGAGGGGCTAGCGGAAATGGTGAAAAAGTTGGAAGAAGAGATAGAAAAGTATCAAGAAGATACACACGTGGTCTACAAAGGGCAGAAAATCAGGAAAATGTTGATTCAGCGTATACCGTATACGAAGGAAGAGTGGGAAAAATACCAGCGGGATAAAAAGGCCTACGAAAATAAAAAACAAATCAGCTTCATAGATAAAGTTTTCTTCGCAGACGGCGCGCTGGACCGTAAAAACCTAACCAACTTCATTGATAAAGTTTTCTTCGAAGACGGCGCACTGCAATTAGAGAAACGCGCCATAAGTGTATAAACATGGCAGACACATTAGAATTAATAAAATCACTTCCGGCTGAACTTCGAGAACAAATCTTAAAGGAGTATATTAAAATAAAACTCTGGCAGCGTAAAATGCTTGGCTGGGACGAGGTTCGAAAAGAAATTAATAAAGGCTTTGTAAAAATGAAGCTCAGACAGCGAAAAACTCTAGGCTGGGATGAAGTTCATGCTGCAATTTATGAAGCACCATTTTGCGATCGCAATAAACAAATTGTAAGGGTCTTGTTTTGTTATAAATGTAACAGAAGCAGATGTTCGCGAAATGGTCTCTGTAATCTGTGTATTAGAAATGGATTCAGACACTATCTCGGTTATCCTATTTATGATGAAAATGTTTATGATGAGTGCTTCAAGAGATCTTTCTCCTCGAAATGGAGAGGAGTCTTTGCGTGATATTTCTGAGAAGAAGAGCGGTCGGCAAACTTACCTCTTAAAAGAAAAATCGTCTATTAAAATTAAACTTACCAATACACGTTTTGTATTAGATAGGCCTCTATCTGAGTGGTCATGTTGAGATAAATAAACCGCAAAATAGTCTCCCGGGTCTATTCTTTTTCTTATATCTAAATGACGGGGCTCTGCATATTGGTATTTTAAACCATTAGCATTACGTATGCTTGTAAATGGGACGTCACCACGTGAACCGAAAGATAAAGTAAAATTAAAACCTATTCTTTCAAAAGTTCTAGAGGCACCCTTTTGTTCTATAATTAAAGTTGAGATACCGTCGAGTAAGCAAGGAAATGGCGCCATCACACGAATGTCATTACCGAATTTAACAAAAGTTCTATTACCAGTAACATTTTCATCGGATTTCCATTCGCCAGTTATTATTATTCTAGGTTGGAAATTTTTTAACGAATAACCGCTTAGATCTAAATCTTTTTGTAACCTGATAGTATCGTTTTCTATTTTGTACCCTCGATCATAATTTTTCAATGAAAAGCCGTTCATATCCAAATCGGTTTGTAGCGTGATTTCGCCATCATCGATAACGAAAGCCTGATCATAAACAGTTCCATCTACATCTGTTTGATAACCCTTTACCCCATAAATAATCAAAGCAGCCTTTTCAAGTGGCGACGAGCCGTCATAACCCGTATTTGAAATATCAAAATAGATAGTGTTATCGTTGTTTTTGTATTTATGCGTGTGAATAATGGTGCGTGAATATTTCGGGCTGTGACTGTAGAAGTGCTTGGTATGGTAAGTAAGAGTATCAACCGGGTTAAGGGTTGAAGGACTTAAAAACCAATTAGTATCAACTTCCGGGATAAAGAACTCGACACATATAGTGTACTCCCCTTCTTTTAGAAGTATTTTATTTAACGCCAAACGTGAGTTGAAAGAATTGACACCAGTTCTTACGAGATTGAAAGTGTAAGCTTTTTTATTCACAAAATGAAGGTTCGATGTAAAGTCTTCAAACGTAATAGAAGTAACATTGTTTCCAGCTGCAACACCTACTATTTTGGATAAATAGGCTAAGGCATTCTTTTTATGTGAGTGTCCTGCTGAAATAGAATTTGAGCCCACATATTTTTTCATTGAACCAAGATTTACAGCATCCTGATCACCCGTCGGATTCGCAAGTTGCTTTATCGCATGGTCTTTCATGAGAATATCTCCAGTAATATTAACGGTTGATACATCCCCACTATCACCCTTATCACCTTTTGCACCTTTTGGTCCAATAGCACCTCTCGAACCCGCAGGTCCAGTTGCTCCAGTGGGTCCCGCGGGTCCTGTAGCTCCAGTTGGTCCGGTTGGCCCAGTAGCTCCAGCAGGTCCGGCAGGTCCGGTTCGCCCTTGTGGACCTCTTTCGCCTTTTAATCCTTTTTCTCCAGCATCACCTTTATCTCCTTTAGGACCCTGTGGGCCAGTATCGCCCTTATCACCTTTTTCACCTTTAGGGCCACGCGCTCCAGTTGCGCCAGTTGGACCAGCAGGACCAGCTTGCCCTCGGATTGAAGTAGACTCTTCATGTGTTTGAGTTGCACCCGTCGCACCGTTAAGAAACCCCATCTCTATATATTTTCGTCAAAATTTTTAAGTGTGGTTTTTTTTGGTTTGTCGTGGTATAAAAAAGAATATTTAGCATCGGTAGCCCTTTCAAGCAGCTCTCTGTCAATTCCCAATTCATCGGCAATACGGTTATTTTCTCTGGGAAGAAAGTTGAAAATGCAAAAGTGGCTACAATTATCTCGGATGTTTTTGGGGACCTTAAAATAGCTTTGAGAAAGATAAATGACGCTGCAATTGCGGTGGCGACCGTTGATAAAATAATCGATAATGTCGTTTTGGTTGCTTTCACAAACCATGTCATCGAAAATTACAATCTTTTGATTGTCAGTGGACAGCGTTTCCAAAGGAATAACATCGTTGGCGGCTTCAATAACATTATAGTCAGCCACAGGATTGACTCTTGTGTCGAAATCATCAAGCATATATTGGTACTTGTCTTGATGCAGGTTCTTAGCGCAAAGGTAAATTTTGTCGTAGACCAACAGCCTGTAAAGCATATGCATGAGAATATTTGTCTTACCAGAGTTGCTTGGCCCGCAAATAAGCATCCGAAAGGTATCTGCTGGCATACAAGGGTGGCCTTGCTTGTAATTACTTTTTGTAGTCAAACTGGGGTCGTAATTGGGAATTTTCATTTTTTTCTGTTATATATACGGCAAAAATATGTCCATGAAGAAGTGGCAAAAACTTGTCAGCGAAAAGGCTGAAGTTGAGCAGCAGAACGACAAAATCCTCGCGGTAATAAAAAATACCAAAATCAATAAAGGGTTTGGCCAGCTATCAGGTGAGGATTTGTTCAAACCTATCACATCGCGGCTTGACAAACTCCAAGTAGGGACGGCACCAAAAGAAGAGAAAGAAGAGGTTCCAGACTATGGTATGGATGAGTTTGATTTAAACAACCCCTTCGACGGAGATTTTAACCCGGATGCGGAAACTCCGCCTCCAACACCATCACCAACACCACCACCATCACCATCATCACCAACATCATCACCACCACTATCACCTACATCAACACCGTTGCCACCTTTAGCTGAAGAGGAAGAAACAGAATTAATGGAAGAAGAGCAACCAAGTACAAGTGGGGTAAAACCCCAACCAAGTAAATGGGGACCACCACAAGAACTGGTTATCAAGGGATCAGAGTCAACTGACCTGCAGACACTAAACAGCATGTTAACAAAAAATAAAAACAATCCGAACTATGTTGTAAAAAGCAAAACATCAAAATTTCACAACTACACATTGGCAGACATAAAAAAGGCAAGAGATGAAATTCTTGAAAGGAGAAAAAAAGGGATTAAAATACCCCAAAGGTATTTCGAATCGATGGAACCCTCAGACGAAGAAATGGAAGGAAGCGGAAGTGTTGATCCAAACGCTTTGGTTGAAAGGCTATACTTAAGTTTGGCGTCTATACAGGCGGGCAACACTTCACTGAAGCTGAAAAAACAGGTCCAGCAGATGTTGGGGTTGCTGGTAAAGCTAAAGGAAATAACACAAAAAGAAGCCCACAAAATTTTGGGAAGTATTATATAAGCAACATGTCAACCCATTTTCATTTCAACCTGTTGCTCGACTCGCAGCTAGCCAAACAAAACAACGCCAACAGCAAGTCACATGACTTCACAATTAACTTTGACCCACCAATCGCTTTAGATCCCTCCAAATCATACAAGGCGGCGTTAAATGAGCTGGTATCTATGACCTATTCGTGGTACAACATCGCGAAACAGTACAACAACAACGAGTTCAAATGGCGGAAAAAATCAGAGAACTGGAAAACCGTGACAATTCCGGATGGAATGTATGATTACGACGGTCTCAACACCACCATCCAGTCGCTTATCGGAAGAGTGGATCCCAAGGATGAAAAATCCAAGTTTATTGTCCAGCTGTATTTTCACACCACAACATATCGGGCGGTCATTCTGTTGCAAGACGGCTACGAGCTTGATCTAAGTGGAGGTGAATTTGCTGCGTTGCTGGGTTTTGACAAGAAAACAATAGATGGAGCGAACAACAGGAGCGACCGCGTGCCAAATATAACAAGAGGCGTCGACTGGATCTACATCCATTGTGACCTCATTACAAGGGCAGTGGACAACATCGGGGGTGACGTTATGTTCTCTTTTTCAACCGCTGAACTCACAGTCAGCTACCCCTTTTCAAAAGAACCCCGCCGCCTCCTGTGGCACCCGGTGAACAAAAATAGAATCAATGCGATAAATATCAAAATCACGGACGGGCGCAACAACATTATAGATCTGAATGACCAAGACGTGTCTTTAAGCATCATCATTGAAGAAGAAACACCTAAGCGCATCTGAAAATAATTTACACATAAATAATTTACACATAAGTATAATAATGAATCATCCGAGCGAGTGGACGAGATACTACGACGCGCCAAACGGTTACTATAGATACAGACACAAAGGTACGGGGGTTGTAAGAGACACCCTGATGAATATAGGAAAGCGGTTCAAAAAGCAAGTCACCCGTAAGTCGTTGGAGAAGGCTGTAAATGAAGCCTCAAAGCAAATGCTGAAAAAAGCCGCAGAAAAAGCAGAAGAAAAAGCGGCTGACAAGATACAAGCGGTTTTGCGAAATAGCAACTCAGTTGCTACCCCAACTGTAAAACCAAAGAGTAAAAAGACTCCAACTGTAAAACCAAAGAGTAAAAAGACCCCATCACAGAAACTTAGTACAGAGTCGAAACAAAAACTGAAGAAGATGCTAAACCCTGGGGTAGCAACTCAGTTAAGCGAGGATTCACGGAAAAAGTTAAACCAGATTTTAAACGCGGGTCGGGCTGCAAGGTTGAAAGTAAACCAATTGATAGCAGAAAATTAAAATAATTTTTTAAAAAGATATATAAGGATTAGAATCCACACTGCGAAGGTAGGATGTTCAGAAGCCACAGGCATTTGGAAAAAACAGAGTATGTTCGTATCATGTTAGACAAACCGATCACTATCCCGGGAAACAATCAGCACCAGGTAAAGACAAACTATAAATTCACACTCACCGACCGAGACAACTGGTATGACTGGTATAACGCCTACTTCCGGGCTGATTTCACTTTCGAGGCAACCGCGGATGGTGCGCAAGTTGCAGCAGATGCTAGGTCAGCACCCATTAACGGCTCATTTTCACTGATAAACAAACTTGTGGTAAAATCATCGGGCAAAAACATGTACAACGTAGACAACATTCACAAGCTCATATTTATCAAAAACTTGTTGGATTTTTCTGATGACTTTGCGAGGAGCGCAGCGAAAAACCAGTTTTGGTATTTGGATACAACGAATAGCGATGTAACAGCCGTTGCTGCCACTAACCAAGGAATTAGACAAAGAGGTTTGCTTGCCCATGCCGGTCTCACGGTTGAAACCCTTATACCACTTAACAGGTACTCATTTTTCGAAGAGTTGGGTGACAAGCTTCTCCCCCCAATGCAGATGGAGTTCGAAATTGAGCTACAATCGGATGCAGAGCTGATTTGGCAAAACGATGGCACCAATCGCAGGATAGTGGTGAGAAACTTCGAGCTGTGGGTTCCATTGCTGCGTTTCACCAGCGAAGGACAGAAGCTCGCAAACGAAAACTTTTTGAAACCTCAGAAATGGACGTACCTGAATGAAATGATCCAACCCAGCAGTAGCCGGCGTGACGCTTTTGGTTCGTGGCAGATAAATCCCGGTATAAAGGATGCCAAACATGTTTTCATTTTCATTCAACAGTCAAGAAAGGATAAGGCCTTGACTCAAAACCCCTACTTCTTTGACACCTTTGACATTGATGGAGATAATTCAGCCAAGCTAGCGACCTGCCGGCTGCAGTATGGATCTTCACAGTACTATCCGGAGCTGGACTACGACGAAAACTTCAAACTGCGCATTCTTAATGACTTGATGAACTACCGGTACCGCAAAAACGACTACAACACCGGTGTTCAGCTTCAGCCCAACAACTTCAAGGATTTATACCCAGTACTTTATTTCGACCTACGTGAAAACAAGGATAACATGACCAACGACCCGAAGCAGATGGTTTTTCACTACAGGCTCAACGAGGCGGCCAACGCGCAAGACTACACCATTTATGCAGGAATTTTGTACGAGTCCGAATTTGCTCTCAGGCAGGTGGGTAATGAGTTGGTTATGGGTTAAAAGTAAAATAATTTTGTATGAAATATAAGAGATGACGACTTACTATCCGCACAAGATTTCACTTTCAGATGGGCAGAAGGTAAACCTCGCGCGAGCTTTTGGGCGAGGAGAAGCAGTTACACTCAGATTTAAAAACGAAGCTATAACCGGTGGTAGCGACACTTTGCACTTGACCACCCGGCAGATCAAAAAAATAGAGCGCGCTATCAAAAACAAAACGGGGGTGGACATAGACATGAGCAAGACACAAATCAGACGTGTGCGCAACGCTATCAAAGTGGACAACGCTATCAAAAAGAAAACAGGATCAGGCATGCAGGTAAAACCTCCAACAGGTGGAAAGGGAATGCGCATCAACCCTCCGCCATATATGCGCCCTCCACCATTTATTGGTTCTTGGGGTGATCAAAAAAAAGCCCGCCTTCGTTGATGTCCCCTTAACTGATTATGACTTACAGCGATGGTGCCGATACTTGAAAATCCCCATCAAAGGTATATTTGCGAGAGATGAGATCCACGTGAAAAACCACTCCCCTTGTATAATCAACATGGATGATCTTGGAGGGCCAGGCACCCATTGGGTATGCTGCTGGGATGGAACTGAATATTTTGACTCTTTTGGTTTACCTCCACCCGCAGAATGGGAAATAGAGTTGATTCTTGAAGGTAAACAGACCTTTCTTCGGAATGACAACCAGCTTCAAGAGGAATTCAGTGTGCGCTGCGGCTACTACTGTTTGCTTTTCCTGAATGAAAGAAATAAAGGCCGGTCGTTTCGAGATATTTTGAGCATGTTTTCAGAAAATACACACGCCAACGAGGCTGTGGTGAAGGATTATTTTACACAGTGGGGTAAACCCCACACCCCATGAATTTTTGCTAGTTATATAGGATGGATGTTTACTGTGTGAAAGAAAAGCGCTTTACGCCTAATGTGACGGCAAGTGAAAAAATCACTACCACAAAAAACAATAGAAGAATGTTAAAAGTAAAATGCGCAAGCTGCGGCATTACCAAGACAAGGTTCATACCAGTGAACGGAGACAAAAAAGGCGGCGCGTTGTCGTCGAGAAGGGGACCTTCGACTGTTGATAAAATTGCGTATGTTGCCTCGAACTTTGTGACCCCTGCCCCCAGTTTCGCTGCAGCGGCCAAAATACTCGGAAGCCAAGCTTTGAAAGGGGTTACAGACAACGTAAAGTATTTTAGGAAGAACCGTTAGTTAAAGTGAATTTAGCTTATTTATATAGGATGGATGTTTACTGTGTGAAAGAAAAGCGCTTCACACCTAATGTGGTGGGAAGTGAAAAAATTACAACCGCAAAAAACGGCAGAAGACTACTTAAAGTAAAATGTGCTAGCTGCGGCATTACCAAGACAAGGTTTATAAGTGACAGTTGGATTAAACCTGAAAATGTTCAAGAAGGCGGTAATATTTTGGAACCAATATTTAAGTGGACCAGAAGGGGTTTACCCAAAAAGAAGAGAGAAGAACTTGCACGCGCTGAAAAAAGAATGTTTGGAGGTGGAGTAGTGGGGGGTCCCCACACCCCTAGTGGAAGTGGAGTATTTGATACAGTTGGAAATACAGCTGCTGAAGCTTTCTTTGAGTATGGGGTTCCTTATTTAGCAAAGCAAGGTGTGAAACAAGGAAGATACTTTGCAAGCGAGTTTCTGAGACAACCAGAGTATCAGAAGAAGTTAGCCAATAAAGCCAAACCAATCGCGAGAAAAGCTGTTAATTACACAATTGATGCTTTGTCTGGGGATTTGTTGACTAAAGCCTCGAACAGATTAAGACCAAAAGATATGATACCGGGAAATAAGATGAAAGGTGGGTGTCACGCAGCGGCCTGAGAATTTTCTTTAATTATATAAGATGGAGGTATACTGCGTGAAGGAAAAGCGTTTCACACCCAACGTACCAGGAAGTGAAAAAAACACTACCACAAAAAATGGTAGAAGGCTGCTTAAAGTAAAATGCGCAAGTTGTGGCATCACCAAGACACGGTTCGTTTCTAATAAAACACAAAGTGGTGGTAATTATGATATGAGAATTTATGCGGGTAATCGAGTAGATGACCCAACAAACCCCCTTTACCAACGTGGTGGGGCTTTTGATTTGCATAAAGCTATTGGCAAGCTGCCTAAACCAAAAAAGGGGTGGACGCTTCCTGGTCATAACTACACAGGACCGTACAATCCCCTTGAAAAACAGCTTTCTTACGACCCCAAGACGGGAAAGATATTAAAGATTTATCAGCAACCCACAGGCGCCACAGACGCAGTTTCAATGCAGCATGACGTTGATTATGCCGTCTGCGCAGGCAAGAAAAACGAAAAAAGCTGTAAACATGATGCAGACAAAAAAATGGTGAAGGCACTTGACGCTATTCCCAAAAATAAACGGCAATGGGGTCATGCTGCGGCCCGAAATGCAATCAGCTCGAAGCAAAAAGTAGGATTGGGTGTCGGTGAAACGATCAATAAAAATATCGGCGAAAAGATTCCAGGCTTTCAACCGGCTCAAGATGTGGCTGCTGCAATCATGGCTGTCACAGGTGGTGATAAGGATTTGTTTAAAAAGTATTGGAGTGGTGCCATCGCAAAAGGTGCCTTTAACAAGAAAACCGGTCTGTTTAGCAAAAAGTTTTGGACACACCCTAAAAATACAACTGGGCCATGTAATCAGGTTGTATATAAAAATGGAAAATGGCATAACCAATATTGCGACTAAAATATTTTTAACACATATATAAGAAATGGATTCTGCAACAAAATTTAGGCGGGATGAAATAGAATTGATAAAGAAAAATCTTGAAAACCAGTTGGTGCATTACTACCAAACCTCAGCCAAATTCAAACGGTGGCACACGCGGTGTCAAACAGTATGTGCGTTAACAGGTGGAGTTGCTACCATTCTTACAGGCTCTGGGTTGGCCGCTTCTCTTTCTGTGGTTGGCGTTGTTGTTGGTGCCCCTTTAATCGCAACTGCCACCTTGTTTTCATTGGTGTCAACCTCCTCCATCGTCACCGTCAAATTTTTCCTGCGTAAAGCGAAAAACCACGAAAAAATACAAACTTTGGCTGAAGCTACGCTGAGCTCAATCAACTCTCTCATATCAACCGCTCTTGAAGATGGTCAAATCTCAGACAGTGAGTACCAAGATATTATCAAAAAGTACAACAGCTTTACTACTGCAAAGACAAAACTGCGTTTTTCAAACCACACTGACAGTGGGGTAAAGGTCGATAGAAGAACATCAAAGACAACTTCTGTTTAATGGTGGGGTGTTTGCCTCCAACCACCATTCGTTGAAACTTTTTTCGGCTTTATTTCCGGTTTGTACCATCTTCGGCAATCTTTTCGTGAGCTTTCGCAGTATTGCATTTTTCGCCGGCCAATCGATTGATTCGACCTTTTGAAAATAGTTGTATAAAAAACAAACGTAGTTACACGACCCGGGGTAGCAACTCAGTTGCTGATGCCGCTTAAATTGGTGAATGATATTACCCAAAAAGGTCAGCCCCATATTGTCACCGACCTGATCTACAGAAATGCCGACTTTTTTTAGTACCGCAATTAAATACCATAATTTGAGGTGGTGTCTCATCTCTTCACGGGGCTCATCCGGCAGTGGGGGTTCCCATGAGTAAAAGTCAAGATCTTTTTCGGGTTTGATTTCTTTTATTTTTGCTTCCTGCTGTTTTATCAACGTTTCTTTTAGCTGTTCACGGTTCGCTGGCTGCTTTTTCACCAACATTTCGATAAGCTGTTCAAGGTAGGGTTCGTGAGGGTTACCCAAACTCATTTTTCCAGCCATGTATATATGATCGCGCATAATTATTTAAATGGATAGAAAATTAGAGCGGCATTATTACAGCCCGCAGGGTTACTGGAAAGGCATTTCTGCCATTAAAAAATTAGCGGTCGCTGCAAAGGTTCCTGAAGTTGTTGCCAAAGAATGGTTGTTCAAACAAGCGCTCTGGCAGATTTACCTCCCCGCACCGCGCTACATTCCTCGTCTAAAATTCGACGTGCCTACACCCAACAAAGTGCATCAGGCAGATCTTCTTTTTCTGCCACATGACAAAGTGGGGCGTAGCACTTATAAATACGCGCTTACCGTTGTTGATGTTGCCAGCAGATTCAAAGAAGCTCAGCCTTTAACTTCTAAAAACTCTGATGAGGTTGCCAAAGCTTTTAAGACAATTTATACACGTGGACCTTTGAAATGGCCTCAACTGTTGCAGGTTGATCCTGGGCGTGAATTTATGGGCGCTGTTACAAAAGAAATGGAAAATCACAAAACTTCGATCAGACGTGGGCACCCTGAAATACATAGAGATCAAGCTATCGTCGAACGTTTCAATCGCACCTTGGCTGAGCGTTTGTTTGGCCACCAGTACGCAGTTGAAATGCGTTCGCCTGAGGGTCAGCGATCTACAGAGTGGGTAAAAAGGCTTCCCAAAGTTGTTTCTGCTCTGAACAACCAAGTCACTCGATTGATTGGTATGAAACCTGCTGCCGCAATCAAGAAAAAACATGTTTATGCGGAGCCATCAACCAAATTTTTGAGACCCGTTGGTTTGAACGAAAAAAAGCTCCCCTCCATCGTTATGGTTCGGTATTTGTACGAACCTGGTGAGCTTGAAGGTGGGACAAAAAGAGCCACTGATCCTATCTGGTCCTTGGATATCTTCAATATTGAACGTGCTTTTATCAAACCGAAACAACCAATTCTTTACTATTTGCGCGGTGGTCCTAAGCGTGGTTTTGTGCGTGAAGAGCTGCTTGTTGTGCCGCCAAATACACAATTACCTCCAGCTAACGTCACCTAGGGTGTGGATTATCGTCAAAGTTGATGTACCCGCTTAAACATGGTATTCAATTGGTTCTGTATGTATTCCGTCTGGCAGTACCCAGCGTTTGTCGTAATACGCGCTCAACCCCAGCTTTTCTTGCTCGTATGTTACCATATTCCCGTCTCGCATTCTGAAACCCCTGTTTGTTGCCATGTCTTTGCTTCCTCCCAATGCTGCTTTGAAACGTTGCCAGTTTATTTCGTTTTGCTTCTTCGACATTCCTTTTGTACTTAGCTTCTGCTTCACTCCATCTTCTATTTGATGTTCTGTATAGTAACATTTGGAGCACAGCGCGATCATCCGCTCCCCTTCAAATTCTTTTTTAAACAGCCCCGGTGTTCTCCCGCTCCACTTATCCCATGCCAGCCAATTCTTTTTTTGCTCTTCAAATTCCGCTTTCATCTCTGGCTTTACGATGTCTTCTAACTTTTTTCCCGAGATCGCCAGGTAGTTGCTGTCAGTGTCCATCTGGATCAGCTCGAAATCTTTCCTGTCCAAGTACCTGTCCAAGAAGTCGTAATAAAATTGCAACATCCGCAGCTTGGCCAGCTGATATACCGCGATTCCGATCTGAAACGGTCTTCTGATTGTTATCCGCGGCTTCCGGCTTTCTAATTCATACGCCTGCCCTATCTCATCTAGATCTTCGAAATACGCGCTTCTTAATGCTCGGTCTACCACTTTCTCATCCTTTGTGTAGATCACATTTGTTTGCCGTTCCAGCGCTTCTATCAGCTTTCCATACCCGCTGTTTCCCAGCAGTTTGAATATGTCCGCCAGCAGCGCTTTGCTTTTGTCCACATCCCCCGTTCGCCGCGCTTCTGTGACTTCTTTCACGAACCATTCGAAGATCTTTTTCGGTTTGTAATCGATTGTCCGATACACCCTTTTAATCTCTGCCCCGTGGTTTATGTACCACTGCAGTAGCGGCTCGTACAGCAATATCTTTTCCGCTGACAATGTTCCCAGCAGCTTTTTGTTGCTTTCCACCACTTTTCTCCCTGTTGCTTTCAGATATTCTTTCATGTGCTCTGGCACCACATTGGCCGGTACCTCTTTTTTGTGAAAGAATGGACACATCTCTTCAAACTTTTGATGCAGATGCTCCGGGATTTCTATGTCCACTTCCGCGTATCCGAACCAGCTTTTTTCTTTCAATCTTTGCGTGAAGTCTGCCGCTTCTTGCGCTAATTGCCAGCCATCTACGCCATCTAAATAATTTGCCTGGTCTGGATTGTTTGTTTGATGCTCTCTTGAATAGGCTGTGTAGTGCACCACTTTTTCTTTCCCGCAGGGCATATAGTTCAGCATGGTTGATAGATACAGCGCGTTTGCATCGTACCCCTGGATGTTTTCACACAGTTTGCTGTCTGGGTATTGATGCGACCTTATCCGCGTTTTGCCCGCCTCATGGTATCTTGTGAAAACCAGACTTGGTCCGCCTACCACCGCCCCTTTTAACATCTCATACGCTTCTTTACGTGGGGCGTAGAGTTCCGCTTTGCGCTCTATTGCGCCTTTTAAAAGATAGTGCAAACTCACCCCTGGTATGCTTACCGCGTCTTTCAGTATGTCTATCCCCTTTTCTATGTAGAACGCTTTCATTTTTTCCAGCGCTTCAAGCCCGGGTGCCACATCCAGATTGTTATAGTATTCCAGCCAGTCTTTGAACGTTTTCATCCCTTTTTCTTTGAACGTCTGTTTGCAGGCTTCCCATTGTTTTCGCGTCAGCACATACTCTTTTTTCAACTTTGAGTACCAATGCTCGTATTCCGGCAAGCCCTCGTAATCCAGCTTTTCTTCGCGGTCGAACCATTCGTATGGCAGCCACGATTTTGTTGCCTTGCAGTCGTACGCCTTTACCCATCTTTCGTAGCTCGTTCCTGGGCCTAAGTAGTTTATTATGTCCAGAAATCGCAATCTGTCTGTGAGTAAGAACATTATTTTGCTGCCACTTTTCGCCACTCTCACTTTGTTTGCCGTGTCCGCCAGCTCTTTCGCGAAGTGGTTTTTGATTAAATTGAGATCGTATGACCCGGAGTTGAATCCCAGTGTGGGCACCTGGTCGCACCATTCTTCTATCTTTTTTCTTTGGTCTTTGGGGATCAGTTTCACATCTGCCGGCATGAATTCTTCTCTCACTTGCTTCCTTATGTTTTTCTCCCTTCTCCCCAGCTCTTGCATGAACTTTTGAACTAACACTCTGGGATTTCTTGCGCAGATGTGGGTTGGCTCTCTTTCAAGAGTGTCGCCGATGCTAACTGAAACCGGTATATGCTTGCTTTCAATCGTCAGATGTTTTGTTGGCTCTTTTCGTTGATTTCCATCTCCGTACGCCTCAAAATCGTACAGAATCGCGTGTGGGTACGCTTTTGTCCGGGGTTTTGGCAGCTCTTCTCCGTGTTTGTCCGCTCCTCCTGGAACTAGCCATTGACATGACCAACATTCAATCACTTTGTATCCCACCTTTCGCAGATGGGCTGTGCGCCTTTTTGTGGCTTGGTAGAGCTCTTCTACTGTCTTGCCACCGTGTTCGATTATTTGTTCTCGATTTGGATAACATTTTGGACATCCGTGCCAACGACAGCCATGATACTGAAATACCACTTTTTTCTCGTCGTTGTATCCGTCTACCGGCCTTTTCTCTATCCAGCGTTCTCCCCCGTGCCCCGACATTGCATGCACTATTTTGAATTGCCAGTTTTTCTCCACGTACCTCAGCCACTGGATTGATTCTTTTGAGGCTTGGTGTTTTGGATAGAACGCTTTCTGGTACGCTGTCTGCGGTGCTTCTACTTTTTCACCCGGACAGTGGATCACCGTTTTGCCTTGGCTGCATCTTTCCGCGTGACGTTGGAGATTGCTTGCCTTTGTGAATCTTGCGTGACAGTGGTTGCATTCATACGATTTGGCCAACTTCGTGATGTCTTTTATCAGGAACGCGTGCTCTCCATAAATCCCTATTGTCATTACGTTTTTGATGCGCATTGGTGGGTTTCTCATTAGGTGCCATACTATTCTGGGGCTAGTTTCTATTCCGAATTCGATTTCATCCGCGTTAGCCAACTCTGGCGTGTAAACCCTTATTCCCAGCCAATCTGCTAAAACCTTGCCCTTGTTCAGGTGCATTTCCACCTTTTCCAGTTCATCTAATGACGTTTTCTCCCAAGTTGATGGCATATTTCGGAGTTTGTAGAAACTCTTGGCAAGATCTCGTGCTGCTTCTGTGCTGCGATCCGGTCTTGCTCCTCTGTGTACGGCTATACAGCGCCATAGACACAGGTTATCTCTATACGTGTCCAGCGTCACCATTGCGTGATTTCCTCTTGCAAGGTTATGTAGCCAGTATGGTAATGGTCCTGTTCCCATCAATGGCTGGCGGTCTAGCACAACCTTTATATCGACGGTGAAATGCGATTCAAAGGTCCACTTTGTATCTGGTCTTTCAGTGTTATCCGGATCTAGACGCGCCGCCTCCATTTCTCTTATCCAATTCTCCGCGTCTGCGTAAGTTTTCATCCAGGGGGAGCCTTTATTTTGGTAGAAAGTTAGCCTGGTTCCGTCTTCGATGTTTTCAAGAAGATACGAATAGACGTGCCTCATGTAAAACGATGTTCCCACATTCTCCCTTATCTTTTCCATAAACCTTGGTGTGAGGTCTTTATTTAGCCCCTCTACGATACGCCACCTCTTGTAACGTCTCCCGCTTGTCTCTTCTACCCCCGCATATTCCGTGTCTTCGTACAGATCCAGAATCTCATTCTGATAATCTGTTACCGTTTTCACCTTGTTCGGTGGGATGGGGTCGAATATTTTCAAAAGGGTTTCTTGTTTTCTGTTTCTGTTTCTGTTTCTGTTTCTTGGCGGTGGTATTGGTATTGGTTTTGATGGTTTTAATGGGGCTTTTAATTTTTTATTTACCCCTTCTGGGATTGGTTCTTCCAGCAGAGTATTTATTTTTCTTTGAATTGTGGGCGAATATTCTGCAATAAATTTTGATAAAAACCGCAAATCCTCGGGATCAAGATTTGCAAGCTCTTCTTCCAATGATCTGAGGTCTATGCTGTCCATCGTATATAATATGGAAAAATATTTTTTAATTTTTATTATTTAGAACTTTGTACATTTATGTTGCATCCCTCTAAATGGGCATCCTTTTATCCTTCTCTTGCGAGTAGTAATATTGGAGTCGAACGAATACTACCGAGTAGCACCCACCTTTCCCTCTTTCCTAAGGTTTACACTAAGTTTTCAACTTACCGAGCGAGCTTTGTGAGCGAGGTAAGTTGAAAATCCTTAGTGTTAACCTTAGGAAAGAGGGAAAATTAGGTGGGTGCGCCCGAGGTGGTATTCGTTCGACTCCAATATTACTACTCATTCAAATATTCTTGAAGTGTTACGGCAGCACTTCACTTCTCACTGAGAACTTCTAGTTTACTTGGTTGAGCAAACAACGTCGGGAATAGCCAGCGTAGCTTGGCGTTCTAGTCAGTCACAGAGAGCGAGAAATCGCGCACGCGAGCAAAGCGACGGCGGGGCAGAAAGAACGCGTTCTTTCTCTCCTTCGTCGCTTTGCCCGCGCGCTCGTTTTCTCGCTCTCCCTGACTGACTAGAACGCCAAGCTACGCTGGCTACGTCGGGAAAAACCCTACCAGATCGAAAATGAAAGTTGCATACATCATTACATCTTGAATTAACATTTCAGCCCCGTTTGGTTTGGTTGAGACTGGTCAAAACGTCATTCTCGTGACTGAGTCTTTTGTTGGCTTGCCAAAGAAAATCAAAATCGAAAGTGGATGTTAATTGAGCTTTAAAGGAGACCAATTTGGGCGTGGCTTAAAGAGCTGTATTTGATACGGTCGCCAACAAAACTGAATTTTGGCTCCTAAAAGAAACTGGTACCGTCAGAAACACACAAATAAGAGCTATACTGACTAAGCTATACTGCCAGCAAAGACTTGTGGAAAGGGGCACTTGACATGCGAGAAAAGATGATATCTGGGATTTCTCTATTTGATTTGAAGGAACAGCATAACTTTGGGTTACAAATTCATGGAAAAAAAGGTGACATGACACGAGATAAATCTACTAAATCAAAATCAACTTATAAAAGCCTTATTACAGCTAGCGTACAAGTATTGACTGGTAAACAGTTTCAGGGGAGCAGAAAACGATGAAATCGAGACGACATGAGGTAAGTCATGTACTCAAAACACTTCGAAGTGGATTCCAGAGAAAACTACATTTCTAAACGAAGCTCGAGTAAACGCTATACCAGAGCTTGCGTCCGAGTGTTGTAATAATCTTGTTCTAAGATGGATTCGGATAAACACAGCTCCAGTAAACAACATCCAAGTTTAATTCCAACATGGCTACAATCTCGTCCCCAGAGCCCGCGTCCCCTTGACCAGCGGTCGGGAAGCGCATGGGCTCTGGTCGAATCTAAAACCGGAAACAGGAAATCCTGGTTCCGGTTTGATTCTGCGCGTGCGTCGGAGATTGTGGTTGAAATGAACAAGTTTCAACAGCCAATGAGATTTGGCCGTTTTTTTGGCGGGCTTTCAGTCTAGCCCAGAGGTCTCGATTCCTGGCGCAGTCCAGAAGGATCGCGGGCTCTGGGGACGAGATTGACATGCCTACCGAGTCCCGGTGCAATGCGCATGTCTGTACTCTGTACTAATGCGAAATACCGCTGATCATTACAAGTGTTTTCTTAAACGCCCGGGGACAAATATCCCTTTCTTGGAGAATCACAAAGGCGTTAAATCAAGGGCTGTTTATTTGAGTATAAAAGGCAAAAAAGCATAAGATAGTAAGCTATGGGTTTCTCATCTAAACCGGCGAAAATAAAGCGCCCTGCCGAGACTGGAGAGAGGGAACAAAAAGCAAGCGCGTGCACAGAGTGCAGGGGAGGGGTGGGGGAAACAAGTAAAACGAGCGAAAGAAAACGTGGAAAGGCTGTCTACACCCATGGATTTATTAGACTCCTCCCCTTGGCATCGCTTTCACAAAATGGTCTTTCTTTGTGTGATTAGTTATGTGACTACAGTAATGGTGGTCATTTTCATGAAGACAGCTGACCACTTTATAAATAAATCTTAAATGAATTGAGCTTAGCTCCCACTCAGGTTGAAAGGTCTGTGAATGAGTATTTAAGTCTGTACTAAGTGCGCGCGTGTCATATTCAATAGACCTACTTACCGAGTGGTTTAACTTTGAACAGTGGAAAGGAGAAGGACAGCTTACATGTGAGATCAATCAATCCATCTTGCGACGTCTGCCACAGCCCAGGAAAAAAACAGATTGACATTTACGAGAACATGTTGATTTTGGCATTGTGTGCCCCAGACATAAAGCAGTTTATGTCACTAATTCGTTTATTAGAAAGCTTAACTATAATTTTATCGTGGTATTTACTAAAATATTGACTTTGTACCGAGCGATCGAGTTCTCGCCAATAATTAATTATGACATTGCCGCCTTTGATAGTTGGAAATCATTCTCAGAACATATGGAGTTGAAATTCTTACCCAAGGTAATTTTATCGGGGGAGGAAGCGATATTCATTCATGAATCATGAATCGTAGCTGTAAAATTGGTGGGAATCATGAATCTTCGTGTTTAAAACGTGGGAATCATGAATAACGAGAGATGGCTAAAAGAATCATGAAACAAATGAATATGTTTCCATCGATATTGGAGGCGTACTTGTGAAAATAGAATGCAAACTACGAAACTTCTTAACAGTTATATCACAGAAATGGCCGAAAATAGCATTTCCGAGCGTCTAATTTTCAAAATTTTCTGGGGGAGCATGTCCCCAGACTCCCCTACAGGAAAACACTGAACGCGATTCAAATATTCATCCCTTACCTATCAACTTGACCGTGATTAGGTATGTTACACACAGTGAAGTTATTTTCAAAACTGGATGAAAACAATGACAAATGAATCATGAATATCGAATGAAATTTTTAAATGAATCACGAATCATTGAGGGAAAGCAAGACAGGAATCATGAATATCCAAAGTCCAATGATTCCGCTTCCACCCCCGAAATTTTAGTTTTAGGAGTGTTGACCTGAGCGAGGGGAAGCAAAAGGACGCTAGAATGATAAACAGTGGGGTCATTTTAATTCACCAAACATTTGTTTCCTTTATTGTTGAAGAAAAGACCAATCTAAACTTTGTCCAGCTTCGCAGTGATCCGGAACGAAGATCGAATATAAAACGCTTGTTCAAGCATGTTTCTCAGAGAAGAAGTCTATCATTTTATTGATCAAAGATGGGCATTTAGATAATCCTAACAATTTTTCTTGCTTCCCCAGATGTCATGCACACAGGCTTTAACTTCAGATTGGCGTGGACGAATTTATTAGTAAGTGTAACTTGCGTATCCCGGCAATAAATTCAAAATGGCGGCCTAAACCAAGACCAGCAAGTTCTATTATGCTTTGGAAGATTTCGCTCCCAAGATATTTACTCAAAAGGATCCGTTGAGAGTCTCGCTATAGTGCGTTGAAACTTCACACAAAAACAGAGTAAAGCATATAAAACATAGGAAACTGCTTTCTTCGTGCCGCGGCTGGGAGTAGATTAGTGTGATCATTCCAGACGAATTCTTCCTTCTTTATAATTTCTGATCGCCTACTGGTGCTCTGGATCGACGTTTTTTCGTCTTTTAAGTTGTACCAATATAACCGTTACATTTGAGCAGAAAACTTTCATGTACTGACCAAGAAGTATGCGTGGTAAAGCGAGTGGAAATGATAGTTTATAATGTGCAGTTTGTTGTCCTGTTTCAGCACGTCATAACTAAAACAATCACATTGCATTGTTTTCACTTACCTTCGATGTAAAAGACGTTCCTTTCGAGAATAACAAATCAGTGCGGTCTTTGACAAGTCAAATACAAAATTATACAGGCTTGATATAACAGAATACAGAATAGTATTGCGACACTAGAATAACAGCTCTGTTTTCTCGTTTTCTGGGAAATAAACCCGATATCGAATCTCCAGAACATTTGAAAAACGGGTCAAAAAGTCAGTCTTTTGTTTCTTTTGTTCGCTTGCCAAAGGATATCAAAATCGAAAGTGAATGTTACTTGGGGTTTGAAGGAGACCAATTTGGGCGTGGTTTAAAGCTGTACCTACAAATCAACAAGCCATCAAGCCATGATTCTAAGAAAGACCACGTTTTTGCTGCCTTGAACACGCAAAGTTGACTTTGGGGAATCTAAACCTCACGCCATTATATTTAATTTCAAATATCTCTGTTTATTTTATTTGCTTTTCTTTGAGGTTTGCCTCGCGATTGGTCATTTTATCTTGGGGTACTTGGAAAACCTACCTATTTGCCTCGGTAACTTTCATGGGCGATTCCGTTCTTTTTTATGTATCCATGGAAATACACCGCGATAAATTTACCTTGGGGGAACATTTTGCTGAGATAATGTTTTAGTCTTCTTTTTTCATAAGCGGGAAATAAAAATGGCGAACATGACATGAAAATGACAAAACACCCGGGAAAACAAAATTACAAAGCACGCGGAAAAACAAAATGACAGAGAACATATTATTTATGATTTTTACCAAAAAAACGTCCTCTCTATTTGTGAGTTTCCCGAGGTAAAGAGCCCTTTTACCATGGTAAAAGGACGATATGTAACCGCAACTATATAAATTTGACACACTACACTATTAAGCTATTCCGTACTTGAAACCCTACACCGCTACACAGATCAAGCGATTTGTTCCAGTCAACTCTTGTTAATTACAGTGGAACCCCGCTCTACGGACACCCGCTTAATACGGACACCCCGGTATTACGGACAGTTTCGTTGGTCCCGGCGTAAACCTCATACATTTTCTCTTAAATTAACCCGCTTAATACGGACACCCGTTAATACGGACAACGGACACTTTTTCGTGTCCCGAGTGACAAACTCTTATACATTGTCAACCCCGCTTTACGGACACTATTTATCTGCGCACTGTGAATTTTCATTGTCGCGGTTATTTTGCCTTTTGCTGCAGCTATCGCTTGTGTCACAAGCTAAAAGCTTCCGTGCAAAGTTAAGTTACCGACTTTTTCAAATGGGTTGGTAGAGTTTAGGAACGGTTGCGAGTTTCAGTTACAAAGGAAATTTTATAGAAAACGTTCTGTTGCTGTTGAAATGAGTTTTATTTCTTGTACATAGTAAAGTTGCGACATTGTCAAATAATTCCACTGTTGAGTTTATTAAAGTTTAGTTCGAGTGTATGACTAGATCGTAAAGTTTTCGTAAAAACTATTAATTTTAGTCAGGGAGTTCACAGTTTGCATTTGTTACAGTTACAGTACAATTAAACAACGTTATGTTGCCGTAAAAACGTTTGCCTTCGTCTTTGCATCGAGAAAACGTGTATCCGTGACTTTTTTCTGAGACCCCGCTTAATACGGACACCCCGTTAATACGGACAATTTGGCCTGTCCCCTTGGTGTCCGTATTAACGGGGTTCCACTGTACATTTTATGCAGTCACGAAAAAACTATCCGTAAAGATTCTCGCATCGCGACTGCATAAAAAGTCTTCTTGAAATTCCCGCTTACCGCTAGACTACTTGTAGTCGGTCTTTTCTCTTAGGGTCGGAGGAGCGCTTTTATATCGGGAACTGGGCGAACCACCAGGCGGTATGGACGGGAGGGGCTTGGGACGAGACGAGAAAAAACCTTTTATAAACTTTGCTTCAAGACATTAAAACAATTCCGCTCCATGACAAGACTAATAACAAGACGTTAAGAGGCGCTTGGTTGTATTGGATAAATTTCCAAGCTCATTTAAAGGAAGTTTGTGAAACAAAAACACTGCGTTGACGTGTTGACGCAAGCACATAAGATCCGTAACGCCATTGCGCGCGAGCAACTTTAGATTGCGCACATCGGCCAATCAGCTTCTCCGTTGCTTGGCTGGGAGTGACTATTCTGCACTCAGTTGATGTTGTGAGACAATAGGGAGACACCTCATGACATTTTATACCACGTAACACTCAGTTCATGTAGTGAATACAAAACAGCACTCCGGTTAGCCTATTTAGCACTCCGGTTAGCCTACTATACACTTCGGTTAGCCTACTTTGCACTCCAGTTAGCCTACTAGCACTCCGTTTAGCCTAAAAAGCACTCCGGTTAGCCTACGTTAGCTTCGTTTGCTCGCGGTTAGCCTTTATGTTGAGGTTATGATATATAGCCAAAATTTTACGGTTTCTTGCAGCTGGTCGTCGGTAGCCTAGTGGATAGAGTTCCCGCGCGGTAATCCGACGGCCCGGGTTCGAATCCTATTGTTGGCGACTTTTTTTAACTTGAGAAAAAAAAGTTAAGTGTGATTTATACCTCATGTATGAAAAAATGAGGAGTCTCACAACATCAACTGAGTGCTGAATAGTCACTCCCTTGCTTGGCTGACTGATATCCTCAAAAAAATGCATAAGAGTCCCCAGTCTATTTTTCGTTGCACGCTCTTGTCTCGCCTTAGTCCCCCCTCACGCATCGTAAACCCTAGTTTACAGCATTCCCTTTCTGAATTTCGAGAGAAAAACAGACTGCATGCCGTCTAGCTTACCGCTCCTGTTTTCAGCTCCCATCACGGCCGAATATCACCACATCTTCTTATCTGGGTTGCTTAGCGTGAGGTCTGTCTTTGCCCTTGTTAAAGGGCAACTCTTGGGAAATTTAACCCAATTTTTTTTTTATTTTTTCTATAAGTTGTTTATAGCAACAGGAATCTTTAGAAGGTAAAATTTTAAAGATATCGGCCAAAATGAATTTACTACGATTTTTTTTAACGTCATTTTTGGCGGCCATTTTGAAAACGTTCGGATTTTGGTACGTCACGTGATGCTACGTCACAGGTGTGGAAGGCAGGTTTGCTTTTGCTTCCGATAAGAGGAAAACAGAGTGAGTATAATATGCGAGCCAGCGAGCCAAGCGAGCCAACGTGCGAGTCATGCGAGTCATGCGAACCATGCGAGCCAGTCATGCGAGTCGTGCGAGCCAGTCATAACGGACCTTTTTAAGCGATGACGTCATCTTATGACGTCATCGGTTAATGTTGGAAAGGATTGGAAAGCGGAAAAGCGATGGAATTTTTGGTGTTACGGTGTGAGCGCGATTACTCCCTGAATTGAGCCGAAGAGCACTGGGAACTAGGTGCATGGTTTCTGTTCTTTTTAAGCGATAACGTCATGTCATCGCTTAATGTCGTCGTACCGTGCGAGTGGACGGGATCTGTTGTCTGTTGTCTGTTGCGATCGACCGATCTGTAGAACCGAAGAGGATTAAGAACTAACTTCAGGAATAAACGTCAGTAGAAAAGAATTCAAGTTTAACTCAACAAGAAATCACCGCGTAGAACTCAAAGCAAAATACCCCAGGGCAGTTAGAAAGGACCGATTCTAAGTATAAACGAAAGAGACAAATTATATTTGATATGTTTTATCAGATTTAGGAAAAGAAAAGGGCTAAACATTTTCAAGACAGCGTTTGACCTTGACCTAACTTCAGGAATAAACGTCAGTAGAAAAGAATTCAAGTTTAACTCAACAAGAAATCACCGCCTAGAACTCAAAGCAAAATACCCCAGGGCAGTTAGAAAGGACCGATTCTAAGTATAAACGAAAGAGACAAATTATATTTGATGTGTTTTATCAGATTTAGTGAAAGAAAAGGGCTAAAGATTTTCAAGACAGCGTTTGACCTAGTATCGTATCTCGTCAGTATCGGATGTCGCGATACAAGATAACCCAACTTTTGTCGAAAAATCAGTCAATACCGAAGTTGTTCAGGAATAAACGTCAGTAGAAAAAAAATCAAGTTTAACTCAACAAGAAAACACCGCGTAGAACTCAAAGCAAAATACTCCCGGGCAGTTAGATAGGACTAATTCTAAGTATAAACGAAAGAGACAAATTATATTTGATGTGTTTTATTAGATTTAGTAAATAGACATCTTTAAAAAATTTTAAAACGAAAGGGCTCAACAATTTCAAGACAGCGTTTGACCTTGTATCGTATGTATCGGATGTCTCCCTGCAAGATAACGCAACGTTTGTCGAACAATCTGTTCAACACAGAAGTTGGCAGCTACTTTTATTTACTTTTTTGAAATTTTCTGTCAAATGTCCTGAAACGTCATCGCTTCTGCATGCATTGCGTGCCGTTTATTTATAGAAGCCGATATACAAATCCTCATTTTGAATAGAAAAGTGAAAAGTTGTATAATGACATGCTGGTTAGCGTCATCAAATTAGCGTCGCTAGCATTGCTTTATGAAATACTGCCTGCCTGATTTATTTCGTAAGAGACTTCACTAATTTAACTTGCTGCTGAAATTTTAAATCACGTGTAATACTGTTATTTCTCGATACAATGCAGTTGGACACTGAATAAGGCTAATATAAACCGCATCAATAAAAATGATAATGATTTGTCAAGAAGTGCAGGTGCTAACAAATTTAATCAAGATAAACCCAGTCCAAGTCTCTGTTCTGGTGTTAGTTCTGGGTCGAAATGCAAAGTCATTGTAGGAGGACAAAAAGGAGTAATAAAGGAATTTCGTGGCATTTTTGTTATGCAACTCGTACTAGGGCAAAAGAAAAATGTACGTAAAACCCATGTACGGTGGATGGTACGGTATGCACCTTCAGTGCTGGCCTGAATATCACCTGGCTTAATTGATGATGATTTAAGAAGTAAAAATCTGACTGATAATCTGATAATCCTGTTAAGACTGGAATGAAAATATTCCACCTCTTTGGCTCACTGCAACGTGCCAAGGAAGAACGCGGTAAAAAGACTAGGGTCTAACATCTCAGGGCGAGAGAGACTGGGTTTGAGATCGTCCAACAATCGACAATGGCGGATTTATGGCAGCTCACGTCACGAATTTAGCTGCGGTAAGATATACACTAGTGCATACTTTTTTTATTTATTTATTTATTTTGGCTCGCATGGCTTACCAACCTCGTTCCCAGGGCTTGGGAACGAGGTTGATGGCTTGCATGACTCGCATGGCTCGCATGACTCGCTGGCTCGCAGTTTGTCAAGACCCGCTTCCGAATCAAAGTTAGCGATTACGTAGAAAAGGTTTCAATGAATGAGTTCTGCTGAGATTTCAGATATGATTGAGATTGAAAATTTCAACCCGGTCAAACGGGTCTATTCGCTTCAGCCCGCCTTACTCACCACTTTCAGATGAAACAAAACAGTGGCTGACTCACTGAATTCTATATCCACTCACAGTCACGCAATACGAGATCTGAAATCTGAACGAGAATTTAGACAACAAGAGGTAACATTTGAAGCACAGTTCACATCTCCAATAATAATACGTTCATTTACAGATTCGCGTAAAAGAGCTAGGAAATAGCAACCAATTTTTAATTCCCTTGGATAGTACTTCTCTGTTATTTTACTTCCCATTTCTCGAATCAATTTCGTTTCCCTTGGATACGTACTTCGCTGTAGTTTAGCCCCAATTTCTCGTTTCCCCTAGATGCTTGGGATTCTAGCTACCCGCTATAACCAGAGATAGCCAGCTCTGTTCTGCCATACGGTAACTGAACCAAACTACAAAGTTGCCCTGGTCCAAGTCTGATAACAAGCAAAAACGAGAAAGCATTTGACCAAAAGTTCCACAAACAAGCAAAATACCTTTTAGTGCGATCGAGCTGGGACGAAATGATCGTGACCGCTTGCCAGTCTCTTTCTAATTCCTCGTCTAAAATGGATAAACTAAAATGTCGTCTTCTGTGCTTCTATAAGACGAAATATCGGACTCATCCAGCGCTCGGGATCAAGGGATATAGAAAAACTGGAGGCTTAATTTATTATTTGAAGCTATTTGAATGTCGAGAAACGTAATATCTTATTTTTAGACTTTTCTATCGTTTCGTTCGCCCAATCAAAGACGTCCCTGGAAACAATAGACATGTCATGATTCCTCATCACCAGATAGCTTAAAGGAGAACGGAAGACAAAAATGCGAATTTTTTAAACTAGTTTAAATGAAAGTATGTGATGTGTGTTAAGCAAATATTAAGGTATTTGGAATTTTACTTACGTTTTAACCCGATTATGACAGCAAAAAGGTGCTCGTGAGGGCAATTTGAACGTCCGCCATTTTGTCCGCCATATTGAAGGCTTGGCTGCAAAGCATGACGTCACTGCGCAATAGAATTTTCAAGCTCGGACGACAAAAATTACAGTTCAATGTGCACTTCTATGATGTTGTAAAAAAACGCCCAGATACATATAAAGAAGCAGAAGCTTTCATCGATTACCTCTGGCAAATGGAGCGTTGCTCAATGAATTACTGGCGCGAATTAAAAGTGCGAATTCGCCTAAACAAGTCAATGTCATGATTGTTCAGATAACCTTGAAGAGAATTGCTTAAAAGTGATCGCTGCCTCGAACTTTGGATCCGAAAAACATACACAAGAGTTAAGGAAAGTTACTGTACCGACCATATTTCCACGTTAAAGTAGTGTATGCAGAAGGCTTAGCTTGAAAGCGAATCGAATGTCAGAGAGGCGAAAGCGAAGGTAAATTAAAAAGTAAAATCGACATATATGTTTATGACACTGTCTCCAGTGGGTATAATATTCTATTAAAGTTGCTCAGTTTCCATTTGTAGCATGAAACGTTTGCATGAAATAATTAGCTTGAATAGAACATGGTACAAACCGATCAGCTATTGCTTGTGAATAAGTATTATGTTGGAGGATTTACCGAGTTCAGGAATCTTAAAAAAATATTATTAGTCTGATAGCCGTGAAATTAAAGATAGTTCCCGTCATAAACCTTTCTAAGCCGATCATTTGATTGCTAGGGTGCTTAGAGCTCCCAGTACATCTTAGCGAAATTAATATTTTGGTAAGCAGGTTATTTCGCAACGAACGCTTTTTCAAATGCTCGTGGCAAAAACTCGTGACAACAAAACACATCAAACAACAGTTCCTTCTCACCGAAAGTAGGGCTGTTTATTAGCTTTCAAATACAAATATCATCTTCTGAATACAAAATTACTATTCACCTGAAATTTAATTCGTGGATTCCTTGATCTCCTGGCAGCATAAACATTGTCTTTCTTGTTCGCCTTCCAAGTTAACACAAATATCACACTCGCCCACGACATATTTTCGCCTCCTCGTCTCGCTGATCTCCACGTTCAACAACGTCTTCTTCGAATCCTAAGCTTTTTCCCATCGGTTCAAATGAATAAGACTTAAACTTAGCCGTAATGTAAGTTTGCTACAGTTGTCAAAACGAAAGATTTGGTTAGACAACACGAAATGCACAGAAGTGCACAAAACATTGAACTGAAGAAATTTGCAAGTGCGCAGTGACGTAAAAACACGTGAGCTGACATTCCTTTTTTGGAAGTAACCGGAAGAAAATATGTTCAAAATGGCGGACGTTCAATTGCGAAAAAAGACTACAAGTTTTAACCATTTTCGTCAATTTTGGTAGGAAAAATTCGCTTTTACTTGTTGTTTTCTACAAATCTAAGCTATTTCTATGATTTCCAGTGGTTATATAAAATATGAATTCTGGTCTTCCGTTCTCCTTTAATTTGCATGGCAAGAGACGCAAGAATATGTCTTTACAAAGCGTTATGGCGCAATTACCACAAACAGAAGGATGAATATCATTATGCTCAGAGTGAGCTATATATATTTATTATATGGACGAGAGTGTTTTACTGGGAACTAAACCACTCGTAGATTCCATACGCCTCTCCATCCGGGACCCGAGTGGCGTATTTTCCGTAAGACACGCTTGCGAGTGTCATATCGCTCACTGACGTCACGATTCGAGCCATTTCTACTTTGTTGAATGAACGTTTCTTGTGTCGTTCAGGTTTGTTGTGAACAAGCATCGACAAGCAATTAAGCGACGAAAACGAATGAGTTTTCCGAAAAACTCAAGGACGAGAACATGATAATGGAAACCTTGACGATTTCAAGGTTTATAGAGAGAATTCTTCGCAAGGAATTGCACAAAGTGCAAGATGTTGTAAAGAAGAAAACAAAAAGCACTTGAAAATCATCGGCCGTCAAGACATTGCCGCATCGGATTCAAGTCAAAGTCAGTGATCTTTTCAGTTCTTACGTGTTATCTATTTAGTTGACAAGTATTTCATGTATTTTGTTTGATTGGAATTCAGTTAGTGTTTCTATATCCTGAACACGGGTGCTTTGTATTTTCTGTGAAGACGAACGGTGATTTGTAAAACTTGCTCGATTTTTCGAAAACAATGAAATAAAAATTCGCAATTTCAGTTACATCTGGTCTCCATATAATAAAAAGAACATTACACGTTGGCTCAAAGATATGAATTTAATGTTCTCGTGGCAAAAACGATATCTCACTCGTTCGCTGCGCTCACTCGTGAGATATCGTTTCTGCCACTCGAACATAAAATTCATATCTTCTCGCCACCGTGTAATATCCTCTACATATATAGAATTCGACTCCATTGTTTTTTAAATCTGTGGCTTAGGTGCTTAGAGTATTTCATTGACAGTTTGTAAAACTTGATAAAGCGTTTTTATATTGGGCATTTTGGGTTTCGAACCAACGACCCGGGTGGGCGGGCGGGATGGAGGTAGGACATAAATAATCTTTTTTTTTTTTAACAAATAATTGTTTTTCCCCTTTTAATAGTAAAGCAATCAATAACGATAAGGTGATCGAATCGATTTAAATATAATGAAAAAAATAAATCACTTTATTTAAGTGTCAGGGTATTTAGCACTGCTGTACTAATTGTGGACACTGTAAATAAGCAGACAAATATTGCAAATACAACAGAAATTTATTAAAAATCCCAACTGGTAGGAGGCTGACCAGCTGGCTATTTACAAAGCGTGGAGGAGTTAATTCAGGGCCACCGAAGACAAATCCATCTAGTGGCAGGGAGGAGGATTTAAACCCGGGACCTCCGGATTACAAGTCCAGCGCCCTAACCACTAGGCCACGCTGCCTCCTGAGCATCTTCAATTTACGCCCCCTAAACCCGAATACCCACCGGCTAATTCCCCCACCCCACCCTATACCAGGAAGTTATGACCACGTAAAATCCTGTCGCCAAAAACGAAACAAAGGAAACAAATATGGCGGAAACTTAACAAAACGTCCAGCGAGCATTTATCTAATTTATTGACTATGGAAAACAGTTTTGATGCCTTATGTAGCTCTTTGGTGAGTTTTTCACGTCTGGCCAGCTTTGTAAGGAGAGAATTGCAAGCAGGGCGTTCTGTTTTGGGGAGCTCAACTTGGGGTTAATAAGTGTCTTCAGCCAGTAAAGGTCAGTAGTCTTCACTCTTTAGCAGCAAACTCGAGTTCCACCAACCTTTAGGCTTTTATTTAACAATTATCCTGCGAAATCGCGCGGAATATCACCTGATACTTAGCCGACGAGGCTGTAAGGCCGAGTTGGCTAAAATCAGACGATATTCCGCAAGATTGAGCAGGATAATTGTTTTATTATTCAACAAATTGTCAACGGAACGTGAAGTGGTTGTGAAGCGCTTAGCAAGAATTCGCCGGAATCTTGGCAACCTACGTATATCGCAGGATATCTTTTATGTACGGATGACGGATAACAATGATTTTCTGACCATATATGGCCATCGCGCGAATTTGTTGAATAATAATTAACAATTATTCCACGAGCGCGCGTTGGATATGAGATGGTAGATAGCCAACGAGGCGCGTAGCTCCGAGTTGGCGATAACGATCTCATATCCAACAAGCGCGAGTGGAATAATTGTTTTATTAAAAACGCCCAAAAGAATTGCAATATTTGAGCTTCCCAGCTGTTTTCGTTGAAGCGTATCGGCTACAACATTTGTGGTCAATGGTATATGAGCTCATATACCATTGCCTGTTAGCCAATCAAAACTCAGGAATTGCAATATACCATTGCTAGTTTTTAATAATGGTGAATATTAACGGCGTTCATTTACTTAACAGAATTATAATGGAAAAGCCCTGGAGACGTGCAATAGACGTGTCTTTGCTTGCTGAGCACGAGGAAACAAACATTTGTTTCCTCGTGCTCAGCAAACCAAAACACGTCTGTTGCATCCCTTCATATTAAAACACGGGTTTTAAATGATCCGAGTTTTAATACTTTTATCATTATTGTAATAATATTAGGGCACTGTAGGTGTTCTAATATTGAAGACAATCAGCCCTTAATTCATATCTGTTTGTGACAAAAAACTGCAGAGGTAAAGAAAACCTCTTGAGAAACGCACAAAGTAGGAATAACGCTAAGCTCTCAGTTCGTCAGTTTTCAGTACGCTTTCTTGCTACCGGTCATAGTCAGTGCATCGCTACGTTTATCCTTTTTTTTGCCGTAAGATATTCAGTTACACCGTGAGCGATAAAAATTAATCTTGAACCTATATAGGCCATAGTATACGCAAGCTAACAAATGGTGTGGCCACTTATTTGGAAACACTGTAAACTCGAGCAAGAAATTTATAAATGGGAGCTCCGCTTTTAGGCCTGCCTAAATCTATATATTAAAGTACACGTGTTCGAAATTTTCAGGTTCGCAAAACAATAACTCACCGAAATCACTTCATATTGGTCTGACGAACTGACAAACAGTACAAAACACAACACAGCAATCGTGTAAGTCGATTTTATTCAAAGATTCAAATTTGTACCTTCTGAAACAGAATTGAACATTTCGTTCCTATACAGACCTTTATAATTTGAGTTCTCCTAGTTTACTGTGGCTCTTATCGTTAGCTTGGACTGCCTGTGAAGCGAACAGCTGTTTTAAAGTCGCATGCATTTCAACAATTGTAGACTATTCACCTCCTCATTGGTCCTGCTTTCATTCGACAAAAGTTCCGTTATATTGTTGCGTGACATCCACAACACTACATCATTCGCAGTTTCTACCAGGCCGAAATAGGCGTCTGTTTTTTAAATGTAAGAGAATTCATCAAAAGTTATTCCTCTGTTTTGGTTATACTTTGTATTTTAGATCCTTTTTAAGACCTTCTGAGTGTATCCTGCTTTACCTACGCGGCAATTTCTTGTAGAGTAATTGATGTCTGCCCGTATGTATGACCCAGTTGTGTTTGCAATTTCAATTCAGTCGAATGGGTCTCTAAAACAGCTTTTTAAACAGGCTAGAATCTTGTGTCACGTGTCTAGGCAAAAAACATGCAATTACGGATGAGTACTGAGATAGGAAACAATATTTTAAAAGACAATATTATGAACAGTCGCTATAAGGAAATGAGAGTTGATTACAAATCGATATTGAGAGCTTACCTTTCTGCTGTGGAATGTTCAGTCGATAAGAATTCTCCGAACAAAACAAAATTAATTTATGCCTTTTGTACCATTTGATAATTATCCATTTTAGCTAAAAAGATGTTCTAAAGGTATTTACCAAAAAGCTTTTATAAGGGTTTACTAAACTGCCTTCCCCCTGCATCGGTTTCTAAATAAACGTTTTGAGGACTCGTTTAACAGAATCAGGCGTTTTAAAAATTAAGTGGAAAGAATACCGGCATATCGGATCAATAGTTTATTTTCTACCTTATTAACAAAGTCGAGTTTTTGCTGTCGGTTTCCAGCAAAGTTTGTTATCAAAAAGCCTGGTACTTAGTTGTAGCAAAAAAATTTCCCGATCTTCCCGCACGTAAAATCCGGGTCATTCGGCAGAAAACAGGAAACAAGTCACACATCGGCAGATTTTCCCTTTTCTTCGAAGGCATTTCTGTTTTGTTTTTCTTCATTTCCGGCCAAAATGAGCGGTTTTTTCCATGCAAAATCAATTAACGTGATTTGTCGTTTTAAAATTTCCTTAATTGACTGCATCTTACAAATCGATGATAAATAAAGGAAGATGGTAACTTTTTTATAAATTGATCAAACAATAAAATCAGGTTTGTACATGAAACTGAAAGAACTGGCGGAAATAGTCTTAAGTTTCAGATCAAAGAAGAAACGAAAACACTTAATAAACAGCTGTAATATTTTAAAATACCTTTTTGGGGATTATTTAGCCGGGATAAGAAAGCGAAAGGAATATATTTTTTTTTACAAACACTGAGACGGAGAATCGAAGCGGATATATCTTCAAATTCGCGGAAGCAATATCAGTCGATTGAAAACTTTCAGCTGTGTACTTTCTCAAGAGGGGACTTAAAACTACTGATTTCAATCTATGGCTGCCGAAAGCACTGTCGAAGATGGAAAGAAACCGGATGATGTGATAGTTACGAATTTAAGCGGCGTGGAACCAGAAACAAGCCAAGAGTCTGAAAAAGAAGGTGGCCATGATTCGAAACATTCGTCGTTCAAAGAGAAAACAACGTTAAAAGATCGCGAGGACAGAAACAAATCTTCGCTGGAAATCACGGACTTGTGGCATGAAGGAATGAATCTTGGAAAGAAGACTTCGAAGCTAAACAAAGCGTTCAGCCTGATTCAAAACAATTCCATAACTCTTCGAAACGTTGTTGTTGCCGCTGCTACGTATGGCCTCGAGCGACTTCTCAATGCCCAAGTCTTCAATTGCCCTGAAAACAGCTATCGGCAGTATGGTTTTGCGTTCTTATTCGCCCCAGTGGTAATCCTGTTTTGCACAAACCTGCTTGTTATCGGCGAAATCTGGCAGTTATCATCGAGAATGTATGTGAAGCGATACAGAAGGCGGGGAGATTGCGTCGCTCGGGTTTTGCCGAGTTTGCTAAAAGCCTGCGTCGGGCCGGCAGTTTGGTTGATAGCGGCGTTTCTGGAAGAAGATTATTATCTCTGCGCCAAGCTCGGGCCTTTTCACCAAAAAAGCAATGAAACGAGCGCGCACGATATTGCTGAAAGGAAGAAGAAAGTCGAGGAGTGTAAAAGCCAGTCTCACATTTGGGCATGGAGTGTTCTAGTCGCGCTAGTCATCCTGGGAACTGCAGTAATTGTGTGGAAATATTGTTATCTCAAAGACAATCTTCTAATGGACAGTAAGTGGATAGATCAACACGTTACTTCAGGTTTAGAAATTCGGGAAGCAAATTCTGACAAACACGGGTTTGTAACTCGGATTTTGTCAATATATGGCCATTCCTAGAAGAAAGAAATCCTCTTATAGAACCGGTTGTTTACTTCGAATGCAGATTCACACTAATCCAGGATTAAAAGTTAACCAAAGTACCGCTATAGATTTAATTAAGTTATTCTCTTTTAAACACGGCAGCCCAACCCACTCAGTTACGGTTAAATTACAACAGGAATTTTAATTTTTTTTACTGCTTAAAAGCTGTAGGATTTTATTCAATTCAGTTGCCAAGTTTTCGCCCCTATCGTGCTTATTAGTACAGCACTGTGATGGTTGAATGGGGTGTCGGCCGCTATAATTCTATAAAATCGCTATGGTTTAGACTCTTACAGCGAGTGGGGGGGGGGGGGGGGGGGGGGAAGGGTACACCTATATTTTACAGCTACAGATTTGTATCTCTAACATGCCAGTTTGCTTACCTGAAGAAAGTGGCTCATTTACTACATATTATCATTCTACCATTGGGCCATTTTGCGATATTAGGTCAAGAGAACGCGCAAAATATGACACGTTATTTCACTGTAGAACATGGCAAAAATACGGACGGAAAGCGGAGAAACAAAACGGCCGGACTAAGCGACCCAAACTTTGTCTTGTTTGCCAAAAGACTAGAAAATGGCGATGGTTTAACATACAATACGCGCGGACATTTTGCTTATTGCTCGAGTTTTCTGCGCCGCTACGGGGCTCGGAAAATACTACGCAACTCGCAAAATATCCGCGCGTGTTATATGTTAAAACATCGAATAAGGTGTATATAATTCTTTTAATAATGGATATATATCGACTGAGAGATCCACTGGTATAACATTCTCTGTTTCCAGATCTGTACGCCTATGAAAGGCGTGAGGCTCTGAGCGCAATGAGAGCGTTCACAGAGCACATGGGAGCTTCATGCAAAGACGCTAATCTCGACAACGATCCAAAAACGGCTGAGTACGGCAGAGAAGACGAAATGGTTACACTCTATGATGCTGGAGTTCCCGAAATGGTAGGGAGGAAAACGGTGGAGAAATTATTTGAAGGTGATAGTTAGTAAAAGTACGTGCTCTTTGAAAACCGTTAAACCTCTTATACGGACACCAAAGGGATTAGTAGAGAGCCCGCGCGTCTCATCGAGGTCTCGATTGTATTACAACTTGAAGGCAGAGTTAATATGTGTCAGTTTTTGTCTCTTTCAGAACATGTGAACTGTTCGTGATAGGGAGGTAAGGTGGTGTCCGTATTAGAGGTAGAGTTTCTATTAATTTTGTTCTCTTTCAGACCAAGTGAACTGCTCGTAATAGAGAGGTAGGGAGGTGTATGTTGGAGGGAGAGTTTGTATGAATTTTTATCTCTTTCGAACAAAGTGAACTGACCGTAATAGGAAGTTGTCGCTATTATAGAGGTGCCTGAAAGGAGAGGTTCGACTTTACAGTTGCTCCTTAACTAACACACACTTCTCTACAACGCCAATGGTTTGCGTCCTATGCTTTTTACACCTATCGCCCTACAAAGGGTCACCCACGCGACTACAGCCAGTTAATTCTACCCAATGGCGGGTGTAAAGCGTTTGGGAACGTGGATTGCTTGGCCAAATTACCTTTGTATTGCCTTTGGAACACAGCTGAAAGAATATACCCAAGCAGGGCTCACCAATCCACTTTGTTGGGATGGACCGGAGAGCTGTGTTGTTTATATGAAAAAAAAAACCGGGATGATTTAGTAGGCGAGATCCTGGCAAGCCGTTCCTTGCCAAGATCTTGGCAGTCTGGATAAAAATTTTGGAAAGCGAAAAGAGAGATAATTTGTTTTTCCACATGAAGGATTTATCTCGGCCACCGAAGTGAAAAATTCAACAGTGCGCATGCCTATGTGATCACTTTCAGGAGGCGAACAAACTAATAATGAATTCTTATGAATTCAAGGCAAAATTTTTCTTCGCTAAGGCCTTGTTTAATGTGATAATAGGTTTTTGGGCTATTCGGTCGTTCTCCTTGATAACAACTAGCAGAGGGGGAACCACGCTTGTAGTAACGGGAAGTCGGGATCTGTTACAGCAAACGAACTTACGGACAGCAGAAATCACACGGTTACTTGGCTCCAACAGTAGAGTTTACTCCAATAACATAACCAAAGAATATTTTACAAAGCACTTCTATTTAAGCGCAAGCCAGTGACGCGATACAGATTACATCATGAGAAAAAACGCTATTTTCGAAAACATAAACAAACGTTTCTAAGATCCATTGGCTAACGTTAATCCCAGCTCTGAAACATTAATTACTTTCAAAAACTCACAGGTGGATTACAGCTTTGTGCAGGTTACAACACTTTTTAACGCTAATTACAGTTATGACTCTACGGCCAGTAAACAAAACAACAGGTATCACTTATGGTAAATGAACTGGAACATTAACCTGCTACTTCAAAAACCAAAGCAATAATTTCTACGTTGGATTCCCTATATTTTTATCAGCGAAAGCGAATAAATAAAATGAACCAAATAATCAATTTTCTCTCCTCACATTAAACGTCTTATTTTACATGCGCCGAATACAATACTAATTCGAGTCGACTCGAAAATTATCCGTCGTGGTTCAGGTTGTCCACAATACGCAAAATCTGGTCATTTCACATTGTTGTTTTGCAAAGAACGGCTATGAACGGCAATGAAACTGGAACAGTCGAATATTCGACTGAACTCGCACTTAATTCAAAGCTGCCGAATTTAATTGTTTTAAACGTCGAATTTTACATGCACTAATTCGGCAATTTGATTCGGCGCATGTAAAATGCGGCGTTTAAACCAGGCCTAACTGGGCCAAGTGAACCTCATCTATTTTATTTTTTTCAAGGTTACAAAGGTGATCAGTGGACAGATGGCGATGAGTGGCACTATGTGAAAGCCTACAAAGCCTTCAGAGAAATGTACCCTCGCATTTCCACCGGAAGTCCCCTGGACCCTTGGCGCCTGGTGCAGGGAGATGTCCATGAAACGAGAACCCAGGAGACGTGCCGCTTGAAATGTCTGCCGACCTGCTTCGAAATGACAAGCTCCTGGGACGAGTTGGAGCCCCTACACTTAGAGGCGCTCGCCACGCAGAACGAAATAGCTTCTCAAGCCGATGAATCTAGAGAATCGACAGTGTGAAGAGCTTAGCTTTATTTTGTTTGACATAGAAATTCTCTCTACTGGTCTCCAGTCATCACGTTCTTAATGGTGTACTATAATTTTGACGATAAATTTTATATTGATCACCAGAGTGACTGGAATGGCTTAATGGTTAAAATTAAGTAACAGTTGGATGTAAATGAATCGTTTATTTTGCACGATGCAATATACCAACAGTCTGTAACATTATAGAAAACTAAAAGTGATTCTCATTGCATACACATCAGACACATGTAAACTTCTTTCGCTGTTTTATTGCTATAATATAAAGCTGTGTACAATGATTAGGGTTAAGCACTCACACACTACATGATGCAACGTGTAATCTTGATTACAAAACTCTTCTTAAAATCTCGTAAGCAAGTAAGTAAAATCGTTATTTGAGTGTCAATTGACTTACTAGCATCACTTTGAAAATTATTGGGGACAGTTTCTTTATTCTAAAAGCCTTTAAGTTAAAAGCTAACTATCAAAATATTGTAAATGTGACATAACATGTAAAATTTCAACTTAAAATCCGGCTTCATTCTTTCGAACACCAATGTATTTACATAATAGAGTATAACACAATTTCTAAAGTCGTCAAAAATATGATACAATAAAAGTATAGCGACGGTGGTTTTAGGAATCTAAACAATTACCCCGTTTCGACTCGAAAATATAAACTGATATTTGTTCGCCGCAGACATTTCGTAATTTGTTCCTTCCAAGAGCTAAGCTTTTAAAGAAAAACTGAGTATCTAGGAACAGTTAACAATCCAGTTACCAAATCGTGCTCCTTAAGTTTTTACAATTGGCTGAAGAGTCAAAACTAAACTTTGTTTCATTTTTGGTGAAATGCAAAATTTACGGCTTGGTTTATCGTTGGTTTAGAGAAAGAGAATGTTAATTCCCTTGTCAAGGCCCGGGGGGGACTCCCATATGGAAGGGACGGGGATGCTCGTCGGAAATTTTGAATTTAACCCCTAAAAGAGACCAATCTGGGCGTGGCCGAAGGTTATGCAGACCCCTAAAAGAGTAAATATAACGAATCAAAATTCTTTCTTTTCTGTTATTTCTTCGCGTGCAACCCTAAACGAGATCTTGACGGCTAAAAATAATGACATTTTACCCAGAACACCCTAAGCGAGACCAAAATCCGAAATTTACACCCCTAAGCGAGACGACGAGCATCCCCGTCCATTTCATATGGGAGTCTCCACTCCCCGGGGGGGGGGGGGGGGGGTGTCAAGGGTGCCATTTTTAGACGGTGTGTGTCAGAAGTCCTCGAAAAAGTTAGAAGTTATCGAAACTACAGCCACATAGAGATCAAAATGAAAAGAATCTGTTTATAAGAATATGGAGGAAGAAATTTTCCCGAAAATTAAGAAAATGTTTGGGCTAAAATAAGAATATCCTTAGGCTCAGCCAAAGCTTACAACATTCTTATTAAAAAAAGAGTGTATAAAGACGAAAATTAACTGATCTATTGAGTTTTTGATCAGTTCTTTTTGATGGGTCTTTAGTATATTACTCTATTCTCGCCCGATCGACTTATCCGTCTTATTGAATTATGAGTTCGCGGGAGCAAAAAGCGCATTCGCTGGTTCAGGTTTGAAGTAAAATGTCAATACATTTGTCTGATTACCGCGTACGAGCAGCACCGGCGGTAGGTCAGCGGACAACACCTCAAGCCAACTCATGTACATCAGGGGGGTGGTGACGTCCGAGACGGGAACTGGAATGGTGATTACCACCAGCCTCGTGTCCCCTGAACATTTCTGCCGGACCAGCTCCCCTGTCCAGATGGTTCTCAGAACGTTCTTGTCCGCAATCGGTTCTTCTCCGAGCTCATCGCCGACTGGCAGACGTCTAAAGGCATCGATACTCTCCTTCGATGGCTTCTGGTTGACGCCCTCAATTTCTTCAATGCAGCTGGCGTCGATACGGAACTTCTTCAGCAGATGTGCCATGCGCAGTCCCCGTGGGTTCAGTCCGTGCTTGGAGCGAACGTTAGCGGAGAAAAACCTGAGCTTGCAGCTCTTCCAGGCGCGATGAAGAGTCAGAAGGTACGGGATCAACACTGTCAACCCGCCATCGTCGTACAACCACCAAACATCTATATTTCCTCTCTGTTTCTCCTTCAGTGCGATCATTACAGGCTGACGTGTCACCTCCTCCTCGAAGGCCGCTGCAGACACGTCATCCGGGCTTGTAAGGCTCTCTCTCCCTTCTTTCTTAGGCCCTTTCGTCAGCGCAGATCGCTTGGGCTTCGAATACTCATCTTCGTTCATAACGGAGTCAGAATCCGATGACGTTTCTGTGTCACTTCCCTCCTCCACTTTCTCTACGGTGAATTCTTCCTTTCTTATTTCATTCATACGAAGAATAATCAATCCGTACTTGAGCTCGAACACGTCATTGATAACGCCAAGGTAGTCTACTACTTCATTTAGGTACCTCTTATCTGTCCAGTTGTTTTTGAAGCCCATGACCACTGTGTTTGGCCGCATCTTGCCCAGGCCAGCCAGATGAATCATGGACTGCACGCCTGCGCGTAGACTGGGGGCTGGAACGAGATAAAAAAACAAAATGGTAATGAAATAAGTGGAAGACTAGGATGATTCTCACGTGTAAAATAAAACCACGCTGTAATTTCTGTCTCGTTGGATCAGTTGACAATAACAGTCTCACGCCATTACAAATTGCTCATTGGTTTCTGATGTATTTCCGTATTTCCTTGATTGACAGGGACGGCGGAGCACTTTTAAGCCAAAACAAATATTCATAATCGATCAAGAATGCTGCAAGCGCGTTTCAACCATCTTGCGATTTTGAACACACACAAAGAGAGATTAGACAAGCTATGTTTAGTTTCTGTGGCTAATTCATTCGTTTCTCTAAACGACAACCGTCAAAGGAACTTCGGCAAATTTGACACTGTTGACTTCAGCCATTGCAAATGACTTCAACCAATGAACTTACCTTGGCTTAAAACGAGAGACGTACGACTTGGGACGAGTCTGACAGAACCTTATTAGAGCTGCTACATCCCCTTTTCTCGGATTTTCTGTTAGCCCTTCACAGTTTCTCAAAACTTTGCAAATTGTTTTAATGTTGAAATTTGTATTACATTAAGAATTTTGCGTCGTAATGTAAACACAAGCAATTTTGCACCACTGATTTTTAACATTTCCCCAGCAGGCTACACACGTCGAGCTTTTATCAAGTTAAAAAATCTAGACAATATCGGATGTGAAAACTGAAAATACGTGTGATTTTATACTTGTTTCAGATTTATTTTTTTGACGAAATATCTGGTGGAGAATGCTGAAAATAGCATTTGCGAGACTCTAGATTTCAAAATATTCTGGGGGAACATGCCCCCAGATCCCTCTAGAGGCTCGCGCCTTCGGCTTTCGCTTCTGTGAACGTCATCTTAAAAATTCTATTTTTTTAGCCCCCCCCCCCCCCCCCACCCCCCCCGCACTTCAAATTACGCTCCGCCGTCCCTGATTGAACGTCCACCCTTGAGGAACAAAACCGCGAAATAAAAACCCACCCCTCCCTCTTAAAAGCAGATAGAATATATATGTATGAAGTACGATGTATCATTATTGGTTTTATGCGCACAATGAAACTAGTACTGTAGAAATGTAAAGCTGGTTTAATCCTAGAAGTTAACAAGTGAAAATGTGAAATTTAAAATATAATATAATAAGCGCTTACCGTGTATTAGAGGAAACACATAAACACATTTCTTTATAGTGGAAACACTGTTAGTACGGTCTGTAAAAGGGTTTTGTAATTACAAACATGGGATAAAAGTAGAAACAGAATGAATTTCAGTATTTACGACGCGAGTCTCCTTTGGTGAAAAGAAGGGAACATGCATCGCCTACCCGTTGTCACTGCGCGAAAAGCTTTGATCTTCTGTTCTCTGATCCATTTAACGCCCGCATTGTCTGCAGGCAGCGTTCCAAAAGGCTTTTTAATCACATTGGCGTACACCATCAAGCTGACATTCTTGGTGATCTGCGACACGAGGTATGTCAAGTTGGGTCGGTCACGTGGACTTCCTGTCAATACCAAGCAGTGTGGACGGAAATTTTTCACGTGATCGATTATTCCATCCAGCCGACGAGTGTACCGAAGTGCCTGGACAAAAGTGTATGCCTGGTCAGAAGATCCCCAGTTTACCTGTATTGAGTGTAAAAGAAAAGAAATGGTTGAGAAAAAGCCCATAACTAGCCCGTGTAATGCTCCGTAATCTACTCTACAGGACCGGAACAAAGATCAGACGTCTCTTTTCTCGACCAATATGAAGTAAAACCTAAACCTATAGAGACTTATGTTACGCATGTTTTCCCGCGTTTTCCTGTCGTTTACCAACGACGTACAACAACAAGAAGCTTCATTTCCCCATTCGGTCACTTAGAATATTTTACAATATGTTAAAAAGAGAGGGGGGTGCTGGCTGTTTGAAATAACCAGAGAGTTAAAAAAAAGCAGGCAGCCAGTTTTACAAATATATTAATAAAAGTTTAGGACACATACACAAGGTAACACATGCAACACAGAACACATACAACACAAGTCAGTGAGCAGTAAATAAATACTATACTAGAATGGTAATGCTATAGAATAGATAAATAGTGTTCTTGTTTCGAGCTCTGATTGGCCCGTTGCGTTTTCATATTTTCAAGCTTGGTGATTGTTCTTGGTTTCAATAAACAGTCCGCTGAACCTCCCACAAGTGGACACTTTTGTGGCCAAAAAGAGCGTCCACTGGGGAGAGGTGGACCACAACTAACTGTTCACTTACCGGAGGTGTCATCCTCGGAGACCCAGGAGCAGTTAGTGGGAGCGAGGGAAAGTCTAAGCCGACTTGAATAAAAGACGGAATGGAGCATTAGGCTTTACTTGTGATCCTGACTTCCTTCTCTTGGGTGGACTGGAATAAGGCGATTATTTTCGAAGAATTCAGGCCAATTATCCTCCTGTTCCTCATCCGCCATAACAAACAATGGTGCCAATTTGAAATTTACACAATCCAACCTCGCTTGCAAACATACCGTGGAAACAGGGGAAAAAATATTGACACTGGGATCCAGTTAATTCATCCAAATTTGGTGGAATTTTCTTTATATGGAGAGATCAGCCCGCGAGAGTTGGGGTGTCTTCTCCTCTTGGAGAAAATGGCGGACTGAGAGCAAGCAATCTCTGCGAAGGATTTGCTGAATTTTCCACGCTGTTTCTCACCAAAACTCGTCGAACGTTTGCCTTCTTATTCCTGGAAAGTTTAGTTTTGAATTTGGGATTTGTTTTTGCAGCTAGGCTGTTTTATTCAACATGATAGGCGGTTTCTTCATCTACAACCACAAAGGAGAGGTGTTAAGCCTGTAAATTCGATGTCTTATTCTTATTTTAAGATTTGATGATTTGCCTTGATCAAAGCTCGTCAAATTTTAACATGTTTGCCGAATTTGTTTATTTTTTTTCCGGTTACCAGAAAGAATTCACAGCCTCTCTGAAATTATTGGAGACAACACTTTGTAACGCAAATGCCCAAAAACCAAGGCCCGAGAAACTAAATTATTATTATGGGGCTGTTCTTTGTATTAACAAATGCCATTAGCCTTGATTCCTTTAAAAACAACAAGAACTTATCACCTTCCGCTGTTCTAAATGAGTGAAGTATATAAGTATAAGTGTAAACCTTTATTTATACACTATAATAGTTATAAAGCCAGAGACTTGTAGGGTCGTGTAACTATTTTAACTACAAAACAATGAAGTTTTCACTAAAACATGTTGGCGCAATGAGTTGAGACATGATCATATCATGATGACTATTTTAGCAAATTACATAGTACGAATGTAACAGGAAAGTTGTAAGTTGATGGTAAACAACTACAATATTAATCTTCTCACTGGTTCGGAACCGAACCAATATTAATGTAATCAGGCAATTTTGAAGAATCTTTGAAAGAGTGTTTTAATTAAGGTTAATGCCAAAGGACCCAAATGGCCAAATCATTTATTGATTCAAAAATCCGCTCCCTATGTCATACTTCATTGCTTGAAATCTAAAAATGAACAAACAAGTAAACAAAAGACAACATATTATAAGATGAAAATTTCCCCAGAGATAATGTAATGCCTACATGTTCTGGATGACAGTTTTACAAAAGGAACTGTAAACTACATTTGAAATGCTTCCTGAACTCTTCTTAATGGACTGGAAGGGGCAAAATGATCAGTCCATTAGTAGAATTATGGCTTACTGCTCTTTGTCAGTTTATCGGTGTCGAGGTTAAGACTTCTTATAGAACTCCTGGACATTGCAATCAGTATTCAAAATTAAAACGTCGAAGGAACAATGGAACTTTCAATCGTCTTGTATTTTGTTATCTAGAGTGGAATTCTTGTCTTTTGTTGAGGCCATGAGGTAATAGTGTGAAAAGTTGTGAGCTCCGGTAGTCAGGGACGGCGGAGCCGGGGGGGCTGGGGGCCATAAATTAAAAATGACAACGTAATAAAACAAGAAAAAGAAAGGAAAAAGCAAACTTATTAAAGCACTAAATGCAATAAAAGAGAGATTAGACTAACTATGTTTAGTTTCTGTGGCTAATTCATTCGTTTCTCTAAACGAAAACCGTCAAAGGAACTTCGGCAAATTTGACACTGCTGACTTCAGCCATTGCAAATGACTTCAACCAATGAACTTACCTTGACTTAAAACGAGAGACGTGCGACTTGGGACGAGTCAGGCAGAACCGTATTAGAGCTGCTACATCTCCTTTTTCTCGGATTTTCCGTTAGCCCTTCACAGTTTGTCGAAACTTTGCAAATTTTTTTTAATGTTGAAATTTGTCATATTCCATTAAGAATTTTGCATCGTAATGTAAACACAAGCAATTTTACACCACTGATTTTTAACATTTCCCCAGCAGGCTACACACGTCGAGCGTTTATCAAGTTAAAAAATCTCGGCAATATCGCATGTGAGAACTCAAAATACATGTGATTTTATACTTGATTAAGATTTATTTATTGACGAAATATCTCGTGGAGAATGCTGAAAATAGCATTTGCGAGACTCTATATTTCAAAATTTTCTGCCCCCGGACCCCTCTAGAGGCTCGCGCCTTCGACGCTCGCTTCTGTAACGGCAGGGGTTGCGGTGAAGATGCAATTAGATCAACAAGGAAATTTTAAGGAGTCATCTAATAACGTTAATATTTAAAAATGGATAATAAACTTTAACTTAGTTTGCATTTTTTAACACGGAATTACACTACTGTCTTCCTGTTTAATTTTGATCAAAGTTCGAACTATTGTGTATTTGGCTACGTCACAGGAAGGTTTAATATAAGTAGATAATTGAACGGAACATCATTCAGAACATTCTCGTGAACAGCACCTGTGCACACGTTACGAAAAACCTTTCACCACTCTATCAGTAAAGCAGCTGGTTGGCTAGTAATTTTCTACAACCTGTAATATTCTTCATGTTTTTTACTTAATGATGTTATTACATTTTGGTCCATCTCCCTGCTAACGAAAGAAATATTTCGGTTATAGCCCCCCAGATATGAGCACCCCCCAACCTCCCATCCAAATTCTCCATATTATCATACTGTCTTCGCGGAACATTATACTTTCAAATAGAAATGAGAGTGAATAAGTCTCTAAGTAAACCCTGGGTTTTTTAGAGTGGCATTATCAGAATATGTTCCTCATCAAAGCCTTCGAGTTGCTGCTTGTCAACTCATTTCCAATGGTCTGTTCTCTATGCCACTTATAAGGCCCTCCGGATATAAGCTCCCCCATGAACCAACCCAAAGCCCCTTGCGAAGTTGGAGAAATATCAATTGTCAATTGGCCATAGCAGATTTGGATCAACTGGAAAATGAAACGGAAAAATGTAAAAACGTGATAAAATCCAACGCGGAAAAAAAACATCCTGTGTTCAAGATTTAGCCTGCAGAAAAATTTAATTATTTCGTTTCAACAAACTGTTACGCAGAAAATTACTGTCGACCATCTCATTGCTTAGTCGAACCATGAAATTAACGAGCAGCAAAGCTGCGATAGTGACCTAGAATTCGAAACCAGGATACGGGAAAAGGAGTACTGGAAGTTTAGTACAAGATATTAAAGTAGTAGTCAAGCTCACTAAACGAAACAACTCCTGAAAATGATAAAAAATTGCGCGTTAACATTTTCTAAACGGAAAACAGAGTGCTACTTTAGTGTTCGCGACTTCACGACGGGGAATTGACGATAAGAATCCACACAGACACTGCATCGAATTGCATCTTCCTGTTTACGATATGCTTTATGATTTCAACAAACCCTAAATTTGTTCTCCTGGTTGCTTTGTTTCAACATCTCGTTAATGTATTTTACCCTGCAGCGGACTTAAATGATTAAAATTCTTTTACAATGATTGTTGCGTGCGTACACATAATGCACGCCTTAAAAAGAGGAAAGTAGAAAACGTCTCATCAGCATGAATTAATAGAGAATTCACAGACTCATTCTACTAACACTGAAATCTGACGAAAAAGGATCGTTTCTGAGGGGGTAAAATAACTTGCCATAAGCTCAGAGAAACAAAAGGACATTAAACATTAGTGATAACAAGGGCTTGGGTCAAGGTTCTTCCGTTTTGGTCCATTGGCGTTAAGGGCTCCCGTGTTTTCCGCGTTGGATCACGAAACAAAACAACTAGTTCCTTTTTCTGGTTAGCCAGTTACATTCTTTAGTTTCAATTTGCATTTTGCCTACATGTTCACTTGCCGAAAGCAACAAAACGTCAGTAGATCATCGGACTCGACTCCGCCTCCAAGTGCTCCATTATTTCGCAATCCAAATTTGTAGCAACTATCTTTGGAATTTGTTGCTTTGCTAAAAACCTTTTCGCCAGAGCATATGAAGAAGTCAGTATGGGCGAAGCTTCGATTCCCGTTGGCGTTATTTGCAGAATTTCAGATGAAATCCGAAAAGACTTCGTGGAAAAGCTAAAAGGTGGAGATGTAGTTGATCATTGGCTTCGCGAGATGATCGAGACTGACCTCGACAAGATCAAAAGAGGACTGAAGGGGATAGCGAGAAATGATCTGCTATCGGGTATCAGCAACTACACACAAGGTATCTCTTTAACTAAGTTTTCTGAGGTGCCGCTGGACGAGGTGGACGGTCCAAATCGGACAGGAATGAAAGAAGACGACATTCCAAAACTACTGAGGGCTGACATGAGCCTAACAGCAAAACAGAGGTTTCAGAAAGCCCGTGAAGAAACAAATCGCGCCTTCAATAATGAAGATTTGAGCGTTCAAGATCGCATTCAAGCCACAAAATTTTGTGTAAAATCACAAATTCTAGAAAGTGATAATCTAACCGAGGCATTGACGCTGTGCAAAGGCTACCTCGAAGAGATGCACAACTTAACAGAGGTTCAAGCTAATTTTACTCTTGAAGTTGATCCGGGTAATAAGGCTGTGAAAATGAAACGCAAGTTAAAAGTGCCAGAGCGCAAAAAGCTTATTTCATCCGTTTGTGAAGTGAATCGCATCGTGTTCGATATTTCACAATTTGTTGCCGATGACGACAGGCAGCTCTTCATCTGGCCGTGTGTTAAAATTCACTCTGGAAAAGAGGAAATTGATCCTTTGCGTGATCCAAGATTACGCGAAGCGCTACTTGAACAAAATACAAGAGAGGAAGAATGTTTTGTGGTGCGGTCGTTTGGACATCAGATTCTGAAGCGTCCACATAGTATCGCCACAAACTGTCAAGGAGAGTTCGTAGTAGTAGACGGCACGATACCTATAGTGTTCGGCAAGAGCGACGAATACCTCTACCATCTCAAACTTCCGATTGACGAGACAATTCAACATGACATCGTGGATGTTGACACTGATCAGGACTGCAAAGTGTATTTGCTAGTTCAAATGAAAGGCATTAAAGAACGCGCTCAGAAACAATGGTTTGAAGTATTTGTGTTTGATAAACAAGACATACATGTTAGTTTTGAATTGAAGGAAGAGTCGATTGGCCGCAAACTGGCGGTGAACGCAAGCAGCGACACAACGACCGAAGTCCTGATACTCGAGGGGGGGAAAGATGTGCACGCCCGGGTCGAAGTGTACAATATCCATGGTCAATTTGTTGAGCACTTTGCTGGCAGAAAATTGAGCGATGCAAAAGATATCGTTGCTGCAAATGATGGCAATGTTTTCGTGTTGGACAGTTATGGAGGAGGAAAATGTGTTCGCGAGTTCAGCACGGAAAGAAAACACCTTCGCAGTTTTGGTGTGGATCCCCACTCAGTTGCCATAACATTTGACCGGGCAAGTGGTCATATTGTTACCGTCTCTGCTGAATATGACGATAAAAAACGTGTGTACTGCGAAAATGTGACTATATATGACAACAAGGCTCCTTTTGCGAATCATTACAACATTAAAAGGTCACCAGTGCGTCCCATGAAGCTAGATGAATTATCGAGTTCGCCCAAGCAAAACATTGCAGTGACTGCGAAGGGACGTATCGCTGTGGTCTTGCAAGATAATAAAAAGCAAGGCAAAGTAGTCGTTGTGTAAAAAAATTGCCTTAAATGATTTCCTTACAGTAAATCAAAGAAACCGAAAAAATGCCTTGAATTAATTTCACTTCAAATCATAAGTATTTCCTATTAACTCGTACTACAATGTCTCGAAATGTCTGAATTCCCTTATCTGAGGCATGTGCTTTGCTTATGAACGAACAGCCAAAGATACAACTAGTGTACAGGTGTTTCGCTTGCTGCGAAGAATAACTAAGAACTGAAATTATTTAGAGACCCACAAATAACGCTTGAGTGCCGGTGAAAGCTCTAAATTTATTTCATGGACACGAAAACGGACATGTACAGTGAGTCGAAGTTTTTAATTCTCCGTTTGGATGTCGAGTGAATTGGGTGGCTTAGTGTAAAAGAGTTTACCTACTCTCTGTTGTTTATTTGCTTATTTGGTCTGATGAGATAACAACCATTTACAAAGACATCACTAATACAGATTTTTGTTCTTGAGATTATATCACATATATTATGTAATGAAGCTTACTTTTTAATTTTCATAATGTGTGACTGCATTTACACTATACCAATATTTTTTTATGGAATTTGTGTACATATTCATGTTTTGTTGTTTTCTTTATGAGTGAGCTTATTCAATAAACCTATATTCACCCAGCAAATAGTGTAAAAATGTGTAGTGTCGTTACGCTGGCAATGTTTTGGCCTGTTATCCACATGTAAAATGATGTAATTCACTAAAGGACTAGCTAGCATGCAATTGCCAGATTTGCTGTCAAAACTCAATTTCAATGGTCGAACTTTATAGAAAACAAATTCATCGATATCTCCATCTGTTGCTTTTCACCCTAATCTGCATCTGACAAAGCAATACAGATAGATAGGGTGTGTGAACGGATTTTTTTCTATTCAGTCAAGTTATGCCACTTTGTGTCTTTCTGTGGCAAATCATTATAAAAATGCTAACCACAGAACATACGTCTTTAATAGCGCTTTGCTTTGTTTTTGATATTGGTACTGCAATTTTGCCCCACGGCAAAATTACATACGTCAACATTTCTCTACTATGATTAGTATTTGACAAGCCTAGTAGATGAAAGCAGTTAACAGGGAAATTGAATTAAATTTGCCACAAACTCGCTAATAACTAAATGGAGTTGTTGCTGTCCGTTTCCTGGGAAAAAATAAAACCACAGTGAATTAAAACGAAAAATGTGATCGCGTGTTTGCTTCAACCCTCTTTAAATGTGGGTCATTAAACTTTGATTTTAGTCATTTCTAATCGTTTTCCCTTTCCTTTCAACTGCCACGTTCCACACGTGCAAGAAATCTTTCTTTTACGTTTACCACAATAGATAATACAACAGAAAACATATACTTTGCAAGACTTGACTCTTTCCATAAGCACGCCTTGTAAATGTAGCTATTGTTTCTTCTTTTAATTCAGTTTCTTTTTACCCTCTTGTTAGGCACCGCCCCCTATGAGTTCCTATGATTGTTTTGAATCCCAAATGTTTAGTAACAGTTAATGGCATTCAGCTTGTGTTTGTTTTCTTGCAAACCAGCATCAAGAAGCATCAAGAAGATCAACAGTTTTGGGATGCTCCTGACCAAGCCAGCATGGCTGATTCGATTCCAACAATTGTGCTTAAATCCACCATTAGCTGGCTTCTTGAAAACGGCGGAGATCGTGTTGAGAAAAATCTTACACTAAGGAATGGTGTAGTTGATCAACATCATTGCGAATCGATCGTACGTGAACTCGACGCGTACGATATCAAATCAGATTTAAATGTAATTTCTGGAAAAGTACCCGATAATATGAAGCGAGATTTCGAAGAAAAGGCTCAAATAGCTAAAGAAGAACTAAGGGCGAGTATTAAGCTCTACAGTGAGGGAGTTAGGCTCATTTCCTTTGAAGTAAACGGGTTGAACAGTGCAGAAATGAAGGAACAGGACATGAATGTCATCTCTTGCCCAAGTGTTGGCCCTGAAGCAAAAGAGAGATTCAAAGAGGCTTGTGAAAAAGCAGCAATTGCCTTCGAAGAGACAACACTGGGCCCAGGTCATCGCATTTTAGCCATGTATTTTCGTGTGAAGGCGACACTGCTAGAGAAAGTCGACAACCCGGCGGATGCATTAGTTTCCTGTATTCAATTCCTCGAAGAATTACACTCCATGGAAGTAGTTAAAAACAGCTTCAGCTTGGAATTAAATAAAGGCTCCTCGAGCCTTTTATTCAATAACAAGAATGATAACACAAAACAGGTCATTTGGACTGTCCGCCATGTGAATCGCGTCGTGTTCAATATTACACAGTTGGTTGGTGAAAGCAGACAGCTCTTTTCCTGGCCTACAGTTGCAATCGGAAAAGAAATAATTGATCCTCTGTACGAGCTTAGATTTGGAAAAACGCTGTGTGAACATGACATAGAAGATTGTTCTAAAAAACAGTTTATCGATTCGGAACGCAATCTGACCCTTCCAACTGGTGTCGCTACAAGCATGAAAGGAATGATCATCGTAGCAGACATCATGAAAGCCAAAGTGTTCGACAGCAAAGGTGACTTCCTGTACTCTCTTAGTCTTCCCATCGATGATAATTTTTTGTATGACACCGTGGACGTTGATACAGACCGCGAAGGCAATGTGTACCTATTGATTTGGATAGCTAAAGATGTTCACGATCAACCGAGCAAGAAACATTTGTATGAAGTGTTTGTGTTCGACAATGACGGTATGCCGCAGAACAAGTTTCCGCTGAGGGCAGAATCCAGAGGTCGCAAGCTAGCGGTGCTCGAACGAGGCGACGAAACTGAATTACTGGTTCTGGAGGGCGAAAAAGGCTTGCACGCTATGGTTGAAGTGTACGGGATTGATGGTACGTTTGTTTGTCAGTTTGGAGAGAGAAGTTTGATGGACGCCCAAGACATCGTAGCAGCTAATAATGGTCATATTTACGTGTTGGATAAATTCCATGAATCTCAGGGAAAATGTGTTCACGAGTTCAGCGCAGACAGAAGACTCGTTCGTAGTTTTGGAGTGGATCCCGACTCCGTTGCCATAACATTTGATCGAGCAAATGAACACATTGTCATCGCATCCTCTTGTTATGACCCAGAAAAAAGTGTATTCCTCCAAAATGTGTCTATATACGACAGCAGCAACGCTGTTCCTGATGATTATATTGATAGCAAATTACTGCGGAGCTACAATATCGACCGAGTGAGGATCCTTTTAGGTGTAAGCAATACTGTGAACTCGGAGGGACTTGTTGTTGTAGTATTAGCACAACATTTCGTTGGCGAATCTCGGGGTAAGCTTGTCATTATGAAAGAGACAACGAAAAATTAACGTTCAATCGCATCGCAATATTGTGCTCCTTGACCAAATACTGTTTTCTACACAAATCGATGTTTATGAAGCGTTTTAATATTTTTAGATGTTAATCAACACAGCAAACGTTGAATCTCTTCAAATCAGCTGCTTTAGAGTAGTCATGCCGGTAACAAAACAACTTTTCAGTTAATTGGATACATTGTATGTAGTTTCAATTCATATATTGCTTGCATGTTTGCATGCTGGCTAAAATGACGAAAACAACCAAATACCTATACAGGCAGCTATTAGCATGTTGACAACATATAAATTCTGGTTACTAGTCTAGTCACCCTGCCAATGTGAAAAATTTGAAAGTATATAACGTGTGATTATTAATAGACTGTTAAACTCCTAAAATGTATCGATCGGTCAGAAAACGCAAGGCTACCTGTTGGAAGAGCTAATTGTGAACAAGTTCTGATATAATATGTAACGTGTGATTGTAAATATATAGTCAAGTATGCATTGTACCGACCAGTGCTTGTACGGTGTGAAAACGTTCTGAAAAAGGAACTTACTATAACGTGTGATTATAATAGTTAAGTATACTTTGTATCAGTTAAGATTGTGACTGTTGAACGTGTGGAAGCGAACGCTTTTAACAATTTTTTAAAAACATTGTAATCTTTTACCGTTTATAGATTGTTTTTTCTTTCTTTATTCTGTTTAGAATGAACAATAAACCACCATAAAATAAGAAATCACCGTCGTTTCTGTGTGCCGGAATTAACCCCAGGAATGAACCCATTAGCTTCCAATCTCGAAATATAAACTAATTCTTCTCACTGACTGAATAGCACGCTAAGAAGTACGTCTAAAAAAATTGCCCGATTAAAATGATAACGCATTTAGACGTAGAGGATTCAGTGTTAGCTTCGTGATCCAACCTCGCGGAACACACACGCTCCCATGACGCAAAACGGAAAAACCTTGATCAAAGCACTTTTAACGACTTCTTATCAAGTACGGAAAGTATATGTAAAAAAAAATTTACAATCTTGTGCAGAGTAAAATGCACAGTCCAATCTCGATTTCTCGAACCTATGGCAAGGGAAACGAAAATTGGTTCGAGAAATCGGGGGTAAAATCTGCATGAGTTAAGCAAATCCAAGAGAGACGACTTTTGGTTCAAGGTATCGGCCGGCTCTATAATTCGGGATTCTACTGTACAATTTCAAGGATATCTAAGAGCTATTGTTTTTTGTAATTAACCGGTCACATTCTTTAGTTTGACGACGAAAATCGACACAATAAATTGTCGATGAAAATCAACACAGATTCGTTACGTCTTCCTGTTTACGATACACTTTATCGGTTTCAACAAACCTTAATTTGTGTTTCCCTGATGCTTTGTTTAAACATCACGTTGATGCGTTTTACCCTGCAGCAAAGTTTGATCATTAAAATTCTTTTGAAATGATTATTGTGTATGTCCGGCATAGAGCTTTGCATTTTGTGCCCACCATGAAAAGGGGAAAGTTAAAAACGCACGATCAGATGAAGTGAAAGAGAAATCACAAACTCATTTCACTAAAACTGAATAAGATGAAAAAATAAGGATTGTGTTTAAGGCCGTTAAATGAGTTGCATCAAGCAATTACCTAAAAGAAACAAAAGGACATAATATATCAGTACTAGCAAGAGTTTAGGTCAAGATTCTTCCGATTTGGGTCATCAACGTTAAATGTTTGTTCGCGTGTTTTCCGCGTTGGATCACGAATAGAAACGACTCGATTTTTGTAATTATATTGATTGGTTTAATTCTTATGCTTGAAATTAGGTTTTGCTTGCAGGTTTGGAAGCTGGTTGACAAGGGGAAATTAATAAAACGTCAGCAGGAAACTGAAATTCGACTTGCAAGTGCTTCTTGTAGCTATTGTTTCTTTGCTCAATTCGTTTTCTTTCTACTCTCTTGTTAGGTGCCGCATTGCTTTGTTTTTCTTGTCTACTTCTTTGTTTCATCAGGGTGCAGTTTCCGCACCCTGTGGAATAATTTACTTTCAATGCTGATCAAAATGTTCTCGATACCAAAGCAGTCATTGACTGCTAGCTTGTGTTAGTTTCTTGTAACTTTAGTTTAATATGATTTCTTTCGTCTTGAGATCACAACACCAAAGAATTTCATTTATAAGTTGAAATCATTTTAATAGTTTCAAGATTGTGGTTGTATGTTTTAACGTGGTAGCTTTGGAGCGAAACTGAAAAAAGCACCCGTTTATGTCTGAAGACAAAACCCGGGGCGGACAGTCATAAGATCGATAATCGATAATTGGCTAAAAATATTGGCAATCGATAAAAATCGATGAAGGGATCTGTTCTGAGTAATCGATAATTATCGACTGATTTTCCAATTATCAATATCGATTTTATCGGATATTTCGTATAAAATAGTAAAAGGAAACATTTGCAGAATAAATGAACAATAAAGTAATAACAACTTAAATAACCAGTTCTGACAGGTTTACTAATACGAAAAAGTGTTTATGACGTGTCTATGTTTAAATAGGGACGATTAATTATATAAACTAGAGTGAATTGCTATGATTTCTCTCCATGAGAAAAATCATATCTTCACACGTGAGAGATATCATATCTTTCACATGTGAACATATCGATTTCGCCACGTTTGCTGACGAGTTTGCCACGTTTAAATGCTGAATGAGCCAAAGTTTATTGATATTAAGTCGAAACATCTTCGGATCTTCCTCGGAAAATGTTCGAAAACATTCGTATGACCACCAGATAACATTTTAAAAATCTTCGGAAATCTTCGTAAAATCATCAAATACCTCGTTATTAGTAGGTTTATAAAATAAACAAATAATACATGGTTGCTTGGAGATACGAAAATTCTCTTCTCGTGTTGAAATCGATATCTCACTGGTTCTTTGCGCTCACTCGTGAAATATCGAGTTAAACACTCGAAGATAGATAACCATGTATTATCCTCTATTTAACCTACTAATAGCGAGGTATTTTGCCCGGCCGATGGCTAGTATATGTTACCAAGGGCTATTAAAATCTAAAAAGAAAATTGGGGGTAGCCACGCAAATTTCGAGATAATTTTGCTTGAAATCTTGAAAAAAGTGCTGACGTGACATTTTTAAAAAAAGTAAAAGGAATTTTTTTAAACAAATTCCCTTTGAATCTGGTTTTCAGAAACAAAGTCAACATTAAATATAACGATCTTAAAAATAACTAACAAATACTATCTATCCACGCCTTTATTAACAAAATGATTGCATTGGGACCATTTCCGACTCTAACAACTCTCACTTTAAATATTGAATACGGGAAGTCCGGGAGTTGACATATTTTGCGTTAGGCGGTCTGTCACTGACCTTTTTACATTGTTTCGTAGACGTTTTGGCTAACACTTAAGCTGAAGGCTTAAGTATTAGCCAAAACGTCTGAGAAACAAAGGAAAAAGAGTCAGTGACAGACCGTCTAACGTCTAAACAACTCACTTTGCACGGCCAGAAAAACAGCCTAAACAATTTTTGCACTCAATGGCAAATTAATCATGTGTTCTATAGAATTACCACTTTCATTTTATAAAAAAAGTAGGCTTTACCATGCCCTTTTAAAAGTTATACGAGTTGTTTTCAAGTTCTATGGAATCGCTTTTGGGGTATGTTACATTTTTCCTATCCCCTCCCTACGAGTTAAATATTTGCTTCTCGCGCAATGTTTCACGCGTGCACTACGCCATGTATAGTTTATATAGCAGTTTGCGGATTGCGTTTGAGCGATTAGCGATTTGTTTCAATCTGATAATAAGTGTTTAGTGGTTAACTGTATTTCGTCCCAACAGAAATTTTCTTGCATTTTAGTCGCGCGCTTGGTCGCGTAGTTGAATTCGTCATTTTGAGCGAGCAAATTCCGTTGGTATTCTGTGATGCGCAGAACATGTGCTCAGTAACAAAAGGAGGCACCGTCCGTACCACTTGTTCCGGATTCGTCAATGGGGGCGTGCCAGGACGTGCTCGGAGAGTTGTTTACAATGGACATAAAAGGGTTCATTCCCTGAAATTCCAATCATTGATTAATTAGCAGTTATTGGATGAGGCAGAGTATGATATGAAGAATTATGCAGATCGAGGAGGGTGTTATCCGCCGAAGCTGAAGGCTGAGGCGGATAACACCCTCCGAGATCTGCATAATTCTTTATATCATACAAAAGCCAAATTCAATAATTGTTTTATTAATCATTCAAAATATTTCCAAGAGCTCTAAAAACACAAAATGCATTAAAATGGCTACTCACTTCGCCAACAGTAGCCAATTCCTCCGCTGTCGCTGGTTTTTGGATGTTTCTCTCATGAAGATAAATATAAGCTTTAAAAATCAAGTGACTTCCCTTCGAAGCTTTTTGATGTTTTTGTTATCTTTATCATGTAATATTTGGCCATTTTTTCGTAGCAATGTTGAAATTTCAGCGACCATTTTCGCGCTATCGACTGAGCTCTGTACAAAGCCGCTGTCGCGTGACGTCAATCGTCCTATAATTTTTCTATTATTGGACGATTGACGTCAATCGTCCAATAATTATTACGTCATTTCTTCAATAATAGAAGCGTCTTCCAAATTTGGTCGGTGCTAGCCGGTTAGTTGGAATTAGCCGGGGATTGAAATTCAATAGGAAACGAAGAAATATTTTGAATGAATAATAATACGAATTATTGTCAGGCCAGTAGGTAAGTGGTAAAACCAAATTTTCTAAGTTGATTCATGCTTGTCAATTTAATGAGAATTTATTTCGTTCTTTCAAGGTGGCTAGCTTAATAAGACCAAAATACCATCTGCTATTTTTTTTTCTACTTTTGTATTTCAGAGGGACGCGAGCGTGATGCAGGCACGTTGGCATGTTGCATGTTGCCATTTCTCCCACTGGCTAACCCATGTGTATCTATGATGACCCAGCGTACTATCTTTGGATACAACTAAAAGCTCGTTTTCGTCAAGGTTGTCTTACTCCGCATACCGTAAAATTACGGTTATAAGCCCTGGGCTTATACAGCTTCGCTAGGGGTTTTGGGTGGGCTTATAAGCGGAGGGGCTTATATCCGGGAGGGCTTATAAACGGAATAAAAAAAGTGTTTCGAAACGAGCCAAGTTAGTTTTGATCGAAATACGTTTTTAAGCTAAAAAGTCAAAATAAAGCAACATTTAACCCTGTTCAGTACTGTCATCCAGCAGAGGGGGGCTTATAACCGGATGTATTTTTTTGTTTCCAGTTAGATGGGCCTATAACCGGGGGGGCTTATAAGGGGGGGGAGGGGGGGCTTATAACCGGAATTTTACGGTATACAGGCTTCGACGCAGTTTCTGAAGTACGAGTCTCCCGGCGGTTAAATGGCTATTTGGCAATGTTATCGACTCTTTTCTTGATTACAAAAACTATTTAGAGATTAAACTCAGCAGTGTGGGAAATATGTACGTGGTATGTGCATTGCTTCTAAATGCAATCACCTGAACAGCATAAACAAGTGCTAAGGATGCTGAATAACAAGCTGTAGTCATTCTTCCATACGTCAAAGGGTTTTCAGAAAAAATGCGGAAGTTCACTTAGAGGATTCAATGTCAAAGTCGCGCAAAAACCCGGCCATTCGTACCATCTCTGACATTCTGACGAAACCTAAGGAGAGAAGTAGTGAAGAGGCTTCCAAAGGAGTTATCTATAAGGTTTGTTTTCCGACACACAAGGGGAGATATTGCAGGGACAGGATACCGTAATGTTCACACCGAAGGGACATGTAACAGCAACAAAATCACAACATGCACACACATAAAACATGGGGACATGTCCCAGAGGCATGTTGCAGCAAAGCGTCCTCTGTGTGATTTAGCGCTTCACCGGGAACGTTTTTTCTTTTGTTTGTTTTTTTTTGTTGTTGTTGTTGTTTTTTGTTTTGTTTTTTTTGTTTTTGAAAAAAAAAACTAGAATGTTTTGGCCAGAACGTCGCCAAACAAAAGGTTTAACGAACAGTACAGTGGGTCTGCACGTGCGTCTTGGTATATTTCTTAGGGCCGATTCGCACTAGCGGACAAGTTTTAAATATCATAACATTTTTGACAAGGCAAAATTGTCGCGACAAGTCAGAGACATTTTGAAGAAAACAAAAGGTGTAATAATTAGTACAATAGCTCTGCACGTGCTTCTGTCATCCTAGTACGTTTCTCGGCACGGTCGTCTTGTGCAAACATCAAATAATCAGGCAGGTACACGTGGTGAAAAATTTAAAAACGATTTGCATTTGAAGCGCGCGTGTAGTGATGTTTTTGTGCTCGTGCGGGGAAAATGTCACAAGAAAACTATTTCTTTTCCCCTCCATTTATCGGCACAAACTGGTTCCCTCCGCATTCATTTGTTCCAACCCTGGTATTACCATCCTTCCACGACCTCACCTCGGCACACAAACATGCTTTGCCCCCTATCGCGGAAAAATTTCGCGTGTTGTTTTTTAGTACAATCCAGACCAAACACAATAGCCAATAGGTGACAAAGTTTCTGTAAAATACAATCGCACATACCTTGTTTTTTTTAAGGAATTACCAGCTGTGCAATTCCCGTGATGAATGCTTGGAAAACATATGGTCGCACATCATCGCGGTCAGCACTGGGCACCAAGGTAAAAACGTACACCCAGTGGGGAAGGGCACGTCCTTTTTCTACTGGGCTAATTTGGCAACAGCTACCATCAATATGTGATATGTTGCGTTGAAATGTTGCATGCGTTTGGCTGGGCCTTTAGGCCCGAGAAAATAAATTTATCTTTTGCTCGTTATCCTGCACCTCCCATTTGACTACATGAAGACCCGCTTCTGACTTGTACCTATAAAAGGGTAAATTTGAAGCCGTAGTTGCGGTCCTACAAAACGACAATGACTGCAATTTTTGGGCTGGTTTATCTGATCTTTTTAAACAGAACAAATTAATACAGTGTACAAAGACGTGACAAAGACCTACAAACGTTTTTGACTGTTCACTTGTCCGTTCCCCATTCTGTAATGACCTTGTAATTACTACACACTTCAGTGACTACAAAATAACAACAGCCATATTACTAACTGATCAGTATACAATTGCAGACATTACAGTCAGTATCTTGAATTGTGAACAGGGTCTGTAGGCACTTTTCGTTTAATAGATCTTTAAGTGATGGAGTTTTTGAGCGAAAAGTTTCATGATTTGCTCAGCTCTCGTTGCTTTTTTTTTTAAAAAAAAGGTGCCATTTGTATAAGATCTTTTGACCTGGCTTGTTGATTTCCTTAAAGAAACTACGAATTGAAAATTTTCAGGGAAAGACGCTCTCTCGAAAAATGTCCGCGGTTTGAAATAATCATCATCACCATCACACTTCTCAAAGGATACATAATAACATCATAAAAGAATAGTTCGGTTTACCTAAGTGCTCATCAGAGCGCACAAACCATACCCTATTTCAGACCAAACTGGTCAAAATCTATAACGCATCCTTTGGCACATGCCTATACAGAGTGTCTGGATGGGATCTAACTGATAGCTGAGAACTGCACATTCACACGATGTCGTCATTTGATTACAACTACCAGAATTCATTTCGCTTTTCCTTTATTATTTAAATTTTGAATCTACAACTGCTCCAATCAGAATGACTAAAAGAAAAAGTCAAGGATTCTGGTGGTTTTAGTCGAATGACGTCATCATGCAAATCGCCTATTGGTCATTCCGGCACCTGTTAGTTAAGTGTTCAAAAAAAGCAGGTCCTACTAATTTTGTTATTACCCAGGAATTTAAAGGAGCTATGTCACGGGGATTTCGCAGATTTTTGGTCTAAACTGTTCTGAAATTAGTGGTGAGCAACTTAACCCATGAAAAACATCTGTGAACATGTAAAAGAAGGTATGACCTTTAGCGCGCATTTCTCTCTCTCAACGGTTATGAGCACACCTTGCGACTGATGAAGGGGTTGTTGCCGAAACGTCCCGCAAAAAAAATATATGTACATGTATATAAAATCTGAGCACTTATGAAAAAACACCTTTTTAATGATAAGCTTTCTAGGTCCCTTTTATCTCCCTGCGTAATCGTGGCCCGGCTCTGAATTCAGGGGCTCAAGCTCTGTATCCTGCCAAGGTTTTGTGGATTTCATCTGGGTTCCTTTCACATCTCTCTGTACCGCTCGCCAAGGGTCCAAGGGCCTTCCGGTGGAAATGCGAGGATACATCATTTTAAACGCTTCGAAAGCTTTGATGTAGTGCCATTCATCGCCATATTTCCAATCTTCGGAACCTGAAAAGAAAAAGTCAGTTTTCATATGAGATTTGTTGTAACTGTTGGAATATATGTCAAACAGTTTCCTGGGTCGACCGAACTCAAACCAGGGAAATTTATATACCCAACGCATTGAAAAGCCCATCGATGGTAAAATTTAAATTTTTCATTTTTCAAAGACTTCGATTTTAATTTAATTTAGTAAATTACTGAGAAGAAGGATGACAATCTTTTCTTCACAGTTCTGAATTTTACCATACGAGGTCCAATAAGTAACATATCACATTAATTCGGGGTTAAGAAGTCTTAAAATCTGATTTAACACAAACGATTAAGTGCTGTATTTCATCAATTTTATAATCAGTAGCGAAACTTCAAGAAATAAAGTACCTGTAATTGGACACCCACGAGATCGCACTCTAATCCCGCCCCCGCCCCGCCGCCGACTTAACAAACAGGCGAGCGGAAAAACCAATTAGAAAACGAGAAATTTGATATTGCTACGAAAATGAATTTATGTCAGGAACAGTTTGAAAAATTCACAAATTATCATGTCCATGGTTCTTTGAATTCAAAATTATAGGATCACAACATAACTGTGACACTTATTTCCTAAATCATAATGTCTTGCTGGTGAAGGTATCCTCGAAGACCACCCGTGACAATTTTCAGCCTGACCTTCAAATAATTTCTCCACTGTTTTTCTTCCTATCATCTCTGGAAGTCCGTCTTTGTAGAACTTGATCTTCTTCAGCTGTCCCTGGATCTTTGTCTAGCTCAGCGTCTTCATATTTGAACGAGGCTCCTGGAGACATGTGCTCTGTGAAGGTCTTCATTGCACTCAGGGCCTCTCGTCTTTCATATGCGTAATGATCTGGAGACAATTAACATAATCAAAATTCCTTGCCAAAATTCCTTCCTTGTGATCGATCATAATCAGCATGAATTCTCCACCTAATGTTAATCTTGGTTCTCTTTGTATTATTAGCAATGTCTGGGAGGGGTCGGAGGGGTATTGCGTGATCTGGGAGTTGGCAGAAATTGCGCGTGATTCGGGAACTGGAAGACAACCGTGATTTTATAACGGCTGTCACGCTTGCATGATCTGCTCCAACAGATCAACAGACCATCCAGAAGTATCGATCAAAGCCTTGGTTATCGCGTCACGTTCATCTGGTTTCTCGCACATTTAAATCAGGACCCTGCGTAAACATGAGGATTTTAATAAATCTCCCGCTGAAAAATGCAAACGAACGTGAACTTTAAGAGACTTCTGTTTTAGGTTGGATCGAATGGATCCCGTCATGATCTTGTAAAGACCCCAGCAACAGCTTATTTGCACTATTAGCAGTAAAAACACAAAACGTACTTAAAGGGATTGTGTCACGGTTGAGTCAAGTTTATATGTGTTTTGCCAAACTGACTCTCTATAAAACTTAATGTTTGCAAAGAAATTACTTCTATGGATCTAAATGACAAACACAGGACGAAATGCACATGTTTCCGTATTTCTGAAACGTGGCGGAAACATGCAACTCCATGTTTCCGTTACGTTTGCGTCTTGCGGAAACGTGAAAATTCAAGTCTACGTGATTCCGTCACGTTTCCGGAACGGAAATGTACAAAAAGTGGTCCGGTTCCGCTGTATACGCAGCAACGGAAACGTGAGTAAACGTCACGAAACCGCTAACGGAAACACAGGTTATCCGTCGTGTTTCCGGATCGGTTTCACATGTTTCTGTGACGTTTCAGTTTACGGATTCTTGGAATTTCGTCCTGTGAAAACCGCAGCTTCATCACAACCAGATGCCAGATGTGTCTTCCGGGTGTTACAATTTGAAGTTAAAATCAAACGAGATTAATTTTGAAAACTTTTCAGCCCAAAAATCCATATCCAAACCCGTTTCAATCTTCTTCACTTTGTCCATCCGTTCCTTCTTTTGTATTTGTTGTGTGATTGAAATGTTCCTTCACTGTTTTAAGCGGTTATTTTTATATTTCATCTAATTTTATGCCCATTTCACATGCCTAATTAACTTAGCTCCTTTAAATCTGCAAAACCACCACGAATTCTACTACCAAGAACGACAAATTTTAATTAAAATTCTTTACTTGTATCTCCTGATCAGGGAGAAAACTTCAGCACTTATCCGCTGAGCCACTGGGAATTTAGACACTGACATAATAACTTAGTCTCCAAAGCACACCATAATTATTTTGTCTTCTCTTTTGTTGTTATGTTAAGGTTCAGTTCGCTTTGATTCAAAGTAGAGCAGTGAATAAAACTAGAAATTCACTTGACAATTTTCATGTGTTGCCCGAAGGCTAAAAAAACATGTTTGATTCATACATCATTTACCTGGTACTTACTATGTATCAGAAGATTGTCTTTTAGAAAACATTTCTTCCATATAACCACTGCGCTTCCGAGAGCTACAAGTGCGACTAACACAGTCCATGCCCAGATGTGTGATAAGCTCTTACATTCCTCGACTTTCTGCCTCCATTCGACAGTTTCCAGCTCGCTTGTTTCATTACCCCTTCGAGGAGAAGGCCCCAGCTTGGCGCAGAGGTAATAATCTTCCTCCAGGAACGTCACGATCATCCAAACAGCCGGCCCGACGCAAGCTTTCAATAGGCTCGGTACAACCCGTGCCATACAATCTCCGTGTCTCTTGTACCGTTCTACGCACATCCGCGATGACAACTTCCAAACCTCACCGATAACCAGCACGTTTACGCAGAACAGTATAATAACTGGGGCGAATATGAAAGTGAAGCCATATAGCTGGTATCTCTTCTCAGGGCAATTGAATGCTTTTGCATTCAGGATTCGCTCGAGACCGTAAGTGCCAACTGCTACCACAAGGTTTCGGACCGTTATGGGGTTGTTTTGAATCAGACTGAGGGCCTTTGCATCCTTTAGCCCTTTCAAGCTGTTCAACAACTTGTCAAGTTTGGCGGAAACCATAGTTTGAAATTAACAATTTAGTCCTTCTTCAGGAAAGCACGGCTTGATGAAGACGATGAAATCAGCTGTTTGCATTTAGGCAACTGCAGTTAAACGCGCGTCTGGTATAAAACACAACACAATTGTGACCGTTCTTTCAGACAAAGTTTGGAAGCTCTTTACGTGCATTAAAGCACGCATATTATCGATTGTTTCTTTGTTCTGTCTTTAAACTCTTTTCTTCCTTTTAAGAGGCACCGCCTCCAAACTCTTGATTCTTCATTGTTTTCTCGCATATGCATATGCAATTAACATCGTTGAAAAATGTATTTCTTTTTCTTGTTTCATGCCTGAATAAACTTCGTTTTATGTGGTTTTCTGTGTTAAGACCATTCGCAGCCTCGGTGTTTTCTAAATACTAATCGTCGAATGCACATAAAAGGCTTCGAGCGTGGAGTGCGCGCGAGGAAGCGGGAGCCGGGGTAAGCGCAAAACCAAAAACAAGCTCTAAAACAAACATTTCGTGGAAAATTTGGAATAAACTCATTATTTAGAAAACACTGAGGCTGCAAATGGTCCGGCTTAACACAGAAAACCACATAAAAACAAATTATTATAATAGCGAAGACTCATCTGCTTAAAGGAGGGTAACTCGTGTTTATTCCGGTATTTTAAGGCATCAGACCCCAGCAGTTAAACGATTTTCGTATCTGTTTGTTCAAACATTTGTTGATATTGGAACTGGAAATATATTATTTTCAGGTAAATGAAAGCATCCAGGTATTAAATTTTGCTGCAGGCTGTGGAATCTGCACGCTGATAAACAACGAAACAGAGTAACCGCATCAAGGTTTGTTTGGAGAGTAAAGTGGGCATAACAATAAAAAAGGTTTGTTGTGTGTTGAATTTCACCATAAGGTAACAAGTTGTTATCTTGTCTTGGTCCAGAGCAACTCAAAAATACTTTCTCGAAGGTTTTCTAGCAAGTAGCAGTTTCCAGTTGTTGATGCTAAACGCTTCGTTTCAAATCAACAAAAGAACAGGCGCTTAATTGGAAGCGGTGCTAATTATGCAAGAAACAATGTTCCCGAAGTCGCACTAAGAAAACAGGCCAATTTTAGTTGCTTCCAAATCTTTTTAGTCTTCTTACGCAATAGCCAGTATCATAAGCTGAAAGCAAGATCTAAATTGAAATTTAAAATGTTTCCGATAAAATGTATAAAGCGTTGAGTTTGTTTCGTGTTCCAAGACGAAAAAAAAATCCGTGCCAATGATCAAAGTGGAATAATTTTGCCCCAAGCACTTAACTACTACTTAACTGGAACCACACTTGGTTGAAATCAATATTAATGATCATATTTTGCTGCAGGGTGAAATACATAAAATAGAAAATCTGAGCTAAGATAAATGATGTATTTTTCCTGTAAAAATGGATTGGAATCAACAGAGAAACAATAGCTACCAGTCGCGCTTACAAAACTGTAAAGTTTTAATTGTCTCCAAAAGTCTTTTAATTTTTTTCATTTGAACATCGACATTTAAGGAATGTAACCCGTTGATTTCAGAAAGCAAAGCTTTTGTTTGTTTCGCGACGCAACAAGAAAAATCACCATTTCAGCAAACATCAAACAATTTTGCAGTCATATTTGTTAGTTAAATGAAAGCTAATGAATTCACGATTTTGCTACAAATTTCAGTTTGCCAATTAAGCCAAATTGCTTTTCCTTCTAACCGAACTCTGCTGCGGTGTAAAGCACACTGTACTAACGATGAAGCATAGAGACTGAAAACGAATAAATAAAGAGGCAAGCAACTTATCAGATTTGTTGTGTTGATTTTCACTGTGGACATTCTTCACCAACTTCTTTAATTCAACCCTGAGCTTGGCGAAAGCTTCTTTCGAACGAGAGGTTATTTGTTATACCAGTTTTATGTACAAGGATGCCAGACGCACGTGCAGAGCTATTGTACTAATAGTTACACCATTTGTTTTCTTCAAAATGTCTCTGACTTGTCGCGACAATTTTGTTTTTGTCAAAAATGTTATGACATTTAAAACTTGTCCGCTAATGCGAATCAGCCCACAGTGAGTACATTTTCTTGCAGCGTGAAACGTGTTTCTATTCATCAATTTCTTGCATCTTTTGTCAGCTCTGATCCAAATTTGTTTCCAACTGACAGCTGAACGCAAACTAGGATGCAAACTCTGGTCAAAAAAAGATTAAAAAATGGAGCTGAACTACTGAAAATCTATTCCGAGGGCGCTGTACATGTATTTTTGCGTCGCGCGCAGACGTGTGAGCTAAAAGGACTACAAACCTGTTTAACCGGCTTAACCGTCGCGTTACTTTACACCCTACTGACTAGGAGTTACAAAATATTGACAAAGTGTTTTCAAAGATAACTTTTTATTAGTTCACACTTCGATCATTACAAAATTCGTGATTGTGGAACCACGTATTTTTCTGAATGATACAATTTACTGGCATTGCGTTACATTATCACACGTTATATTTTTTTCAGAACATTTTTATATTTTGCGCGTTTTCTTGACCTAATATGGTAAAATGGCGCAATGATGAAATAATAATAAAATGAGATATGGACACACGTAGTCAGCTATGTTGGTAACAAATAAATGCAATGTAGACATTATTATTTGTAATCACACACTATAGTTATTTCAGTACTCTGTCACACTTTATAAATCATACACCCCGTGCTTCCTTAATCTTGCGAACGTTCACGATCAAGTCAGCAATGTCACTAAGCGAGCGACAAAAACGACGGGTCATATTATATTACGAGCTGTGTGTATCTCGTATAAAAAATATCTGCGCTTATTTTATGCCAAACCATCTAATAAGGAATTTAAAAATTCGACTGCTTTATTCTTACTGCAATTCGTATCGTTTTGTTGTTTTTCTCCAAACTTTGGTCATTGTTTTAGACCGGTTTAAGCCCCGTCTCGCTCTCATATATTTTGTCCTTATATAGTTAAATCACACGACAGTCCGATAATACGATTCAATTCACACGTTACAATTTTCGCAAACTTATTTGCTTGAAAAATCCTTCAAAGTAAAGAGTGATGCAACTTTGATATGAAGGAACCATTATACCTATCTGATTCGTGAGTAAATTAGTCTTATAACAAATGTTTACGGGGCTGCATTATAAAAGTTACTTCTTTGTGCCAAAAATTGTAGTTTACGACCACAAGTGGTCCCTTCCTGCCTTCCGAGCGCAAGACTTATATTTTGAACTTTACGGTTTCTTTAAACTTTTCATGAACTTCGTATAGTTTTGCATCAATCTTATAAAGCAGCTATTTTCGCGAAATTTCGTTCTGTAAACATGACTTGCTTGCAAGGCGGACAATTTGGTCAAAATCTTCCCCCAGGGACCGCGGAGGGGGAGGGGCTGGTAGGGCTATAGCCCCACCACTTATTTGCTTGGGTTGATTTTTTAGGGCTCCAGATGCCAAGTATAATGTGTGAATTTTACCACTTGAAAGGAATAAAAGGCTTCTGTTCTAGTTCTGTATGTTCGCTTCATGAAGTCAAAGGCTCGGCACAGCTGCGCGGAAGAACCGCAGGAGAAACTTTGGCTCCTTCAAAAAGTAGGAAGCTTAGGCAGTTTTATTTAACATAATTACTGCATTGGAAGTTATACTAAGTGGGGACGGCTATGTTATTTTTCCAGTGAAACCCCGATATAACGATATGCCAAGGGAGCAGTGAAATTACATTGTTGTATCGAGGTACGCAAATGTATGATAAATGGCAGGACAGTTACCCCAATTGCTTGTGTGTCTTCGCCAGATTTTTAGCCCTACCACTTTAAAATGGTCTCCGCGGCCCCTCGTTAGAATATCAAACACATAGTAACCATCCACGTAAGAGAAAGTTAAGAGCTGCTTTAGAAGGACAAATATATACATATGATATATATGATATAAGTCTTATATACGAAAAGGTCTTTCACAGTAAAGATAAGGAGGAGTTTTTTGTCGGAATTGACGAGTTAAAAAGTAAAATCCCTACTCAGTATTTTTGCGATCGTTCTCCGCCTCTGACAAATTCACGACGAGGGTTCCATTGTTATCTCCCCGTTGGTCTGCGATGTTCTCCTGGGTTTTTTCTTCATCTCCCTGCCCCGCCTCCAAGAGAATCAGTGGCTGTAGGTCCTTCACCTCCCAGGGATTTTTGGTTTTCTTCTGGGGTCCCTTGTTACCTTCTCCCTTGTGTGTGGTTTTCTCCTTGGGCCCTTTTTCGTCTCCCTGCACTGCTCGCCAAGGGTCTAAGGGATTACCGGTAGAAATGCGAGGGTACATTCGTTTGAAAGCTTCAAAGGCCTTGATGTAGTGCCATTCATTGCCACATTTCCAATCCTCGTGACCTGAAGAGAAATAATTAACTGGATATTAAACATTTAATCGTGGTGCAAATGTTGTACACCATTTTCACTGTCAATGCAACCACTAACTGCGTTTGCGAAACTAAGCGCTATGGGAAGCGAGATTTTGCAAAGGCAGAGGGTCGTAAGAAGGAAGTGGCACGCGTCGCCGAAAGGGGAGGTGGGAGGGTAAAAAAATTTTAAATGCGCCAGAACGGCATTACTTGGCGAAAGAGACTAAGAGCAAATAGAATCGCCAGCGTTGCGCGAAGGCTAAATCCTTGTTTTTTTTTTTTGACAGTGAAAATAGTACAAGTACTGAACATGAGGATATGTTTATTACAGTTTTATACTTAATTTTATTATATGGCCATGTCTCACAAGGACTGGGAACTACCAAATTCGCGATGATTTGATTAGCTAAAATCGATATTGACCGCGTCTAGATTTTCCCATCTAGACCGGCATTTAGACTGGTTGCACTTATGTTGAGAAGTTTACAAACAAAAATGCAAAAACGTTGACTTATTTCTGCTAAAAAGTAATAAATGGAAGAACCAAAAGCTTGACGCGAAAGAAGTTAACAAGAACAAGCAAACTTTGGCAAATTTTCGTTCAGTTCACAGGCACGGAATCAAAACACCAGCTAGAAACGAATTTGCGAGGTAATTCAAAGGTCAGAAGTTAAAAGCACTTAACACGATTAAAAGCGACCAAAATACCGGTAACAATATTTTATCAGTCGATTAAAGAGGCTAGAGAAGTTGAAAACATACCTGTCGATGATATCGACCTTCTCTTGTTCTAATTTTTCCGTGATCGCCGTTCACTAGCAAAATGTCAGTGAGTACGGCGAATCGAAGCGAATTTTTTAAGCTGAGAAGTTTTCTAGTCTGGCCATATAATAAACATCTTATTAACCGAGCTTAGTCGGTCTGTATGGGAGAATCTTGACCTCGGTCATGAGTACAGACCTCACTGCGTTCGGTCGGTACTCACGACCTCGGTCAAGATTCTCCCATACAGACCTCCTGCTCGGTTAATAAGAGCTAAGTATTTATTTGGTACGCATCTGACATGTTTGGTCAAGCCAGGGTCAGCCATTTTAATTTGGCGAGTTTACTCGAGCCAAAATACCCATCCCAAACTGATTAAGCCAAAACGGCCGGCGATATCAGGTCAGCGATGTGATATCGCCAGAAAATCAGGACAGTAGACAAGGCTTCTGATTGGCTAATTCGGGTACAGGTATTTAGGTATGGTAAGGACCCGGCTCGTGGCAGTTCAAAGTGGCCGAAAATATCACTCAGCAAAAGGAGTTGTGTATATATGTTTAGACAATTTTGAAATATAAGGCTTGTAGCGTTGTTTACTCCCATTAAACGCACTACAGCGTTTATAATCACCTCTAAATAATTTGTCCACTGTCTCTCTTCCTATCTTTTCTGGAACTCCGTCTTTGTAATATTTGATTTCCTTCTTTTTACCACCATACTCAGCTAACACTGGATCTTTTATTTGATTAGTGTCTTCCTGTTTAGCCCCCGGATTCATGAGTGCTTTAAACCTTTCCATTGCGCCCAGGGCCTCGCGGCGTTCATATTCGAAGTTATCTGGAGCCAAAATAAAATCACGTTATAAATGGTTCTGCGGGTAAGGGTCACGTGACCTCTTTTTTAAAATAAATAAATAAATAAATAAATAAATAAATATAAGAACTACTCAGACTATTAGACCCGTAGCCACGATTTGTGATGGGGGAGGGACGCACCCATAGCACAAACTCTTAAAACGAAAAAAAGCGGTAAGCGTAAACTACAACTATTAGGCTTATTATGCTAAGTCCGCATTATTCCGGGATTTGGAGGATTGTCCATTCAACCACTTGTGACGTCACGAATTTGCATGTCAGCAGATTCTTGGGATATGCAACTAATACCGGTTGGATAGATCTTTCCACAGGACTGTCCATTTTGACGATCGACTGCAATCTCACAGAGCTAATCGAAAAAAAACGTGATCAGTTTTTGGTGCAAAATTGGTGGTAAAACAGGCCAATCTACCTGTACTTGATCATGGTCTCCTTTCCACAACTTTTCTTTGCTAAAGATCGAAACTTTTCAGGTCAAAAGTAAGGATGTACAGTGTAGAAGGTAGAGAGAATAAGAAAGCAGAGTAAAACGAAAAGCAACGCAGCGAGGAAAAAAATCGGAACTGTTCGGCAAAAAAAAAAAAAATTGGCTTATGCGCCAAAGTAAAATATTGTATATTTTTACATGAAATCTTCCTCAAAATCTTACTGCAGTGTAAGAAAATGCATTTCTGGTAGAGTTTAGAGAAATTTAGCACCGTAGCGCCAAAAAAATCAATTTAACGGTTAAAAAAACGTGTTTTTTGGAGTAAATTTAGCATATTAAGGGTTAATATATGCCGGTTGAAAAGTTTTTGTAATAGACAGTAAAAACAAAAACAAATGGGGTTTTTTAAAAGTGTTTAAGTAATATTAATACAATGTAAAAAAGTGGGGGTTGAATGACTGATGGCTGGAGAGGCAATTGGAGGAACCCTACTGAATCCCATACTACTATGCATGACGGTAGAGCGGGAATTTTGGCAAAACGTTTACCTTTGAATTTATTTAACACCGTTCATTACTTACTGTGCATGAGAATGTCGTCTTTTACAAAGCAGTGCTTGCTCACCACCACCACTGTGCCACAGATAACAAGCGCCACAAGTACAACCCATGCCCAGACGTGCGAATGGCTCTTCTCTTCTTCAATTTTCTGCTTCATCTCTGCTTCATTTTGCGTTTCATTTCGCTCGCTTGTTTCATTGCCTTTTGAAGGAAACGGTCCCAGCTTGGCGCAGAGGTAATAATCTTCTTCCAGAAACGCCACAATCAACCAAACGGCCGGCCCGACGCAAGCTTTCAAAAGACTTGGAATTAGCCGAGCGATGAAATCGCCTCGTCGGTGGTATCGCTTCACGTACCGCCTCGACGTTAGCTTCCAAATTTCGCCGATAACTAGCACGTTTACGCAAAACAGGATAATAATTGTGCCAAACAGAAAAGTGTACCCATACAGCCGGTAACTATTTTCAGGGCAGTGGAATGCTTTGGCGTTAAGAAGATGTTCAATACCGCCCGTGGCAGCGGCTACAACTAGATTTCGGGAAGTTACAGAGTTGTTTTGAATCAGGCTGATGGCTTTAAGGCCTTTAAGTTTGGATGTTTTCTCTCCAAGTTTCAGTGCTTTATTCCGAAACCACCTGAACATTTTCCATCCTTTCCCCGAATCTTCCTTTGACGAAGGATTTTTGTCTTTCGGATCGATTCCTTGGTTTTCAGATTCTTTGCTTGTTGCAGATTCTGCGTCGCTTGCTTGCATACTTGCTCGCTCGCTTTCTTGCTTGCTTGGCTCTTCAGCCCTTACATCTTCCAGACCGTCTTTTTTGGAGAACATGGCATAGAATGCTATTGGCAGCCTAAGACGTTCTTTTTCCTCAGGAAGTCTTCACTGTCTGAAATGCTTGCCCTATTAATCTGATATTATAGAAGCTAGACCCGCCTGTTTCATTAGCTGCTTATATGCTCAACCGTCCGTTACTATCACTTCCGACGTTTCTGAGTAATTGTTTATGGATGGCGTAGGAGAACACGCGTGAGCTTAGCCTAGCCGTTTTATGTTTAAAGATAGGTTTCAATCATCACTTAGCTTTCACGAATGTTGTTTATCGCGTTAGTGCACGTCAGTTTCTATTCTGTAATTGAACGATCACCTTTCGGGGGAGCTGTTCCACTGAATAAATAAACCCTTTCAAGATCGTATTCTCTGAGCAGTCGGAGTAGAAGTGGTTCTGCATTGACGTAATGCATTACTAAACATTCTTGTTAACAATTATGTTATTGTGTCTGTTGTGTTCTGTGTTCCAAAGTTCCGGTATTGTTTTACAGGCCCGGGGAGGGGGGTACTCCCATATATGGGCTATATAGGTATGTGCCGCGGGATAGGGTATGGTTTTTGAGGTTCTCGGTCCTTAAATAGGGTATCATTTTTGCTCCTTTTGGCATTGTGTTCCTGGTGTTATCCTTAGATAGGGTACCTAAATTCTATCAGCTAAAATAAATGCCCAACTAAACGTAACAATCGTCTGTTTCATGTTTAAACTATAAACTATCCGTTCAACTAGTAGCAAAGCGATTTTGTTAAGATTTGTGTTTTGCCGTGTGCGGTTAGCCGTTATTTGGATCGTCACCCAACGTTTCTCCTCTCCTTGAATAGGGTGTCATTTTTCGGGTTTGGGCCTTAAAAAGGGTATCAATTTTCGTTTTCTTTATCCTTAAATAGGGTCGGGGTTTAAGAACCTTCGCGGCACACCCCTATCCGAAATTTATGGGAGTACCCCCCCCCCCCCCCCCCCGGGTTTACAGGAAACAAAAATTTAAGGCGACTATTCTGGGATGTGTTCCGGTTTTTAGTAAGAAATTAGAAATTTGAGGCAACTATTCTGAAATGTCTTCCAGTTTTTAACTTGAAATGTAAAATGAATTATGTTCGTTTTTGAGTAGTTCTTTTGGAACAGACCCGTCTGTATCATTTGGTTGTTTAATATATATGATATCATGCAGGGGCATACATACGAACGCGCTTACCTGAAAAACTCGAAATCTAAAATATATCTACATACAGGTATCACGCTACCCTGATACATGTTTATAAACATAAGGAATTACAGTTTCAAGGTCATTCCTAGTTTGTAGGGAAGAAAAACAGAGGTCTGAGGATTAGCTCTGTGGTTGTGATGGGAAACTGGCTGAATTTCCCGGGCTGAATTTACGACTTAGCCGTCATTTGATATCAAAAGAACGCTTTTAATACACTTACAACATACAAATTGTGCGTACCTCTTGAAAAATCCTGCCTACGCCCCTGATGTTCAACCGTCTGTTACTAATACTTCCTTTCGTAATAATTGTTCATCAAAAACATCACTTAACATTCTTGTTAACATTGTAACATTGAAAGCTATTGTATCTGTTGTGTTCTGTGTTCCAAAGTTCCCTTATTGTTTTACAGGTAACCAAAATTTGCGGCAACAATTCTGAAAATGTGTTCCTGTTTTTATCAAAACATCATGAAGTTATTAGCATTTCATTCTTCCTGTAACTGTCATCTCATACTTTACAACGTCAGCTATTAGACCCTACAAGCAAGATCCTTAAAGATTCGTATTCGAAAAGTAGGTTTATAAAGAACATGCTTGCAGTTTCTAGCGTCCGGGGTTTTACTCAAACAACTTTTTATACGGGGAGGCTATGCTGCGAGGTCCATACCTTGACCCTTTCATTGTTGACAGAAAGGCAACCCTTTCGTATACCTTCGATAGGAAAATGGTACGGCCTCTTTCACATTTCAACTTAAAATTTTTCTCTTAAATAACCCCTTAAATACTTCAATGAATCGACCGTTCCGTGGCTCTGTTCGAGGTATTTTGAAAGGTCCTTTAAAATACCTAAATTAAAGCTTTCGCTACCTTAGTTTTGTATACTCCAGCTCGCCAAATCCCTACCTTAATATACCTACAGCATGAAAATTAAAGGGTGCCCACATTTATTTAAATGCTAGTGTAGAGAATGAAGTGGTACAACGATGATTTTCTTTTCTTCGCCTTGAAAATGTGTTCATATTGTTTTAATTGTTCTTAGAATTCTAAGCACTGATCGAAGTTTTAAATTTTGCCGCAGGGTGCGGAAACTGCACCCTGCTAAAAGCAACTAAGCAGGGAAACCACATCACGGTTTGCTTAGAAAGAAATGAGCAGGTGTAACGCAGCACAAATGACGTTTGTGTCGAATTTTATCATAAACTAACGAACCATTGTACTGTCTTGGCTGAGCTGTCCAGAGTAACTCGAAAATGATTCACTTTGGGGCACGTCTACAAGCAAACAATAAATTCCAGAGATTGATGCTACACACTTGGTTTCAGAAGAATAAAGGACCTTAACCAAGGGGGCTGTGTTTATCAAGTGCAAGATTCGAGTGAAAAGGAACACGATGGAGAGGTCAAACAAAGGCCTTAGATCATGCTCACAAAATTTTTCAATTAAGCTGCTTGCAGAACTTGTTGGTCTCCTCATGTTACCCAGTATCACATTGTTAAAGCAAGACCTAAATTGAAATTATTAAGAATGTGAACAGTTATCTACAAGCAGCAATGAGTCGTTTTGGTTCGTGTTCCAAAGCGGAAAACATACGAATTTTAAACGCTAATGGTCCAAAACGGAAGACCCTTGACGCAAGCGCCTATTCACTGCTACTTATCAAGCACTCAGCAGTTCGTTTACGAGAACTAGATATCAATAACGAAATTTTGCTGTAGGGCAAAATACACCCATCGCGCAATACACAGTTATGATGATCAGTCAAAGTAAGCGATATTTTCCCTGTTGCTTTAAATTTTCACTCGTGAAAAGTTTCGCTTATCCCTGTTTATAGCTGCATTCAAAGCTACAATATATTTAGCTCTATATCACAATCAGTTATTTCAGGTGCACAGCTACCAACTATGACCTAATTTTATTAGAGTATATTTTATAAGAAAATCGAGGTTGAAATTGGCGAAATTTTAACAACAAACTTGAGGCGGAGATTTTGAAAAGAATGTAATTTTGTGTGTTGAAAATTACAATACAATTGTATGTTTTTAACCAAACGGTATAAATTGTCCTTTCTCTAACAGGCAAAACTAACCATGCAACAAAACGATTAAAACCTGCACTAACTAAACTTTCGATGCTAATGACAGTTCGATGAACGGTACACGTAATGCATATGTATGGTTTTCACATGATATACAGATCTTGGCCCCGAACACTTGTAATTGATACCCCAATACATTCTTAAACTAAATGTCATAAGCTATAATCTAAGAATATTCACAAAAGTATTTTCCGCCTAAATGGGCAAAAAAAGAAGAATATTCAGCCTGGGCCAGAAAGACAATGTTCTTGTAAAAAGGAGTGTGCATTTGATATTTTAATAATTGTAAGCTTTTTTATTGGTGCAAATAAAATTGCTGTTTTTATGTTGTTGTTGAGTACAAAAGTATTTCGTACTCAATTTTGACGTTTCGTTGTGGCCACATGGCATCGTACTTTTCACAAAACGAGTACCTTGCCTTGCTCAAACAAATGTTGTAAAGCTACAGCGATGCGTCCCTCAATAGTCACTGTAACCCCTGTTGTGAAGTAAGCAAAATCTTCTTCGCGAATGTGAGAGCTGCGCACAAACTCGCCATCTTTTGTGTGTATTAACACACACAGCCGGTCTTTCTCCGGTTCTTCTCCAATACTGCGAACAAACTGTCCATCAGCCTCATAAACGTCAATCACACGCCAATCGCCTGGTTCATCCCCCAACACCAGAGCTTTAAATTTGTGACTGTCGTTGACTGACAGTCTGTAGCATTCGCCTTTTCTCATGGGAAACTTGTGATACAGGCCAGCCGTGTTGAACACGCAAATGACACCCTCGCCCTCAAAGCCGCAATTCCCAGTCTTTCTCTTTTCAAACAGTGCGTAGATGTTGTCGTACATGTTCGTGGCTACGTCATGAACATGAAACTTGGTACTTCTGCAATCATTTGGAGGACTGAACTGATTTCTCAAAATCCCATTACAGTCAAGTACCTTAACGTCACGATCCTCATAGTCTGCTATAATAAAATGTCCGCTGGAGTTTGTAGCGATACCCCATGGCTGCATCAGTTTGTGCTCCTCTTCGCTCCCCTGACCTAATGACCATGGCACAATACAACAATGCTCCATGCCCTGTTCACGCAGTACATTAGTCAATCTTCCGTCACGCAATGGATCAATTTTATCAGCACCGGTAACAACAGCAGGCCAGATCCACAGGTGTACGTCTTAACCGAGCACTTGCGTGACATCGTACAAGATACGATTCACGAGTCAGACACTGCAAATGATCTTTCTGCGTCGCTTTTTACCAAACAAACCCCTTGTAGCCTTGATCTTTTGATCCATTTGTGATTTGAAAGCCAGCCACAGTGGCATAATCTCACATACGGATTAGCAAAATTGCCTGGACTCGCTGGTGGCTGAACTTCGTAAGGTACTAAAGGCACTGACTTCAATATTTCAATTCTCCATTGTTCTGTTGGCAGGCCAAAATTTACGTGCACTCAGTTAATAGAATTGCACAGAATTCAGTCTGTTTATTTTTTTAGCAAAAATTGAACACTTTTGAGTTACTTTAAAGCAAGAAAGTCTGCTAGTTTCATCATCCGGCTGTAATTTAATTTCCCCCAACTTTGGCGTGGGCGAGAAGGAGGCGAAGAGATTCAAGTCAAATTCAGCCATCTTTAGCCAGTGTGTAAATTAAACCTGCACGCAGAATTGACTATGATTTCAAAAGGGGACGAGTGTTAATTTGTTTTGTGATCCAATGCAAAAACACTCGAGAAACAGTTTATTTATTAAAATGTCGATGACTCAATGCGGATGAGCGCTGACCCAAGTCTACATAATCACTGATGTGTTCGCTTCTCTTGGACAATTCGACGTCTAAATTTTTGTCCCCTGAATTTAACTGATTTTTGTGACCGGCATCAGCAATTGTTTCTGAACTTATGATTGAAATGGCTTATTTTTTCGCTGTAAGCATACAGATTTATAAAAGATATGAATTCGGAATACGAAGTCTTCGGACGATTTGCGAAGTTGACCCGAAGCATTCCGAAAACGAACCGAGGTCGTGCGATTTCCTATAGAGTAATTATTCTCCGTCCTTATTCAGGCCCGTAGGGAGGGGAGTGCGATGGGTGCGTCCACACTCCCCCCCCCCCCCCTCTCCACGAGCCTTGGAAGTCCGCTAATTGTGAAAAAAATATATATCAAAATAGATAAAATAAAGGGAAATGGTATTTCTGTGCTTCGACTATTTACATTCAATATGGTCCTTTGGGTTGGAGGTCCACCATTTGTAGATTCGTGTGGTATATTTTGGACCAAATTGTGTGATTCTAGGTTAATTTCAATGTCCTTCACTTTAACCTGCCTTGTTTCCTGGGGGAGGATACCCCCCCCCCCCCCCCCCTTACGTTCTCGCGCCTGCGCGCTCGGGATTAAGTGCCGGAGGGCGCTCATGCGCACCCCCCCCCCCCCCCCCCCCATGCAAAATCCTGGCTACGGGCCTGTTATTTATCTTGATGTCTTAACAAATCTCAGCATGGCATTATGCAACTAGTTTATTCACGTCTGGACTGTCCGGTAACGTTTTTACCTACGAATGGGATATCAGAAATGAGATATTGATCATAAAGAGTGCGGAAAGTCAATTATAATGACAAAAGAAAAAGGCAGAGAGCCCACACAAAACAATTGTTCATTATTGGATGAAGTTGAGCACATAGCGGGAATCATCAAGACCACCGTTTGCCCCGGAGGACGCCCGGTGAAACATGCATAAAACAAAGAGTCAAAGTAACGTTTGTTTAATGAAAAGGTTAAGGTAAGCAAAAATCATGAATATTACAATCCAAAACGGTATGACCTCACTGATTTCTTTCTCAATTTCAAAATCCATTAGAGTAGTTAGAGAAATACTAGAGTAATATTTATCTTTCATCTATTTTTGTATAGTAAGCTTAATCTCCATTTATAACATATAACACACCGCGTGCAGAAAAGATTATACCATATAAACTGTGCTGTATAATAACATATGCCATTACAATACAATAAATTCTAGGCATGACATGCAAACTGATATATTCTAGTCGTTATCAAGTTGCTGTTATTATATTCGACCTGTGCTGCTGTTGCCTTTGTGTATGTTACAAACTGATCGGTACACAGTGTAGCAATATAGTAAATGCTATTAATAAAGATAAAATTAATCATTCTACTCAAGAGCTAGGTGCCACAGCGGCACCAGAATGAAATACCAGCTCATCGCCGGAATGGGTTGTTACAAAGCTGGATGGCGTGAGGCACTGTGAGGGAACAGGCAACCAATTATGACATGTTGTATTTTTTCACTTCTAGTCTAAGCATATATAGAACTGCATTTAAAAATATCGAAATTCGGCATACAAATCGTCGGCCACCGACATAGCGTTAATGTGATTCGTCTGAACCTTTCGACGTGTTATCCATAACGATAAGCTTGCCCTTGGGTTCGCCATCGAAATCTTGTGCAAACGCTACGGCAATGAGTCCCTCCGAGTTCGCAGTGATGCTTATATCTAGAAGGATCCTCGCTGAGTCGAGCGTGTAGCTTCGCAGTAATTTACTGACAATATAATTACCATGAATAGCATTTTTGCTGTCGTATATGGACACGTTTTGATGGAATCCAATTTTTTCTGGGTCATATCTAGAGGATGCGATGACAATGTGTTCGCTTGCTCGATCAAATGCCATGGCAACTGAGTCGGGATCCACTCCAAAACTACGAAGGGGTTTTCTCTCCACACTGTACTCGTGAACACGTCTTCCCTGCGATTCACTGAATTTATCCAAAACGTAAATATGACCATTATTGGCAGCCACGATGTCTTGGGCGTCCACCAAAGTTCCCTCTCCAAACTGGCAAACAAACGCACCGTCGGTCCTGTACACTTCAACCTGACCATGCAAGCCTTTTTCGCCCTCCAGAACGAGTAATTCAGTTTCCTCGTCTCGCGCGAGCACCGCTAGCTTGCGACCTATGGACTCTGCCCTCAGCGGAAACTTCTTCTTCAGCGTACCATACTTGCTAAACACAAATACTTCATACCAATGCTTCTTGTTCGACGGATCGTGGACATCATTAGCTATCCAAACCAGTAGGTATACATTGCCTTCGTTGTCCGTATCAACGTCCACAGTGTCATACAAAAATGCGTCACCGATGGGAAGACTGAGAGAGTGCAGGTAGCTACCGCTGCTGTCGAACACTTTGGCTCTCATGATGTCCGCCACAATGATTTGTCCTTTGATGCTAGTAGCAATGCCCTTTGGAAGCGTTAGATTGTGCTCCATAGACAGTTTTACAGAAAAGTCTTGCCTGTCATGTTCCAAAGTATCGGCCATGCTGACTTGGTCAGGAGCAACCTCAAAGTGTTTATCTGCTAGATGCTGCTTTGCAATAAGTCAACCGCAAATTCCACGCTTATTGTCATTAAATATTTAGATTTCAAAACAACATTAAATCAAGCGGTAGGTGACGATGTCTAATAAAAGGCTAAAAAGAATTTAATTAAACTAAAGAAGCAACAAAGCGTACTTATACAAAAGGTCAATCTTTGCAAAATATAAATGTTTCTTCATCGCTTTACCAATCGTGTAAATGTCGAAAGGAGACTTTTGTGTGGGCTGTGGTGGAGACATTACGCAAAGGAAAAACGAAGAGAAATGACTTAACTTTGTGCCAGAGCTGCGAACGTTTACTGACCCATAACTAAATAGGGTTAAAGCCAACTTGCTCATAAGAAGTTTCGTTTCAAATTTCTTTCTTTTTTCGCGGGAAAAGACTGTAACAACTCCTTTAAATTCTTTAAGAGTTTGCAATTTTGTGGAAATTTTATTTAATTTCATACCCTTATTTTCATTTCGTGTCCGTCAAACTGAATAGACATACTAAAGAAAGAATTAACTATTAAATTTTGCCGTGGGGCAAAATTGCAGCACTGAGATCAAACGAAAGCGCATTTGAAGACGAAGGTTCTGTTTCTATGTTGATCTACATCTTTTTAATTTTTACGAGCTTACATGATACAACGATGCCAGAGATTTCTTCCGAAATTACCTCAAAGTAGATTCATTATGCCCTTATTTATCGCCTTATCGACACACCCTGCGAATGACTACTATAATGACGTCATTTGGGAACACGCAAAATATGATATAATGTTACACCGTGTAGAGAACAACATTCTGTACAAAACTGTCAGTTGTGGAATTTTGACAATATTGATATACTGGATATAACTCGTAGACATATGTTTACAAAAGAGCAAATAGTTCCTTTTTTTGTTTTGAATAAGCTCAGTGTGATATTGCACTATCGCATCATTTATGACTTACCTAAGTGCTCACAATGGAAGCAGTGATAGATCCTATATGATAAAATACCGTTTGGTTTCATTTCATCAAGGTCAAAGATGGAATACTTGACAGGTTGGTAAGGTTTGACTACAGAAACAAGAGATCTGGACAACAGAAGAAAAACTGTGTTTATTTTTGAAGTCCAGTCAAGCAAATTAAACCTTTCTTTTGTAATCGGTACTCACAAAGGAAAACTTCAAAACCAGCATGACCAAGTTTCGACGTAAACAACCTTGAGTTAATTTATGGAAAAAGTCGGATATTCTAGTCAATAAAGAAAGAAAGGCGGGAGACATTGTTTGCCATTTTTGGTCTGGTTTATTGACTTCAATCTTAGCAATGAAAAAGTGAATAATGAATGCAAAGAAAATTGCACTTTTTTGAAACTGAGCGCTTTAAAATTCGTTATGATTATCGCACTTTGACGATTAAACACTTCAGCTATGTTGCTACCTGACAGTTGCAATGTAATCATTATCTATAATCACACACGTTATAGTTTTTTCAAAGCTCTTCACACCCTGCACAAGTCGTCCATGTTGCTGACTGGCGGCACAATGTAGGCAATACATTCTGAGTTTTCAAGCACTGAGCAACTCTTATAGCGGAGCTCCAGCGCGCGAAGCGCGCCAGCGGAGCACCATGGGTAAGAAATTTTGGTAAACCATCAGGCCGAGAAAATTTGGTAATCACGTGACCGTACGAGCGTCCGAGCGTCCGAGCGTCCGAGCGTCCGAGCGTCCGAGCGTCCGTCCGTACAGACTCTGGGGGAGGGGGAGGGGAGTCACAGGACAATATGCCGCCTTGGTTAATGTTAAATCTTTGATATTGAACTTCCATGTTATGGTCAATTGACAGCTGTCAAATCAAGGTATCCGCTGACCAGTATCACATGACCATATCGCGGGCTCAGGCGTAGAGCTAATCGAGGTGACGTCTTTTTTGGAAGTTGACCGCTGACCAGGTTATGGTTTCCAATTGATCGCGGGCTCTAGTACTCATTTTTTACTTTACTTACCCGGCCTGATAATTTTATCATCGCATAAATTCAGATTTAAACAAAGGGCAAGGTAACTAACCGACAAGCTCTGCTTTTAGGCTTGGCTAAATCTATTTTAGAAATAATTAATTTCGTTTTTTTCTCATGTTAAATAAATGAACTGGACATTTCATTTCAACTTAAACGAAGCGATTGTATGAAAAGGCGGCAAATCTTTGGTGCGCTGTTCACCTTTTAAGGTGGCTGAACACAGTTTTCGATACCTGTGTTGCATTTTCAATTTTTCCAAAACCATTGATTCCTGGGTCTCCAAAATTAGCATAACATAAGATAAAAAGATAGACTTCTGTATTTTGATATTTTAGTTGACGTGTGTTGCGTTGCCATGGTAACATGACTGAATATAAACACTCCATAAAAATTGGGTTTTATATATTTGCAGAAAATTTAGTCATTAGATTTTCTCCATCCCTTGCATGTAACAAACTTGTAACATTGCTCGCATGTTAACACTATTCTAATAATATTTTAACAGAGAGATTTTATTTTAGCGCGAGGCGTGTGCGACGAAAAGACCTCAAAAGTTGAATGACAACCTTATGGCACGTTTATGGTAAGCTATTCTGCCGTTTTCACCGTGGCAAGTTTTAAAAACTAGAAGGATGGGAAGGTCTTTTCGTCACACACACCTCGCGCTGTGGGGAGGGGTAGAATGTTTATTTGTCGCTTGCATGCGTAATCTGACCGCGGTATTTGATAACTTTGAATTTGATAACGGCCTTATGATCGCCGACCTTGCGCCACATCCTCTGACGATGGCGTATTCTTGTCGAATGTGAAAATTTGCGGCGGCTGTTTAGGTCGTTAGAACCGAGCGATTGCAACGATTTTCGGCCCAAAGCTTGGTAATTTATCGAACTATATTTGCCCGAGGCTGGATGGCGAAGCGACGCGTGAAAATATGAGAAATTGGAAAAATTCGGGGCTGTGTCGGGATTTGGCGGCGTTGGAAGCTGCATGCCTTGTCTCTTTCTTTGGAATTAGTAGGGGGCGTCAGTGGCAAGTGAGGAATTAATCGTCCCAAAACCACACTAAAGCTCGCAAAAATAGACAATCAACATTAGGCAAGTGATCTTTATTTATCTGGCTTACAGTTTATTGTAATTTAGGAACAGAAGATCTAAAATTCAGCGATTTATGGGGCATTACGATCGTTTGAGTCGAACCGAGACCGACCGTTGCATATCATTAACAAGGCCATCACTTGGTCTGCCTGTGCTTAAGTTGACAATAGCGCTGCGCACTAATGACGTCACAAATTTTGATCCCCCGGTGTGACTCAGACAAACAAACAGCTTTCCGTATTAAAGGGGCACTGTCACGGACATTTTTTGGCTTTTTTAGTAAAATGGCACCAAAATTGCAACTAAGTACCTTCAACCATGCAGGAAATGCTCCTAGAACGTAAAGGAAAGGATATCTGGCAAATTGTCTAAAGAAGAGGGTGACCATAAATAGTTTTCATCAATTTTCCCAAACCACAAGAACAGAACTTGAAAAAGTCAGGCTGACTTTTTCAAGTTGAGATCAAGAGCTCCCGATGGTATCACAGTGATATCACCCTATATTTACTTCAGTACACTGATATGGTAATTTTAAGAATACTTGACCACTGTTAATGGGTTTCCAATGGTGTAAACATGTTTTTGGCCTGTTGAATTTTTGAAGTTCTGCTCGTGACAGTGCCCCTTTAAAGATCAATGTATGGGAAAGCGAAGTTGATGAGCTATTCGGAGCCATATGTTTATTTGAGGTAATGACAAGTTATTTAACTAGCTTCGATACAATCTTTTTCGTCAGATTTCAGTGTTAGTGAAATAAGTTCGTCATTTTCTTCAAATTTGTGCTTTAAACTTTCCCTTTTGCCTTTCATGGTTGGCTTAAAATTCAAAGCTGGATGATAAACATAATCCACGTAAAAGAATTTTAATGATAAAACTTTGCTGCAGGGTAAAACACATTAACGCAATGTTGAAACAAAGCATTAAGGAAAACAAATTAAAGTTCGTTGAAACCGATAAAGCATATCGTAAACAGGAAGACTTAACGCATCTGCGTTGATTTTCACCATCAATTTATTATGTTGATTTTGATCGTGAAACTAAAGAATGTAGCCAAAACTGTAGCCAGTAAAATACAAAAGATAACAGAGTTTGTTTCGTGTTTCAACACGAGAAACAAACGTGCCCATGACGCAAAACGGAACAACTTTGACCCAAGCTGTTAACTACCACTTAGCTACTGCGTAATAGTTAGGTTAAGAGGAATACTAACACAATCAATATTAAATTTTGCTTCAGGGTGTAATATACATGCAGACAAAAACCCATCCGCGTAAACAGGAACATGTAACGAATTATTGTTCATTTTCATCGTCAACTTGTTAGATCTTGTTATTGATTTTCATCGTGAATATTAAAGTTAGCAGCATTCATATCTCAGTTTCTCGTTCAGCAAGTAATAATTTGTCATCAGCAATACCTTAGTTTTGTTTAATTAACTAAAGTACCACTTATCTTGTACTAAAATTTCTAAAAAATGCCAGATGCGATATTTTCTTGTATGTTAGCTTCGTCGCCTGTGGCTTGTAACCCTCGCGCCTTTGCTGTTCATATTTTCATAGCTCGACTAAGGAATGAAGGCCGACATAAACTCGTGAATCTTCTTCGTTCATTCAAACACGCTTTCGTTTTTGTTGACATACGGGAGCGCGTATAAGCGAAAGAGATCACCGCGTGCGTGAACCCTAATCGACTAATCTTGTACCCAGATCTCACTCTGTCAGACGCCTGGCCGTGGCAGATCTGGGTACGAGATTACGTGAACCCGCTAAAAGTAATTAAACAGACTTCCAGTAACACAACTTGCGGCAAAGCAATAAGATTTCACTTTGTCGTACAATTATTTTTCGCCGATGGCATCGCAAATGGAGGATAATGATTAGGGTCCTTTAATGATTGAATTTTTTCTGCATTCAGGTGACTTACTATACAAATGTAAACCTTATCTTGAACAAAAGATGTTTTTTCCTGCGTTGGTTTTTATCGCGCTCTCCGCACGTTTCAGTTCCCGAAACTTTCTCAGTCTAATCTACATTTGCTACCAACCAAAGACAAACTGCTCCTAATGACGTAACATGCCGATTATAAACCCTAAGCTTATGCAACTTCGTAAGAGGTTTTGAGCGGGCTTTTGGGGGAGCTTGTATCCGGAATAGAGAACAGGCAGCCCAAACTAACGATAAAAACCACAGTATCCTAAGAAGAGTCAATTTATAAGGGTTTGTATGGGTACGAAACAATTTTGTTTTAGGAGGTATAAATTCGCATGTTTTATGAATAAAATTGACTTGCACTGTTGCTGTGTAGTGTTCTTTGTTGTTTGCCAGCTCCTCAGGTCGATTTGATTCGATTTCGGCGAGTTGCTGCTTCGAAGATGTTTATTTAAATTCATTCATGGTAATAATTCAAATTATTATTCAAATCATTACCATGCTAAAAAAAATCAGCCAATTTTTCTACAAGCTCAAACGGATGCTGTTTTTAGTTTCACCTCCAAAGCTATGTTCAACATAGAAGCAGGATCTCAAGAGGAAGAAAGAATTATTTTAAACCGAAGATACAAGAAAGCTAACCTAAGCTTTCAATCAGTTAATGATACTGCTTTGGTATCGAGAAAATGTTGATCAGGGTTGTTAGTAATCCGTGGAACGATGGAACACGGAACGGCGGAACGACGGAACGAGAAACAGCAGAACGGGATTTTTTTTTTCTGTTTTTTTTTTTTTTTTTTTTTTTTTTTTTTTTAACAAAAAAAAAACCAACAAAGAAAAAGTAAATATATCTCACAAAATAAAGGGCATGCATATATTCTTTATCCTTCGAAGTCGATCCAGAGCCAGGTTGTCGAGTTCATTTCGAGTGTGGATTTCAAGGAGAAGCGTGACTGCCCTTCGGACTTGCTCGCCCCAATCGAGACAATGAAACGTACAAAGTCGAAGCAAGTCAAAAAAGCCGTTGACAAAATAAATAGAAGGGCCTGAAAAGTTACTTATTTCGTAAGAAAAAAACAAAGAACAGAAATGAAAAGCCCACAACAAGGGTTATTTTCAGTTGGTCACCCATCCAAGTACTAACCCCGCCCAACAGGGCTTAACTTCAGCGATCGGACAAGAACCGTTGCTTTCCATGTGGTATCAGATAGCGCGTAAATCAGCTAACGAAAGTCCAGTCAGTCGGCAACGAAAGTGCCAAATTGTTCAAAAGATCTACCGGTATTTCTTGTTCTCTATTTGCATGACTCTGGTAACAACCTTCCTTTAATGGTTTACAAATTTCGGGATAGTTGCAGATGCAGGCACACGCTGCAGACACTCAAAGATTGAAGATGAAGATCACTGAAGATTGTACATGTCAGTAGTACAATTTTTACTGGTTAAAACAGTTTTGCAACCCTCCTAGGGGTTAGCGACTTTATACTTACAAATTCAACTTTTTTATCATGTCTATGAAGAGATATTTATACAAACGGAACACGCCGGCCGTTAACCCGGGTTCATTCTATACTGCCGCAAGACAAATTTCCGGTCCTGTTGGTGTCTAGCGTTCTCGTTAGCCGGTCAAAATTGTTGCGCAAGATGTCCTCCAAGGATAAGGAAGTTCTTATTTTTCAAAATGGAGTGCTAAGGATCAAACAAAAAAAATCGCAGAAATTTACAATTCCTGAACATGAGGCGCCTATAAGGCACTTTCGTTGCCGAAACTGGACTTTCGTTAGCTGATTTACGCGCTTTCTGATACCACATGGAAAGCAACGGTTCTTGTCCGATCGCTGAAGTTAAGCCCTGGTGGGCGGGGTTAGTACTTGGATGGGTGACCAACTGAAAATACCTCTTGTTGTGGGCTTTTCATTTCTGTTCTTTGTTTTTTTCTTACGAAATAGTAACTTTTGAGGCCTTTCTATTGTTTTTTTTATCAACGGCTTTTTTGACTTGCTTCAACTTTGTACGTTTCATTGTCTCGATTGGGGCGAGCAAGTCCGAAGGGCAGTCACGCTTCTCCTTGAAATCCTCACTCGAAATGAACTCGACAACCTGGCTCTAGATCGACTTCGAAGGATAAAGAATATATGCATGCCCTTTATTTTGTGAGATATATTTACTTTTTCTTTGTTGTTTTTTTTTTGTTTAAAAAAAAAAAAACAGAAAAAAATCCCGTTCCGTTGTTTCTCGTTCCGTCGTTCCGCCGTTCCGTGTTCCGTCGTTCCACGAATTACTAACAACCGTTGATCAGCATTAAAGACGTTTTTGATGCAGGGTGCGGAAACTGCACCCTGATGAAACAAAGAAGCAGATCTGAGAAACAAAGCAATGCGGCGCCCAAGAACAGGGAAAAAAGGAAATGAATTGAGCAAAGAAACAATAACTGCAAGTTGCATTGGCAAGTCGAATTTCAGTTCCCACACTGAACGCTAAAAATAGAAGAACCTTGACCCTAATTCTTGTTCGTAATCATTGATGTCCTTTGTTTCTTTCAGGCAACTGCTTGCTGACAACTCATTTAACTCCTTTCAATACAATCTTCTTTACATCATATTCAGTGTTAGCGAAATGAGTTTGCGATATTTTCTTAAATTAATGCTGATCATCTACGTTTCTAACTTTCATCTTTTTAAAATACAAACCTGCACAACATAAACACAAATCATTGTAAAATAATTTTAATGATTAAATCGTTTGCTGCAGGGTAAAACACATTAACGCGAAGTTGAAACAAAGAATCGAAAAGAACAAGGAAAAAATTAAGGTTCGTTGAAACGGGATAAAGCACATCGTAAACAGGAAGATATAACGTGTCTGTGTTAATTTTTCTATTTTCATAAAACACAATAAAGAATCTAAAGATGGGGGAGGTGCCTATCAAAAGGATGTAAAAAATGAACAGCCTCCTGGCAAAGAAACAATAGCTACAAGTCGTTCTTACAAGACAGACAAATAACATTTTAATTTTTCCTTCAAAGTCTTTTCAGTTTCTTATTAAAGCCAGTATGTGAACTGTAACATGTTAACAAAATCCAAATTGAAAGTAAAGAATGTTTTCTACAAAAAAGCACCCCACGAGTTGTTTGTTGCGTGATGCAACACGGAAAATAAACGAGAAAACATTTAACGCTGATGACCCAAAACGGAAGAACCTTGACCCAACAAGTATCGCTTAACGTTTTATGTCCTTTTGTTCCTTTGAGGTAATGACAAGTTATTTAACTCGCTTAGATACAATCCTTTTTCGTCAGATTTCATTGCTAGTGAAATAAGTTCGTCATTTTCTTCAAATTTGGCTTTAAACTTTCCCTTTTGCCTTTTCATGGTGGGCTTACAATTCAAAGCCGGATGATAAACATAACAATCAAGTAAACGAATTTTAATGATCAAACTTTGCTGCAGGGTAAAACACATTAACGCGATATTGAAACAAAGCAACAAGGAAAACAAATTAAGGTTTGTTGAAATCGATAAAGCATATCGTAAACAGGAAGACGTAACGCATCTGTGTAGATTTTCACCATCAATTTATTATGTTCATTTTGATCGTGAAACTAAAGAATGTAACAAGTAAAATACAAAGGTAACAAAGAGTTTGTTTCGTGTTTCAACACTAGAAACTAACGCGCACCCATGACGCAAAACGGAACAACTTTGATCCAAGCTGTTAACTACCACTTATCTAATGCTTAACAGTTAGGAATACTAATACAATCCGTATTAAATTTTGCTCCAGGGTGTAATATGCATGCAGACAAAAGCCCATCCGCGTAAACAGGAACACGTAACGAATTATTGTTCATTTTCATCGTCAACTTGTTAGATCTTGTTATAATTTGTTGATTTTCATCGTGAATATTAAAGTTAGCAGCATTCATATCTCAGTTTCTCGTTCAGCGAGTAATTATTTGTCATCAGCAATACTTTAGTTTTGTTTAATGAACTAAAGTACCACTTATCTTGTACTAAAATTTCTAAAAAATGCCAGATGCGGTATTTTCTTGTATGTTAGCTTCGTCGCCTGTGGCTTGTAACCCTCGCGCCTTTGCTGCTCATATTTTCATAGCTCGGGTAAGGAATGAAGGCCGACATAAACCCGTGAATCTTCTACGTTCATTCAAACACGCTTTTGTTTTTGTTGGCATACGGGAGCGCGTATAAGCGAGAGAGATCACCGTGCGTGAACCATAATCTCGTACCCAGATCTCACTCTGTCAGACGCCTGGCCGTGGGAGATTTGGGTACGAGATTAGGTCAACCCGCTGACAGACTTCCAGTAACACAACTTGCGGCGAAGCAATAAGATTTCGCTTTGTCATACAATTATTTTTCGCCGATGGCATCGCAAATGGAGGATAATGATAAGGGTCCTTTTAATGATTTAATTTTTTCAGCATGCTGGTGACTTACTATACAAATGTAAACCTTATCTTGAACAAAAGATGTTTTTTCTTCCTGCGTTGGTTTTTTATCGCGCTCTCCGCACGTTTCAGTTCCCGAAACTTTCTCAGTCTGATCTACATTTCCTATCAACCAAAGACAAACTGCTCCTAATGGCGTAGCATGCCGGTTATAAACCCTGAGCTTATGCAACTTCGTAAGAGGTTTTGAGCGGGCTTTTGGGGGAGCTTGTATCCGGAAGGACTTATAAGTGGCATAGAGAACAGGCAGCCCAAGGTAATGATAAGAACCACAGTATCCTAAGAAGAGTCAATTTATCAGGGTCTGTATGGGTACGACACAATTTTACCTTAGGAGGTATAAATTCGCATGTTTTATGAATAAAATTGACTTACACTGTTGATGTGTTGTGTTCTTTGTTGTTTGACAGCTCCTCAGGTCGATTGGATTCGATTTCGACAAGTTACTGCTTTGCAAAGATCTCGAACACGTGTTCTTTTTTCCCAAGGCTGGAAATATTTATCGACTGCGTCTCACTCGAAGCTCGATATATTCCATAAAAATGGTCAAATCGCCGTCTTCTACGGTACTTCCTCTCTTCTTTTGCTGTTCATCGGGTTTCGACTGCTACATTGAAGTGTAGAATAGTCCTCCAAAGTGAGACCATTGTTTTTTCTTGGTATGCGTGGCCGGTTGAACCACACACAAAATGGCGTCAGGTGGACAAAATCGCACCCAGACGGGGAGGGGCATTGCGATTTTGCAATCGACGCCAAATAACACGGTGGGGCCCTCGTTGATGACAATATAGCCATTCCCAAAAATAAAACACTCGAATACATACCTCCTAAAACATAACTGTTTCGTTCCCATGCAATAAACTGAACTTATAATATGAGTCTTCGTAGGGTACCGTGATTCTTGTCGTTAGCTTGGGCCGCCTGTGCATAGAGAAAATTTTTGAAAATGAGCTCGCAAGCGAAAGCACAAGGACTTGAAGGCTGTGATGAGTTACATTTGTACGTCAAAATGTTTCTAAAATTTTGAATATGCATCCCTGGTTCAACAAGCTTTCCTACTTTAAAAAAATGATTGAATTCTTAATGAAATGATGCTGAATTGGCCAAACCGCCCATTCATGACCACAGCTTTATTATAAAATATATTAATAACCGAGGTGACCTACAAGTCTGGCGGATTCCTGGAGGTCTCCTTACCCGACAAAAACTGTTCAAATTGTTATTAAATTCAAATCGAAACTCAAATTTTCATCATGGGACACCTCAAAATTGGGCCGGCGTCCCCTTTTAGGCGCACCATGCTGGCTCAATTATCATTCATTAGGGGAACCTTTGAAAGGTAGTCTGGCTTTCTCTAAACGTAATATCGTCCAGCTGAGGTACGCTGTTTTATTACCCTGTCAATAAGTGATTAGTGGCAAAAGAGAGGTATAGGGTATGACAATGAAGTATCGGAACAAAGCCTTAACAGACGGATTTAATTCTAACTGAGAATCGAACGATCTTATTACAAGCAAATTGAGTGACAACTCTCCATAAATGATAAAGAGCTGCTCTGTAGATACTGATGCTGTGAATAAAAACAATTCGATTGAGTTTCTTCATTGATGTGGAACGCTTAAAAGCCAGTCAATTTGGTGTAGATTGAATCAACTTTCAGTAGCGCCATCTTACGTCTTCTTACGTTTCAGAAATTCTTCACCCTCCTGAAAATGAACAAGTTCGTATTAGTTTGTGAAGAAAATAACAGTTGAATTTAAGAGACGATAACTGGAGAAGTGATCCACGTGAATATTTCAGAACCTATTTTTAAGCCGACTTCTAAACCTTTTAAACCCAACTTTAAACCCTATTTCTAAAGTCACGTGCACAAATAAACCAATGTGATTGGTTGTAAAATAGGTTTTGAATGTTTCACAGTATAATCTGTTTCACAGTATAATCTTTGGTGTCGAGCTCGATTTTACAACACTCTGTTTCTCTGATTATCTAACAATTAAGCGATGCGACTTGTTTCATTTTCAGAATGAACTAAGAAAAGAAAGAGCAAAAGAGCGATGTCGTGATTTTACGGGCGATTCGACAGCTGACAAATTGCCTTAGATGTAGTGAAGAATTCAGTGAGCTGAAGTTTTCGACTTGGTCTGCAAGGGTAGAATACGAGTAGTCCATCATTTTTCTTGGTAATAGTCAAGTGAGCGAGCACTATTAAATGCGCAAAAAATCACCTCGCACGGTGAGACAGCGACGCGCATTTTTTCTCGCCTTCGTGTGTGATTTTCTAGCGCGCTCGCGTCCTTGTTCGACTAACATGAGCGGACTCCGAGAAAAATGAGAAACTGCTCCTTGTCTACCGTTTGATTTTTATCGTGCGCTACGATTGGACATATTTTCGGACAATGCCTTTGCATGCAATATTGCACGTGAAGTCGCGGTTTTGCAGACAGCATGGCAAAACACTCATTAGGACCAGAACCATTTGATCAACTGACTTCTTACTCGTGAATCTCTTGCTTAAAATAACGAGCTCCCTGTTTCAGTTGATGGTACTTGAAGAAGATCAATCACTGACTGACATGTCTGAAAATATCGTATAAAAGATTACTTTCAAGTTGATAATTCACGACAATTTCGCGAACACAAAAAAATGTGCTACCGGAAAAAGGTCCTTATTCAGGGCCGCTAGCAAGAGAGGCAAGACAAGGCTTGCTCGTCTAGTTTTTGACCCAAAGCTAAAAGCAAACTATGTTTAGTTGGGAAAATAATCCCCTGTTGAACGAGATTGATTTTTCTGAAGATACACCTTATGAAAATGCTGAGAGCTTCTAGATTTCCAAATTTTCTGAGGAACTGCCCAAGACCCCCGCCCCCAAGCGATTTTGCAGCCTTCAGCACGGCGACCACAGATCTTGCCTCGTCTATACCAAAACTCTGGCTACGGCTCTGTTATTTAACCATTATTCCAGCTAAAAATGTCCCTTCAGTGAATCAGCCGATCATTTAATAACTACATACCGCTTTGGTGACGTCCATTGTTCCAGCTCTTTTCAAGGGCGCGCGATCAGCGTTGGTCGACCCAGACTCTCGCTCGGCTTCACGAAGTAGTTTTGTTTGGGACCGTGATTCAGCACGACCGTCCTCGCCAACAAATTCTTCTCCGATCTGCAAAAACAGGGCGATCGTTCAGTTCAGTAACCACTGCAGAGAAGAAGCCTTAATTCTTACTCCAGATAATCTCAGTTCAAATACGAAGTCTTCCGTTTCTGGCATTTGCTAACATTTTTGCGTTGTATAATTTCACTGAACTTTTATAAACACTTCACAATAAGCCGGTAGGTAGGCAGGCACTTGCTGAGGAGTTGAAAATACCTTTTCACCGGACACTTAAACTCTCTAACTTTTGCGCATTTTATGCAAAAGATCCTCGTCGTTCAGGAATTAATTGTGCCAATATCAATTTTAGATCTCCGCTTATAAGTGGCCACGTACCTTTCGTAAAACCGACCATAAATATGGTCACTCGGGAAAAGTTCGACTTTAGTCGTTTCTACTCATTAATTATAAGCGGAACTTATCAGTACTAATCGGTACTTACGGGCAGTTATCGGTGCCAATCAGCATCCACTGGAAGCACTGATCGGCAGACCTCGGGAAAAACCGATCATGACCGATGAGTGCCGATACTGATCGACATCCATCGGTTGTGTAGAAGCTCTACAGCCGTTTCGAAATCGATACTGATCAATATTCGTCGGAAACCGATGCTCCTTACCTTAGCCGTCTCTTTCATGGTGGTGTCGCGCACAAGTGACGGAACACATTCTTTATCCTCATGAGCTTCGGTTACGTCTCCGTCGTCATCGTCGTTATCGCTGCGTTCTTCGTCGCTATCTTCATCTGGTAAGACCCCAGATCGCCGCAAAAACTCTTCTCCTTCCTGTTAAACATGAAAGTTTATTTTATTGTCAGTGAAGTAATATTTGCAAGAAACTGACTAGTCACGGCCAGAAAAACGTTCCCAAATTCTGCGCTGTTACTACTTTAAAAAACGTAAACGTTATTACCAATAATTAATGTTATGTAATATCCTAATTTTTGGATGTTTTTTTCCTCAGAAAAAAAAAACAGAAAAAATCGCCACGCAGAAAAAAAAATCCCCATTTTCAATCTCCACATGCGAAAACACAACAGCAAAGTTTGGCTCAAGGTTGGTTTGGCATTCTTTCCCCAAGTTCAAAATATGTATTCTCCTTTCTACTTGCCATACATTTGTTTATGTAAGTTTAGAGAATTAAGGGGTTCACCAAGACAACATACCAGAGTTGATGATTTTGTTTATTATTCTCATCACCCGTCTGATTTGTATTGACTGATGACGTAATGAGAAGCTAGCTTTTGATCACTCTAGGAATTTTAAGGGTTAGAGAGACGGGTAGTTCACCTTTACTGTAACATCTATAGTCGTGTCTCGTTGTAATTTGGGGCGAGAAGAAGTTTCCGTTGCATGTTCCTCTTCTTCACTGCTGTCATCTTCTCTTTCGGAGTCTTTTATTCCCCCTGTCCTCTTTAAGAATTCTTCTCCCTCCTTAAAAACGGCAAAAAGACAGATTAATCCGGCGATGCGATAACACGTTTTGTGCCATTTTCGGGTTAAAGCTATTCGGCAATGCAACAAATTAAAGAAAGCTGTTTGTAGGCATACAATGAAAACGCTTCATAGACCGTATCAAATTGCTACCCGAATTTAATTTTTTTCTTATGTTTCTGGCAGATTTTACTAATAATACTTGTTGCAAAATCATATATATTTTTTAACAAAATCAAGTTGATTTATAGGAGCAAAGCGACGAAGGGCTAACACTGGAAACATCAGCTGTTAAAAATTCGCTAAGAATTTTGCTTTTAGGTTTAAATTTCAACCAAGTTGTTTATTCTTCATGGACGTGAACATGGTTAGGGATCGTAACTTACTTTCACTGTGACGTCAATAGTGGAGTCGCGTTGGAGTCTGGGAACTTGATCCTCAAATGTCACAGTCTTCTCCTTGGTGCCTTGCATTCGAGCAACGAATTCCGTGCCTTCCTAGAAAATTAACCACAGTCAACTTAAACCCCACTCACACCAACAAAACATGCTTAGTTAAACCAGGTGAGGTTAAACAAATTGAAAATAAGCAACAAAAAACTGAAATACTAAATTTTGCATAGGGTTCTAGTAAGTTCAAACTTGCGATTTCATTGTGCTAAATTTGAAGTCGACAAACGTCAGTCAGCAACTTCTATGAAGAAAACAATTTTAAACCGTGTTTAACTAAGCAGCCGTTTAAACGTGTTTCAGCTTTGGTGTGAATGGGGTATTGGTCTCTCTCACACCCTACTTTCTGGGTCGTCACACAACGCTGACCGTGTCTCATGAAATGACGTCTCAAACGCTTGTCAGCGTCGATTGGTCACGCGACGACCGAACGGTTAAGAAGTTGGTAAACTAACAAATTGACAATGAAATCTAGTTTTAATTCAACAAAGTTGTTATCGGCCACCTGATGAAATTTTTCCTTTAAATTCTCAATTGCTTGCTCGCTTGTCACGCAATCTTTCAAAGCAATACCTTTGCCGTTACTTCCATAGTTGTTGCACGCTTCACCTTTGGCGTTCCTTGGTCAACACTTAACTCTTCCAGAGGGGTCCCCTCAGGGGAATCTGAAGTGTATCCTTCTCTCTGAAGAAATTCTGCTCCCTCCTGAAAAAAAAATATATATCGCAGTGTTACTTAAGATGATTGCATCGGCCCTGGCCCATTCACAATTATAAGTAACGTTACATACTAGCGATACGAGATCAGAGACACGTATACAGTTGCTACACTGACTTGCCACAATAAAACAACTATATGAACACGGTATGAATCCGGTACTTCTTTTGTACCATATGTTAAGTAACAGGTTTTGGACCCGTTTACAAACTATTCCCCGCCCCCCTCCTTAAGGGGCACCAAGTCCTACCCTCCCCCCTCCAACCCCTGCCACTTCCCAAACCAAAAATAACATAATAATAAATTCTGAATTTACCTTAGCTGTCGCGGCCATTGTTGATTGTCGCTTGAGCCTTTTTGGAGAAGGCTCATCATCGTCACTTTTCTGTTCTTCCTGCTCTTCATCGTCCGCCTCACAGTACTCGGCCGCAACTGTAGCCTCGCGCCCATCGAAACCATGTCTTGCCAAGAACTCAGCGCCTTCCTGACGATGCAGAAAAAACGGACAGAATGTTAACATGCACTAGACGTGGGATTCGTATTTCCCTTCTTGAGCAGTCAGTCGGATTTTATTCGCATGTTGTCTCGCGAGCTAAACAACAAGCGATTCGACCGACTGCATAATTTCCCAGGCTTGTCTGCGTGGAGAGATCGAAATTCTCTTCAAAGGTGATAGCCGCAAAGGAAACTTCTAACACTGATGGTAATTGCCTCGTGGTATAAATTGTTTTATAGTTACTATGCTAGCAAGGTGCCCAGTTCAATCACGAAATGATCTTCGAATAAATCTCATAACTGTTCATAGTTATGCTTGAACGAGAGCGTGGTATTTCAGCGGGAATTGTTATTTGCAAGCACAAATAATCCTGTCGAATGAATGGATTGGAGACATTATTTTGCGATCTGTGTAAATCGTTTATACCAACCTCAGCTGTTTGTTGCATCGTACCAGCCCGCGATAGTTTAGGTTTCTCCGAAGCCATTTTCAACGGCAGAAGCCTTGTGAATGAATACAATACCCTTATAGATCCTTGTAAACACTGAAGCTGGAAAATGTTGCGTGACCTAAAGTGCTCGTCGTTTTGAAGCTTTGACGTCAAAGGCTAGCCCTAACATGTCCGACATGTCTTTGTTTACATCGCTAACCGGAAGCTTTTCACCCAGCGGAAGTAAAATAGTCGTCACTTTAAAAATCGGGGGCGCATCTCATTCACAAAAATATATGCACCGTCATACACTTACGAAGTTATCTGCTGTTCGCCAAATCACAGGCTCAAGTTGCTCCAAACGTCAACAATGTGAGTGCAGTGAGTGCTCGTTGTTCTTCGAGGTATTTGAGTTTGTGAAAAATGTTTATCGTGAAAATAGGTTGAAGATGTTCACTCCTCGTAAATGCGGCGTTAAATTTGACCCTCCAACCCTTGTAGTTTACTACGAAGTCAAACTTACAGGTATTTATCAGATAGTTTAGTCTAGAAAGACTAATGAAGTGAAGTCCAATATGGTATCAAGCTTATTTAATACATGTACAATACTTACGATGCTGACTGTTTTTTATTCATATAAATTGAGCTTAGATATCTATGGAACAACACAAAACTATTGTATCATGTTGTATACTGGTATATTCAATAGTTAAGTTAGAAATCCTACAATAAGCTTCAAGACCGATGAAAGTAGCTTGCAATCATTATATTATTTTAAAAGAAGTTCATACTAAAGCGAAAAAATGAGGGCCAAAAATGAAGCAATAAATGAAAATGTCCTTCATATGAAGGGCAAGGCTTAGCACTGATTGGCTTAAATCATGTTCATGACTATCATGCTACAAGTTTCTTATTCTATAAATGCACCTCCGACATTGGCTCCCTGGGGGTTGGCCCCTGGGACACGCATTCTAAATCTCAGGGTATAGGGCATAAAATGAATTTCACACCCCCTCCCCTCTCCCCATGGGTTAAGAAGCCAGAAAACCTACATTCTACTTCTACCCTTTTTATATCCCATGCTTTACGAAGAAAACCAAATATCTAAGCAAATAATATAAGTGTGTATGTGATTGCTTGGCAAGAAAGTTGTTTATTATCGCTGTTTCACTGAATTGCTGATGTCAGGTTATGCCGATGACTTGTACAGCAGATTCTTGACCACCCCAAGACAGCTATCCATTTGAAATAAACTTGTTATCTGAAAAAGGAAACCCTTGTCATCTCTTTTTCAGAATAACTGATATCAGGTTATCCTAATTTAAGCATTCTCCTCTGAGGCTGCTTCAATGGGAGAAAAGATGAAAAAACACGGAGGTAAGGTGAAAAAAGCATGGAAAGGGTCACCTCTCCCTATTTTCCAGCCTGTATGAAAACAAGAGGCCTCTGCAGAGGAGAGAGAGAGTAACTCTGAAAGTCTTGGTCAACTTTGGCTTAGTTTCATTAGTTATCACACCTGGTCAGGCTGCAGAGAAAATTGATTTTCCAGGTCGCCCTTCAGGCAGATTGGAGTCATTGTGTGCTAGCCTGAAAACTGTTACTTGCCCATCGCACAAGTGATGGACAAAATTCACTCACCCGACATAAAAATTCACTAGCCCCAGCTGATTGGACAGGATTTTCTTTGCATGCTGCTGGTAATGTGTTCCAAAAAATCTCAGTTTTCAAGTGAACACGTTTTACTGCAAATGACATAGTTACTGTGACACTTCCTTATGAAAGTTCTCTAATTTTTTATCTCTAGGAAAACTGCACAAAAGGTCAATGCCAGTAAGAAAGTTAAAGAAAGATTCTAGGTAGGTGTCTGAAAGTGTGAATCAGAGTTCATCATGACTGACTGCAGGTACATTTGTAAATGTACTGCCTGAGGGGGGAATAGTATAATACTGTAAATGTGTCAAGTGTCAAAAGTGGTCAGCTTTACAGCTAATGGGGGACACTGTATAATAAAGTTATTAATTAAAAGGAATTATTAAAACCCATAGCTATGTACAATTGAAAGGTTCAGTGGAAAAAGGGTGGTAGCGAGTTTTTGGCTGACACTCAAACAAAACAGCACCTCATCAAAACATTTCCAAATTTTGCAGCTCCAAATTAATGTGTGTTGAACATTGTCCTGTATTTTTTCCACCGGTTTTTGCTTCATTTTTGAGATATGACATAGGCAAAAAAATCGGTTTTTCCTGGCAGTGTATTTAGGAGTTTTTTTGATGAACAGAAAACAAAATAAATCTTTTGTTTGTAACCACTGAAGCTTAACCACAAATGTGGTTTGTACTTGAAAAGGTCTTGATCAATAGCATAATTGAGGGGTACATTTGCATATGTGAACACTAAAATGGGAATATCTTAAAAACGCTTTGCTACAAAAAGCTGAAAATTTGCAGAAAGATTCCCGGGTTAATAAAGATTATTCACAGAAGACCATTTTGACAAAATCGAACAACGTGTACTTTATATTTTTTTTCGACCAGTGGAAAAAGCGTCATTTTGGAATGTAACGCGTAACATAATTTTACCGCGCGTTGCAAACTGTACGACACTGTTTCACTTAAATCAAGCAGAAACGTCAAATGCTATTAAAAACATCTTTAATAATGTCCAACGTAATTGTCAAGGTACAAATAAAGTTAATACAGCTCTCTATGGAAAAAAATCAATATATATTACAGCAACACATCTCTTGTAACGCAGTTTAGTTTTGCAGTTACAGCAACACACTCTTACGCTAAAATTTCATCAGTGAAATGCCCTTTAGCTCTCAAAAAAATACGGAACAATTCTCATAACACACAGATTACATGCAAGTAATTTCAACGCCAGAGGTTGAGCCGCTCCAGCGATATCTTAAAAAATACTCATCCCCGAACACTTTGTAACATGCTCAAATTCCTCCAAAATAAGCCTTACTTGCTCAATTCTTTTCATTCTCCCCGAGAAGTTTAATGTTCCACGGATGTGAAACTGTGCACGAGCAATTCTCATAAGCTGATAAGCATGGCTGTACAGTCTGTTTCGATTTTCTTTGCTTTGAACAGAAAATATTTCCATTTTGCTCGAACCCCGAACACAAGCGAACGATCCTCCATTGTGTAACATGAACCATACAAGAAGTTACGATCGCTACACAAAATCTGGGACGAAAATCTCGCTTCAACTCGAAGCAAAATCCCTCCATTTTCAACGCTTTTGCGGCATATACTTCATGGTAACACAACATGGCCGCCAACAATGAAAACATATAGTCACCCAACCACAAAATGAATGCTAACCGCAAGCAAATTGCACAAAATGAATGTTAACTGCAAGCAAACTACAGCAACTGCAATTTGCTTGCGGTTAGCATTCATTTTGTGGTTGGGTGACTATATGTTTTCATTGTTGGCGGCCATGTTGTGTTACCATCAAGTATATGCCGCTTTTGCCTTCGAAAACATTGGGCCATATCTGGGGGGGCCTGATAGAGACTACAGGGCTCAAACAAAGAATTCAACCACGTGGATTTCCCAGAAACGTGACCAGTTGCGTGACAGAGTCTTAGACGATCGGAAATGGAGGGAAACGCTAATAAATATTCAATAGGCACTTGGAGAAACAAAAAGAAAGAAAAAATTGTGTCCTGAGCATTTCAATAGTTCAGGAAAGGTGTTTTAAGCCATGTGAAAGTAATTTTAAAAAATGATCAATTTTTGCCTATGTTATGCCTTTGTACCCCTTGATTACGCTATTGATCCTTGAATTTTAACAGGTGTCTTAAAAAGTCCTTGAACTTGGTTAAGTCCTTGAATTTAAGTACTTGGAATAATTTCTTCATTAGGTCTTGAAAAGTTTTTGACATATATATAGGACTTCTTGCACGCCCTATTACTTTTCTGATAAATTAAATGATTTTGTAAAGGAAAATTTGTTCACAAACGACTTCTAAAAATGAAAATAACTTGCGAAAATGTCAGCATAAAACGTCAACCCCTACTTAGTTTATATGTTTGCCTCAATTTCATGCACCAGGGCTTGCACCAGGCCCCTGATGTGGGGTTTTCCACCATGTGGTTTTGTTTTAGCAAATTGCGTGTAAACATGTAGCATTGTTTACAATTTCGCTTTGTTTGCAATTCAAATTAACCATGGGCAAATGTGCATTCAGTGGTAAATGGTCAAGGTTTTGTGTTAAGTTTACAACAAAGTGGTCAACATGGACAGCCTACTTTTTAAAAATTATCACCAAGTCTAATCCTCTTAGAAAGGCAGCCAAAGAGAAGACTCTTCAACAGCAAGAAGTTGAGGACCAACCTATTGAAAAGTTAGAAGCATTTCTTTAAAACCTACTAAAACATGTGCTGTGATTACAATCCCAGAAGAGGGAGTCCCTGTATAGCAAAGGTCACTTATGTCTTTTTTCCTTTTGTTTAGTATACCAGATGTGGTCGATGATTTAAAGAAAAGCTCCCATCATGGAAGATATTTGGAAGATATCTCGAACCAACAGGTAGACTTGTCCTTTGAATTCTTACTGTAAGATACACAAAGCTCTTTATAACAATAACATTTTACAGTGATAGCTGTTTTTGCTTTTAGTGTCAAAAGTAATTAGCATTTTACTTTGTTTTTGTGTAACTAAGCTTTGTGATTGGTTTAAAAAACTTGCACCACTTTCTCAACCAATCAGAATTAAAACCAAAACCAATCATGACTCGCTTGCGCACCTTTTCTCATGCTTCACGCCAGATACATGTATTTGCTTTGAGTTTTGATTAGTTGTCTGTGTCCTTTGTGATTGGTCAGAGTGATTACTTATTATAATAATTATAATCATCATCACTATAATTATTATAGTGCTAGGTATGGGGCTGCAGGATAGGGTATGGTTTTGGTGCTCTCAGTCATTAAATAGCGTATCCTTTTTCCACTTATGGCAATGTGCCCCAGAGTGTTCCTTAGGTAGGGTTCAAATTGTAGCATGTCAATGTCCAGCTTCATGTAAATGGAAAAGATACTGTCAAACATTGGGTGCTTACCGTTTCAAAAAATCCGGAAATTTTGGTTGGAAGTCAAATGGAACAGTAATTTTCTGGAAAATTCCTTCAGAAATAATTATTGTGGACTACCTCCAGAGGTACTCCTCTTTTTCCCTTCAGAATGGAACGATGGAAATTTCCTTACCATTTGCACAATTTCCCAGCTCCAGTCTCTCATCAACAGAAAACAGTAACAGGAAACCGAATTTCAAATGGTAAGCGCCATCTCGTTTGGTTGGTTTGCTGATTTTGGAAAATTCCTTACCATAATTCAATGTTCATCCCAACCGGTTCCTTCTGACAAATGGTAAGCATCCATTAGTTACAGTTTGTTTCCTTTTGTCTTTGGCCTTAAAGGGCATCCATTTTTGACTTTCTATCCTTAAATAGGGTCACGATTTAAGAACCTTTTCGGCTCACACCTATCCTCATCTTACCCTTCTTGGTTTTCTATTTTTCTTTCAAGCTTTCCAACAGCTTAAAGCTGTTATTGTGATATTTCAGTTAATTCAATCACCATATGATCATTGCTGAAATTGCATAAAATTGTGTGACCTATCCCTTGACAACTGCTGTTGCTTACAAGTACATCCATAGTAAAACCACACAATTACTTGGCAGTAAGGTTGTTGGGTTCTAACAGGGATGCTCAGGGTGGAAGCAACACACCCTGCAAGAAATGGATGAGCCAACAAGTGTGGCACATGAATAGAATTAAAAGTGAATGGGTGAGCCAGTGAGAGTGGGGCACACCCGGCTTGTGACTAAGGCAATGGTGGGTCACCCAACCTGCTACATGCAGTGTTAAGGGGCAGATGTGTATCCAAATTAACTCCTAAATACTACCTGCTCAAAATACAGATTTATAGAAATATGCTGTATTTTAGACATTTTCACATTGATATTATACTGTGTCCCATCCCTCCCCCTGGGTGGGTTGTTAGAAAGCAGATTAATTGCGGGTTAAATTTCTCTTTCATAAAAGTGTTTTTATTGCTTATGCTTTGTGGAGTTTGAGATTAGTTGACATCAAAAGTGGAGAACAAAAAACATTTAACAGAAAATTTCTGAAAAGTTAAAAAACTGAAATAAAATTTCATGCTAGCCTGGATAACATGTAGCTTAATGGTGCTTTGAACAAACCAGGCCTTAGACCTGTTGTTAGAATTTCAGGATTACATTCAAATCTTGAAGCAACAACTATGAAAGGGGGAGAACCTTGCGGGGGGGGGGGGGGGGGGGAGGGGGGGTGCTCAAATTAAAAGAAATATTTATTGATTTTTCCAACAAGGCCATGCTTTTGAAGAGAAATGCATTTTCTGGGAGAGTACATGACTTTGTGTCTCAACAATAATTATTTTTGCTAGTGCTTCTCTCTTTCTTCTGCAGCTGGAGAATCTCCTTACAATGATCCAAAACAAGATGAAAGGAATTAATCCAATCCAAATCAAGGATTCACTGCTGCTATTCAAATCATCACCAAACAACAAGGACCAAGAGGAAGACTTAAATAAACTGGATGATTATGAACTCGATAAAAGAAAAGCTGACATGGATCAGGACTTTGAGAAGAACAGAATCAAACCCGGAGATGAAGATTTTGTTTATGATAAGGAAGTGGACTTTAATGAGGGAAAGATGGAATCTGGGTGGGACGAAGATGATGAATATTCTGATCCAGATTTCTGAAATTATTTATAATATTAAGCATTCAATTGTATAAGTAGCTAAAACGAATTTTGCGTTGCAATGTACAGTTTATATATTTTGATATTTGGCTATTATGCACTCTGGAGTTTGGTTGTGGAAGAAATTATCTATGGTCTATGTTTTAAATATTCCATTCCACTGCCTAGACTCTAGTAGTTACATTTACATTTGCGAAGTTTCAGAGAAAACAGCAAAATCCTCGCTTTAAGCAATGTATTTGCATGTTGCAACATACTAATGCCATGTATGTTGCAGCAACAACAACGTCGCCAGTTGCCCATAATTACGTGTAACACCCCACTTTTGCAACTTGCAATGCAATATAATGTTGCGTTGCAAGGCAAGGAGAACTGTCCTACCTTTTGCAGCATTGCGGGACAAGTTGCTGCGTGTGACACAACTGACATGTCATTTGCATCTTGCAACGCAATTTTGACGATCAAATCAGAACGCGTCCTTTGCTCGCAGGAGATGTTGGGGTGAAAATTTCGGGTCGCCCACTACCTCTCGGAAGGAGTTACTTCATTGGTTCTTAAAACAATAGATAACAGGTCATAACAATGCCCCTATCTGCCCTATCCCTGAATAACAATAGAGGTAGTGTTTACAGCGGGCGAATGAAAATATAGGTTCCAGAGAGAGATAGTGTCTTAGTGAGAATTTCCAGCGGGCGCTTTGCAAGTTGCGAAAAAAACTGCGGATGTGTGACACCTCTGCGAATTGCAAGCTTTTCGGTCGTCAAATGTTGTTGCGTTGCAAGTTGCAAGAAAAACAACCTCGTACAACATGGCCTTGGCTGTGACTAGCGTTGCTATAAACTGTGATCATACCCGCACTTCCAACATCTTTCCCGGAGTTCTTTCTTTTTTCCATCTCTCCTAAAAAGAGAATCATGATTTACAGATCACAGGTATAAAGCAACCCTGAGCACTTGGTTCAAACCTGACAGCGCTTAAAATTCGTGACAGACGACATGGCTGTTGCGATCAGAAAAATTTTGGTAGGGGTCCGACAGCGACAAGATGGCTAGAAATTCCGACATGGGCCGAAAAGTAACGACAACACAGTAAGAAATTCCGACAGTGGCCGAAAAGTAACGATGAAACAGTGACAAGACGGCTAGAAATTCCGACGTAGGCCGAAACGTAACGACAAGACAGTTAGAAATTCCGACAGGGGCCGAAAAGTAAATCAAACATGCAGCGACAAGACAGCTGGAAACTCCGACGTAGGCCGAAAAGTAACGACAGGACAGTTAGAAATGCCGACAGGGGCCGAAAAGTAACGACCAAATATGCAGTGACAAGACAGCTAGAAACTCCGACGTAGGCCGAAAAGTAACGACAAGACAGTTAGAAATGCCGACAGGGGCCGAAAAGTAACGACCAAACATGCAGTGATAAGACAGCTCGGAACTCTGACATGGGCCGAAAAGCAATTACGAGCAAACAGCGACAACACAGTGAGATATTCCGGCAGACGCCGAAAAGAAACGACCGACCAACTGAACAAGACGGTTGTCATAACGACAGAGACCGAAACTTAACGAACAACCAAATAACAGCGACAAGAGAGTTATTTATAGAAATTCACGACAGGGACCGAAACGTAACAACCAAACAGCGATAAGGCAGTTAGAAGTCTATTAAAAAGTAACCACCAAACAGCGACAAGAAAATAAGCCATTTCTGAGGTTATCTTTGCCTCGATTTCAAAATGAGTTTAATGAAAATGAGTTTTACTCAAATGTCCGGTTTTCGTGCAAACAAAGCTTTTCCAGTTATGTGGCAAATTTCGCACCAGTTTTTGAAAGGCAAACGTTAATTTGGAATGAGATGGCCAATTTAAAATTCTGGCCCCAGTTGTTCAAAGAGTGGATAACGCTATCCACCGGATAAATCACTATCCGGCGGATAAGTGTTGGGAAAACAAACTAGACTATCCACTGGATAGTGATTTATCCGGTGGATAGTGTTATCCACCCTTTGAACAACTGGGGCCTGATTGTTAGCGATCCACTGAAATTAGTTTTATTTAGAATAAATATACACTGGAAAGAATACATGTACTGATTGTTAACCCCGCAAGACCTTCGCGTTTCCTTAAAAAAAATCGTATTAGAAAACTCTCTGAAGCATTTTAGCAATTTTAAAATTATTCCACGTTTTGTCGATCGTTCCGTGACTAGAAAACAAGCTCAAGAGGTGGAGGCGCCGGAATATCTGATGATTCAATGGCCGGGCTTATTAAAGGTTTCCATATCATCAAGGGATCTTCGACAAGAGCTTATTTATGACGTGAATTGCGACGACACATTGCATGCTCGGCCCAGTTGATTTCCAGCAACTCGAGGAAATAAAATTGTATTTACAAATAGAACTCAGTGCTTCAACGGCTTTAGCATATAAAGAAATCTTTCCAGAAATTTCGGAAATTTCCATGGCAGTTCGAGAGCGTTTTTCAGGATCACATTTTACTGCGATTGATTTTAAAACTTGTCTGTATTTATATAGGTGTCATATCGTCGTTGTCTGACGAAAAGTTTGTTTTTAAGTTCCTACCACAAGGTTGGCTAATGCAATTCAAAAAAGGCTGTCCTTAATAGTCTTTTCATTCTGCTATTTCGTAATACTTCGATGAAACGTTCAGAAAAAAAAGAGCGCGCGGCGGTAAGGAAGTGTGAAAAAACGCAATTGGTTTTTCGAGACCTTTTTTAAACTGACGTTAAAACGGTGTGCTTGAGTCAGCTGTCGAGCGGGTTTATATAAATAGAGATTTTAATATTCGCGAGAAAAATGTGCAGTTTAAAATATAAATGCATGTAAATATACAAACAGATTAGCATAGAGAACCACTTCAACCAACCAGGCCTTCTTTCAATGTGTTTGACAAGGGTTTTCGACAGCTCAGCCCACGAGCGAGTTTATATTTATCAATAAAATAACGAAATTGGGCTGGTAGGCCGAGAAAAAGCACGATATCATTTAGAAGTCGCACAAATTTATTCCTACACGGACCTTTGGCCACGTTTCGGCTTTTATGCTTTTAGTCTGTTCCGGTTTAAAACATAATGTTGTGGTTTAGAAGAAATGTAATGAACAATACAGATAGATAGCGAGTTGAGAGGTTTTCGTGTGCTGTGCGAAATACTTTCTATTGTTTGATAAGCACACTTCAATTCTGACTGAAAATAGCTGGGGAGACGGCAGTTTTATTATTTTAATTACTCACGTCTGACCGAGACGACAGGAATAATTAGTTATGTTATGGCATAATTCAAGCTTCGATGGGTTTCTTTCAAAATCTAGACTGGTGAAACGAAAGAAAACATTAAATTTGCCACGCTTCGTGCGCTCATAGCCGTAAATAAGATTTTTACAGCTAAGAAAAATTAACATGGGATGGATCGTTGATCGGGCAACGCTGGGTAGCTTGATTGTCTCTCAAAGAGTGCGCGCCGTAATGTCGCCTAGTTTAAATTAATAAAGACAAGAAAAGAGAACAAGAAAATGCGACAAATTAAAATCTCACGAACCACTTATATTCGTTAACAAGAAGCTTTCATAAATATCTAGATCCCAACATTCGTAAACATTTGCAAATAGCTTTATTCGACCGCTTGCCCCAGACAAAATAACTTAAAATAAGATGAATTTGGTTTTCACCGAATTAAATGATTTCTTTGAAAAACATCCGACTCGTTGTCCTATTGATATGAATTATTAAAAACCCGACGACAGCTGCAGGTTTGTTTTCTTTCATTTTCCCGTCATTGTTTCAATTCAACTTGCTCTTCCTTGTAAACATTTCGGGTGGTTTATTTTCAGCGAAAAGGTTGCATGCACTACGAAACAAGCGCGTGTCTCTTTGGCGCTGAAAATATTGCACGAGGCGTCAATAACATTTATATCCCGCCCAGCTGATTAACGTGGAGTAAAAGGCTTGAGCGCCGAAACAAAGCTGTAACACCGCGTCAAAAACATGTCTAGACAATACAATAACGTTGTCTAGACATTGGCGGGAGACCTGACACAACATTTTACATGGACGAATCTGTTGTCCCAGCCAGCGGCACGCAATTGGTTCATTTCATCCATGCAGTAATTACGTTTGGCAGCAAAGACAAGCTTCACAAAAGACAACCAAGTGTTTTCGAAGGCTACCTGTTCTCGCGCTATTCTTCAAGCGAAGTATTGAATAATTCACACCGGTCGACTTCTTTTTCTTGAGAAATACGGTACCCGAGCGAGACCAAGACATTCACGGTCGTCTTGCCTGTCATGATTTTATTCTCAGAGACCCGTTTTTGTATGCCAGGTGCTATGTGATGCTTACGCAACGAGGCGCGTGTGACAACTGAACCATCGTTTTGCCCCAAGATTTCGTGGAGTTCGTCGGGCGTTTTTTTCAGTAATTTTACCCCCTAAATAGCATTATCACATGTTCAGATGACAAGTCAACAGCGAACAATAACGGTCCAAGCAGGAAACTAACAGAGCATGTGCAGTGAATGAACAGACCCGTCAGTCGTCTGCAATAGAGAAAGCCGTTCAGACGTTCACGCGACACGTTTTTGTAACAAATTTGGGTGAAATTAAAATGGATCGCGGTAAATTCTCGCGTTCAGACAACCCGCTTATTGACGAAATCCTACAGAAATACCGCGACTGCTCGACAGACTCCATAACAGGACCCAAGGGCTTCACCGCAAAGAAATCGCGGAATTCGGCAACAGACGACGTTGCTAAACATAGCATATATGTTGCGTCTAGTGAACATTCTAGGACGACGATAAGCAAGACGGTCACAGTAAGGATGCCACCACCGAAGGGGCAAGACGGTTTTAACTTCAAGGAAACTATCATCGACCGCGTGCCTTTAGCCTGCTTCAGCTCTGGCGGCGAGAAGAGAGTTTGCTACACAGAGCTTGTCAGTAAAGTTTTGAAGGATTTTGACGGGAAAGAAATTGACGCAAATCGCGACCGTCTTCAGATCTATTGCCCGCGCTGCTCGCCTCATCAACTGGAACTATTCAAGCTGGCTGGAGTTTTGTCCTGGTCGACCACATCGGCGAGTTTCATTTCTAAGACCGACTCTTTTCGTCTGATCGGGATTTTAACCGCGAGCGAGGTGCCGAGACGACCGAGTCGAATTTTCCCCGTGGACAGCTTAGAAGTGTACCACGAGTGTTTTGGCGGTTGTGTGGGCACTCTGGAAATTGACAAGTACACGGATCCGTACGCGAAGTGCATAACGTGTTCTCAATGCGATGGAGTGTTCTCTCCACGGAGGTTTGTTGTTCATAATCATTCCTCAGGGGAGATACATACGTGCCATTGGGGCTTTGACGACGCAAAATGGCGCCTTTATCTGATGCTGTGCAACGAGCAGCCCACGTTGCACGTACAGAAACTCTGGGAGATGCTCATGAACAAATTTTCGGAAGGACAGCGCTGGAAACGCGCGTCGCCTTCGAACGAGCAAGACTCGGACGTGAACGAGCGCGACGGTGCGAGTCCGCCAAAGAGACCGCGCGTGGAGAAAACGCGAGATTCACGCGAAGGACAAAACGACGACAGCGACTCAAATGGGAACGGTAGCAGTAGCGGAAGCAGTTCTAATGGAGATATCGTGTGCAGAAGGTCTGCTTTTAGACCGTGGTCACCCTTACACGGTCGCGCAAAAAGCACAGAAAATTCCAGTGCCTCTAGCGGGGCGCATTCAATGTCGATGATGTCGTCCGGATCTCCAGCGCGGCTCTTCGCTCCCCACACCATTCCGTACCTGGCAAGCGACTGCCCCTACACACCGCCACATGCTCATAATATTCACCGTCACACTTTCAAGGGGGACATACGAAAGCCCATTCCAAAAGTCGAGTCGAGACTCAGTCCTGCGACGGTTTCGCACACTGTTAGTGAAATTCTAGCGACCCCATCCGCCAAAGATCCTAGATCCCTTGAAAAAACCGCGAAAGAAATGCTAGAAGTTGTTGCTCAAAACGAGAGATGGGGAGGCTACGAAAAATCGTACAGTCCAAGCCGCGAAAGAGAAATCGAATCTAGCGACAACGAAAGTGCACTTTTGGAAGAGCGTATTTACCAGACGCTCGCGAACTTAACCAAGAATGAACGGCTTCCCGCGTCTCCCAGAGAACTAAGTGGCTTATTAGCCAAGGAAATAAAAGATTTATTTGCTAAGCATGCGGAGGACAAAGTGAAAGAAGTGAATACTGTGCGGGACAAACTTAGTGCAGAACTTGAATCGTTGCAAAAGGAACACGCGAAAAAGATGGAGGAAGCTTTACAGGAACTGAAAGGCGTTCAAAAGGAATTAAGAGTGATGCAAACAAGTCAACGACTTGAAATGGATAGCCTGAACGAGAAAAATATTAAACTGCAGCTTGAGGTCAAAAAATACAAAGCGGAGAAAGATGACATTCTGTCGATGAACTCAAAGGAGACCATCAATGTACTGCAACAAGATGTTAGGGACCTGTCTAAAAAATTAGAAGAGAAAGACAGCTATTGTCGAGAGCTGGAGAATGAGATTAAGGGCTTCCACTCATGGATTAACAATCAAAGATTGCATAACGCCGGCTCGCAATTTATCTATACTGTGAACAACCCCAGACGCGACTCTGAGTCGGTCATTAGAAGTCGACACATGTTAAATGGAACTTCTGCGGGTGGTGTTAGCCGCAAAACAAGTGTTAACAAAACTAATGGTTCGGTACGTAACGGCGAGAGCTCCGAAGAGGAGCAATGAATTTGTTCAGTCAGTTTAAAAAAAAAGCTAGCACAGAATTTTAGACAGACGACATAACGAAAGATATTCGAGAAGAACTGATTGTAAATTCATATTTCAACCAGGAGCAAGCTAATCTAAACCAAAACAAACCGCGTAGAAAAGATAAAAACAAATTGACATATTCGTCAGATTATAAAATCAACAGTTTTCTATTCAAACCAAAATTTGATTTCTCTGTATGTGTTTGCTTGTTGTGTTTGATCTTTCATAAATTGCCCACTGAAAAAAGCAGAAAGAAAAAAAAACTGCGCATTAAAGAAAATTAAAAACTTTATTTTGTCGCCTCTAGCGTTCATTTTTAGTATAAAGCTGTTCCCATGTAGATATAAATCGTATTTTAATGGCAGACCGCACGGTGCGGCTGGCATCCAAGGTATAGAAACCTCTTAGAGATCCTAGGCTAAACAATTCTCTCCTTTCTTTTACGGCGCCCTTTATATTTACATTACAGCTTTCCATTATCTCGCAGACAGCGCCATTTGTCGACTTCATAAACTGAAAAGTGGGAAGCCGCCATCTGATTTTAAACCGGATCTATTTTATTGCTAACTGAACAGAAAAAAAAAATTGAAATCGCCTGTCGAGTTGAAAACCCCAATACTCTAGTTCTATCTAATCAAATTCTTGGTAAAAGAAAAACCCCTAAGAATTAACATTAATAAAAATGCACTTTGTTTTATTTAAATATCTTAGTCAAAATAAAGGCATAAAAGCTCTGGGCTAATGGTCTCGGAAACAATTGTTTGATATTCGCGTGGCCGCGTTTTTTTGTGCTTGGCGAGTGGCTAGACATAACAATCTTCAAGTTGGGTTATTGAACAGGAAACCGATATTTCAAGTCTCAAAACAACGGACTGGGTGTAATTTAAGAAGAAAGGCTATTTTTGTACCGTCTGCGTTCGATTCGAAATGCCAAAAACAATTGGGAAACTTTTCACCATTTTCAAAACGATCCCGCGCGCACGATCCAAAATAAAGCATGAAGCATACTTCAAAAATTACGCTGAGGCCCGACAAGAAAAATTAACCAGCTTTTGCGTGCGTGCGTGCGTATAAGGATAATGTCGAAGCTCAGACAAAATTGTTTAAAATGTAAAAAAAATAACATCGGAAACTGCGAACCACTAAACAGTGGACAATCGCAAACGTTTTCAAAATCTGTGGGTACACACTTCACTTATCACTTTCAAAATTTTGCGTAGTCTTCCAGAGAACAGTGGCAAACTGGTTGTAATTACGCTCGAGGAATGACCTAAACAAAATTTTATAACCTCGGGGTTTTGTAAATATTAAAATAAATTGCTGGGAAACGAAAGAGTTCGGAATATTTCAATTTTAAAGTGCGTTGCGTTGCAAAAGAGGCCCCAAGGAAAAATTATGGTCGAACCAACGAGAAGACCCTTGAAACAATTTTAACATATAGGTGAAGATCTGTGAATTCATCATTGCTATGCTTTTTATTGCAAAGGATATTCTAATTAGTACAATGCATATATCATAATTTTGTTTTAATTTTGACTGTTCCTGGGGACAAAACCGTGGTAAATTTTATCAACTGGTCTATGAAAACCCTAAATATGTACTTTAAGTATTCCCATCGCCGATGTTTATACATAGAAACATTGCGTTATTCAGTAAAGGCAAATATTAACAATTTAAATATCTGGAGACAAAGTAATGAGTCTATTGAATTGAATACGCTTTGTGGTAAAAGATAAAGACAACTGGCTCAAAAGTAATTTCCTTCGGAGTGTACACATGGTCGCGGGCAGTTTGATTAATTACTCAGTAAAGCTGTTTTCGAGTCGGCAGAAAGACGGTGCCACCAAAAAAAAAACCGCGTGCGTGGTCTGAAGCCGTTCCTGCACGAATTTCAATGTAATGCGTGTATTAAAACGCAGTGTTGTATTCCTTTATCGTAACTCGCCGTCTGCGGGAAAAAAGTGGTGATTTAGAAAGCAATTTTAAGCACCTCTTTTCGACACCAGACTTTATTGAGACTATTGATACAGATGCCCATCTTCTCCCCACACCATTATGATCAAAAACGAAGCGAGAATAAAAAGATCTTTACATAAATAAATAAAAAGTGGTGATTTAGAAATTTGGAATGTTGGTTTTTCAGGAGGAAGGAAAACCGGATAATTCTGAGAAGAACCCTCGGAGCAAGGACAAAAACCAACAACAAACTCAAGCCACACATGGCACCTGGCCGGAATCGAACCCGGGCCACGTTGGTGAGAGGCGAGCGCTCTCACCACTGCGCCATCCCTCTCTCTCTTAATTCCTTGCCCCCAGGTGGGGGATAGGGCCGGACGGTTTCCGTAATCATCTTGTTTTTTTATGGGATGGGGTGATTGGCCCCATGCCCAACCCCCATCCTGGAGGGCCAGGGTTTTCTGTCAGGGTGTCCTTCCCTTAGCCACAATATCCCGTTATTTGAAAGGCGCCGGATACCCGCCTTTTGCCGTTGTCGCTCAGCTGCAGTACAACTGCATTACCAGGGTTATGACGAGGACATGCGACAGTCGACTTGGTGGCAGAGCCTATGACACGGTGGGCATTTCCCGGCATTTACGAAGTGCACCTGGTGGCCCCAGTGCACTCCACCAGGGCCCCTTACCACCCTTCAACCCCTGCGCCATCCCTACTCCCAAGCAAACAACTGGCCTGTCATCCCTGCTTAACAACTTGACATGTTGTTTCCTTGTATGTAACAAGCAAATGAGTTATTATTCTGTCCTTATTCTGTTTGTCCTGTAGAATTTTAAAAGAATAAAAGCTACGGTAAAGAGGAAAGAGTATTGTTAATTTAATGTGATTTTAGCGCTCGACGACCGATCTACCTACAAGTATCTGAAAAGAAATATATGCCAGTTGATGAAAAAATGGAAAAAAATATTTTTTTCAATAAATATACGGATGCAACACAAGTCTGATAACAGCACACATGTGCATATCACCAGTACCCTCAAAACCAGTGATCTAAGCAAAACAATTGATACTACCGAAGTATATTAATATAATTTCGAGGCACGAAAACAAACAACTGCTCAAGAAGGGCTTACACGAAACGTCCTATAATAGGGAGTTCAAATCTCAAATTTGGAGTGAAAATTAAACGCCGTTTATGTCACATATACAATGATTCCCGGCTTACCCTTTCTACGCCCCTCTTCTGTATATCAGCCAGAATATTTACAAAGGCAAGAACTTGCAAAAAGAAATTAACCTAACAGACGACGCTGAATATAATGGGCAATATAATGGACACGAGGAATGTACTTGTTAAGCGCCCATTTACTCGGAGTAGAAGGTCTTATTTCGCGAAATATTGTGGGCGATGATAGGGTGACAAGATGCGATTTCTTTCAATGCTGACTTATAGTAATATGCAGTGATCGCTTTTACTGTAATCACTTTTTTTTATTTGTAACTGATTTTGCTCTATAGTTAATTCGCGCGGGGCAAACCTCACGAGCGCCATTATCCAGATTTTGCCCGCAATCTAATTGGCTTACTTTTAGCGCGAAACTTTTGCATGGGAAAGTAAAGTGAGCAATAACAGCTCACAGAAGAGTGTCCATTAATACCATTTAAAGAATAAAAAACATCTATTGTGTACCAAGCCTTTTCCCAACCAACAGAGCACAAAAACCATAATGCCCCGTACGACCGACGTGAATTCACGAATTCAATTCCCCGCGCGCGCGCGTCCTCGCGTACCGCGCGCGGGAATCCTACCAGATCAACGCGTGCCGATTACAGATAAACTTTGATATCATTTGTTACAGAGTGTTACAGTAGAATTTCCAGAAGAGACACTGTCTTGGCTAGAACTGATTGTTTTGAGGCGTAAACACTGTCTCAAAAGCACGTTTGTCTCGGCGTCCCGAACGAAAACCAACTCCGTTGCTTCTGGGTTTTAGTTAAGTGTTGACAAGATACAGAGAACAACGCTGACCCAAGCATTTCAATAATTCCAGGCGATTGTGCCAACGGGGATGGATTTTATTGTCATCTTTATCTATTTAATAGGATTGTGGATAGATTAAGAAAAAACGATTGCACTAAACGAGTGCATGGTAATCTTTGAAGCTTGTTAGAGGTACGAATCACCAACCCGTTTAAGTAGGGTATATTAGAAGATTTTTGAGTTTGGCCTTTGGAACAAAAAAGCACGCATTCCCGAAAAATGGTCTCGCCGTTATATTTAACTGCATGCCTTACGTTCAAGTCCTATACTGAAGCGTAAAAAGCGATTTGTTGCATGGAAACTACAAAGGGTCTATAAAGTATTTTCCTTGCTAAAGTATCTGAAGCAGCGCAAAAGGGCACCGACAGTATACGGAGCGTATCCGGGTCAAATGCAAGGTTTTATTTTTAGCAGACAAATCAATTAACTATTGCAAGATGACGGACGCCCAGTCTGGAACAATCTCAAACACGATCCAACATGCCCTTGACTTGGTGACCTCATCTACATTCTAGATTCAGCAGATTAGTCGGCGTTCTTTTATTCGTCACTAAATGAACAGATTTATGACCGTCACCATTGGCCTGTATCCAGCGTTTTGTCCGTGTAATTAAAGTCGAGATTGTTCCCAGGATGATCGAAATAAAATAGTGCTTGAACTTTGTGGTGAACCTTGCTTGAAATATCACGTAGTTTGCTTTGGGCAAAAGCCCGCCGCACGGTAGCAGCGAAACGCTTGTCTGGAATTCTTTTAGACCGTTATGTGCTTGAATCGTCTGTAAACTATTTCACAACGCCCCAGACGTGCTAATTTAACACTGGATACGTTGGGTAGAGAGCTGTAGACAAGTGTTTTGACGCATGTGAACAGACTCTACCAAAAGCTCAGACCGTGCCAGTTTAATCCATCACAAAACTCCTTACAGACGCACTAATCCATCAAAACCTGTCTGGAGCGACAAAGGGCACGAAAAAGGAGACAGATTGATTTCTTCGGAAGGGCCACAACAGAATACAGACGCCACTTCTAAATTTGACAACGGCTAATAATGCACCAAGGTTGGTGGCTGGCGGTTTCTTCGAGGATCCACGCGCGACGTGGGGTCTCGTTCAATTGGGAAGGGTAATTACACAAAAGAAATAAAATCCGCGTTAATCGCACTTTCCGGGTTACACTTTGGGCTGGTCAACACCAGCAGTGCTTTATTATTCTGTTGGCAGTGATTCAATTCTGACACATGCCAATGCCTGCAAATTAAAGTGGCGGTTCGGGCCTTTTATAGTAACTGTGTTATTTTTTGGAGGGGGGGTGAAAGATCCTGAAAAAATTGTTTGCAAAAGCAAAAATGCCCAACTAAATTGTTTGCATGTCTGCAGCAAGCTCTAGATGCCACTGGAATAAACGTGACAGACGACACAGAATATAATTTTTGTCTGGGATTAATTTTCCTTCCCCCCCCCCCCCAAAAAAAAAAAACGTAAATAAAAAACAATGTTTATCATTGGAATTTTAGCAGCAATGGGTGGGGCGTATCATATTTTATTGATTTTAACCCGGGATGGTATAATTATTCTTCTTATTTTTTTTAGTGTGGGTGGATAAGGCATCGATATATTTTTGCTGATATTTATATCTTAATTTATAGATTAATATTTAATCAATTATTTATTACATTAGTTGGCGTTAAAACATGAGTCTCTGGCTCGGATATGGAGGGCAACCTCATCCCGCGTCATAATAAATTGATTGGTTGATCAAATTGATTGATTGATTGATTGATTGATTGATTGATTGATTGAAGACCAAGCGCTGAATTGATTTCTAAATTTGCAGGGAGATTGCTCTCCAGAAAATGTGAAAAGATAGCTTTGCAGGATTACGTCTTCGAAGTTCTAAAGTCTAAATTGTTCAGATGAAAAGCACAGGATTTCCCCACCCCACCCCTGTGGCAGCAACTATATTACTACACTAGTACTAAGGAGACCACATCACGTGAGAGTTGTCTTTCGATCAGCTTTAATAGCATATTCATTTAAATAGTAGTACATAAATTAAACCAGAAGCGCATTTTAATACAAATATTTTCAACGATAAAACACTGTTGTGTTCACTTTTCCCCTTCGCAAGGTTGCACACAAAAATCCACGCCGCAAGCCACGCACACTACATAGAAGAGTGGGAGTTTTTTCCACCAAGTGAAACGAGGCTTGTAGTTAGCGTTTTGCTATCCGCTTTCTGTTGTTTTTTGCTGTTGTAACGTTGCTGCAATTAGCCATGTTCTAAACGAGCAGGGGACTGGGTACGAACATATTTTCTCTTTCGTACAAACATTCAATATCGATTGAATTGAAAAATGGGGTACGTCATCTGAAAGAGCATCCAAAAATTAGCAAATTCACCTAATTTGACGGTTATTGGTTTAAACCCAAAGGCATGGTACACTTAGTATGGATTGGAGGGACAGGCGTCCTCCAATCCATACTAAGCTCTCTTATTTTAAAAGTGTACCATGCCTTTGCGTTTAAACCAATAACCATCAAATTTGGTGAATTTACTAATTTTTGGATGCTCTTTCAGATGATGTGCCCCATTTTCAATTCAATCGATACTGAATATTCGTACCAAGAAAAAATATGTTCGTACCCAGTCCCCTGCTCGTTTAGAACATGGCCAATTGTTGGCTAGCAAACGAGGCCGACTGTTTTCATACTTTCAGTGTTAAGATTGAGATATTAAATCTCTTTCTGACAGCCATACGTTCTGAGAATTTGATGGTTCATCAAGACAATATCTCCTAGTTGATCATTTCCTTTATTCTCATCACAAGTCTGCTTAACAATGTATTGGTGTTGTAAGGAGAAATAATATTCTGATCAATTTTGAGAGAAAGTTTCGAATGTTTTGCCATAAAGCAACGGTGATATATCACACATGACGTCTACCGCACAACAACGTACCTATATGAACTCTGACTGATGTAAGATTTAAAATAAGCCCCACTCCCTAAAAAGCTCTCCCCCCACTTTCAAAGGCCTTGAAAAGAAAATAATAGAACCTTTTACATTATCCCTAAAACAACGCGATATTTGATATTTAAAATAAAATTTACTTGATGCTTTGATTTTAAAACATATAAAGGACGCCAATCTATTTTGTGATATAAAAATAATCTGATATTTTAAACTAAAAATATGTGTATTTGATCTAAATCTTTCATATCTAAATTTCTAAAATGCACTTTCCAGCCGTATATGATTTATAAATTATACTTGCAGTATTTCAGATTTCTAAACCACGGAAAACCAAACTTAATGTTTGTGTCAAACAAATTATTAGCAACCAGAGAAGTAGAAATGCCCAGGATCTTGTTCTCCAAAAATAACTTTGGATAATCCATTAACGCAAATCTTGGCTTTGTCACTTGCCGAGACGACCACGAAGCTTTCCGAACATGCTCCGAAGATTTTCCGACACATAGCAGTTTAGCTAATCTGCCAAATCATAACTCTCGGCTCTCTGTCGTTTTCGTCCGGCCTTTTTCGTCGCAAGTCCGCATACCCTTCGCCCGCGCTTACCAATAGGACTGGGAACGGCAGCCTCGGTTTTAAGTTCTCTACTTTAGGGGTCTTTAAAGTTTCACCGATGGAATCGCGCGCCCGACTCTTTTCAAATACACTGTAACTGTCGTCTTGGCGTGGACTGTCGTAAATCACTTCCGGTGTCTTCGGAGTTTTCGACATTGTTGCAGTTCGTGGATCAGTGTCGCTAAGAACCTCTATATAACTTGGAGCTCCCGCGCCAACGGAAGTCGCGAGGAGACTTCCGTCTTCGATTTTCGTTTCCGGTTTGGATTCAACTTCCGTTCCATGGTCGCTTTTTGCGCTGGGGTGATCTTTAGATGCTGGATAACTTTTATTCACAGTTTCCAACTTAATTCCCTGGGCCTCAGCAGCGGCCCGGGCGTCATTCAGTTTCACATATTCACCAACAGATTTTATTCTTCCCCTAGAATCCGCAGTTTCGCTTCCACTTCCGCTTCCTTGATCACTGTTTGCAGGAACACTTTCGGTCGCCGCACCACTTTCAGCAGATTCTCTTCCGGCTTCTTGGCTTTCAGCGGTAGTTCCATCACCGTTCACACCAACAGATGACGCTGTCGGAGACTGCTCGTTTACAATCACGAGCGGAATTCGTGGGGGTTCGGGTATACTCGGAGGAGGCGTGCTCCCGAATCCTTTGAATTCGGATAACATTCGGGCGAAGTCGTCGACTCGGAATTCTGTCTTGCCGACCACATCGTCGGATTGTACCGAACTCAAAATGGGGCTGTTGGCGGGTTTCTCAGTTCCCTCGAACTTCACACTAAACGAGCCCGAGGAAGACGCAGTCCCTACACTTGTTCGCGGTATCTGCATGCCACTTAAGGTATTCTGTTTATCCTCCACAAAGCTAAATTCGTCATCGCTGTGGACATCTTCATCGGAGAAATCCTCCTCATCCTCATCCACTTGGTCGGTAGTTTGTCGATCGGTCCCTGGCATTTTATTGTTGTTGCCTTTTTTAGGGGAAGCTGCAAAAGAACATGAACGACGGAGTTCAAATGAACGCTCAATATCGTAAATTTCTCGTCTTGTTTCGACATATATCTTGTAATGCTGTTGGAAGAATTTGTCGACGATCAATTTCTTAATGACAAGTTTGCTTGAAATTGTACTTTTAAAGAATTATGTTTTTCTTTTGCTTTCGGTGGCAGGGTGACTACCTTATAGGAAATTAACGCTCCTGTTAATTAAGGTATTGGTAATTAACGCGACTTAAATTAACGCGAAGTGAAGGAAAAATTACTTTCCAATAGAGGAAATTAACGCGAAAGACGTGCTAAAATTTTAACATGAAGGACCACACAAAGAAATGGAACTTGTAGAGAAAACTGGAACCAATTTATTGTACCACACTCTTAACAAGTTAACAAAATCCAAAACCCAAACGAATCTCGCTACTTCGAGCGTTCTTTTCAGCGCCAACGATACCGGTAGACCTCCACCCTGATAAAAACAATGCTAAAAAAAGTCCGAATTAACAATCCACTTAAATAATGGCGCGTAAATTAACGCTCCACTTAATTAAGGGCGCGAAAATTAACGCTCACAAAAATTAACGCGACATAAATTAAACGTTAGTTTCCTACAATAAGGTAAGTGGTTTAGGGCGCTGGCTTTGGATGCCCCTGGTTTTAACTCTTTTCCCCGCCACAGGCTGGACTTGTTCTCGGTAGTTCCGAGTTCAATTCCCCGGCAGCTCTTTGTGAAAAGCCATCCGGTTTTGACTTTGCCAGTGTCGACTCTTAATACGTTGCAATATTTGTTTGCTTATTAACTGGCACTTATATAAGTGATTTTGGGAGCCTTAACGAGTTCATCGATTCGACGAGGGTTGGTTTTATGTTACGACTTCATTTTGATAAAAATACGACTTTGGTTCGGACTTTTGCTTCTGTCCGATCTCAAATGCAGCAGAGAGAGAGGAATGGACACTAACCTTTGTTTTGATTGGCCAACGCGGGACCACGTGACGCGTAGGACCAGGCCCCCGAGACTCCCGCATCTGTCTGCACGCACGCGTCCCTGACTTCGTGTTCCCGGAACAAACTGAAATCCATTTTGCTTCCCTCGCGTCCGTGTCCCGACCCGGGGGTCGGGTTGTTTTTCAGCGGGTAAAAGCACCGCACACTGCTTCCATATGAGTGAAAAGCTACGCAAGCTTTGCCTGAAGAAAAACGAAAAATGGGGAAAATCGATTATTACCGTAAAAGATCATTTTACAATTTCAGAGGAGAGTTGACTGTTTTCGTGGTGGCGATGGCAAAGGTCATTCAGTTTCCCGTTTACTTTCCTACGCCGGTACCAAAACTACAACAGAGAGAACATTTTCTTGAATCCTCGCTGGACTCCGCAATGAACGGTCCGGGTTCGAGCGCTGGCCGGGGAACTGCGTTGTTTCCTTGGGCAAGACACCTTACTCTCATAGTGCCTCTCTCTACCCAGGTGTATAAATGGGTACCAGCGAAATAATGCTGGGGGTAACACTGCGATGGACTAGCATCCCATCCAGGGGGGAGTAGAAATACTCCTAGTCGCTTCATGCTACAGAAATCGGGATAAGCTCCGGCCTGATGGACCACTTATCTCGACGCATACTTTTACGTTACAACAAAGAGAACATTTACTCGAACCCTCGAGCATCGCGATAACTTGAGCCAATAGTTGTTTCTTTTGCATCTGCTAAACGCACTCGAACACTGCAATTGTGTCCCTGATTCTCAAATTCCCGATTTCTCGAAATAATTATCGTTTTCCTTTCAAGTTTGAGAAATCCAGATCTCCTGTAAATATAATTTCCAATTTAATAGCACTGGCAACGTAATTAACGCAGGACATGAACCTTTGATTTAATACGCAATACAGTACAGGATCCAAAAGGGAATTCCTTTCCATGGCTTGTCCATATTTCATGTTTCTCCATATTGTAAGCCATTTACATCCTCGCCATCGATAGTCATCCTCACTTACTAATGGGCTCTGGTCATTTGCCGAGTTCTTTTGTACACAATCAGTCCACTATTTTGTCCCTTCAGCAATTTAGGTGTGTTTTCGAGCCCTTTGAAATCCAGGAAAAATAAACGACAATTCTTACCGGACACAAGAGGTATTCCTTCCAGTCGAGGAAGAGGAAACACGAGGGTGACTCCGACACTTGTCCCCACCCACAGCAACCCTTCATCTGCAGCTAAGGCTGTGGCGTAAACTTGGTCCAGTTTTGTCTTTTCCAACTGAGAATCAATATCTGCGGAAAGAAGCGCACGTCACGTCTGAGCAAACCTTTAAACAGGTTTTTACAAGCGACGCAAGCATAGCGCAGCCTAAACAGACATAACACTGAGAAATAAAAGGTAAGACAGAGATCAAAATGTTTTGATCCTTGACGTTTTTGTTATCCGTTCAAAGTACTGGTGCAACTGTTATAACCAATCAGAGAAAACATGCTTGTGCTTTTTTCAACCAATCAGGAGCAAGACAAAAACGGACCAATAGTGACTTTCCTTGTACGTCTTTCCCGCGCTTGGCACGGATGGTATGAATTTTCTTTTCGAGGGCTGAATGCGCCGAATGGTCGTTGACAAAGAAATGCTGGAAGGGGGAAGGAATTGCAATGGACTCCTATTCGCTTCATGCCACAGAAACTATAAACTACTGGGCAGGAGTTGTACTCTTTTTCAATGAAACAATTTGCAAAGACATTCTCTGGATTTGTTTTTAGACTTTAAGAGTAGAAGTCAACGGCTGCTCAACACAGAGCTGTTACAAGGACATACTGGATGAGCACTTGCTTTTATCGACTTCTAACGTTCGTTAAAAGACAAACAAGAATTCGCCGTGACCTTTTTCTTTTCAAACTAACCTCGCTGCATGTTGGTGACCGGGGAAACAATACTTATGTCTTGCACGTGCTTCAATGTCTCGCTGTGGAACAACTTGATTGACGGGAACTTCCAGACGGACACCCACACGCCAACACCGTAACTAACAAGATGCTTGATGCTGGTTTTCGGATTATCGTCAACTTCAATCACGTGCTGTGAAAAGAAAAAGAAGTTCGAAGGGATGAAATTACATAATTATCAATTTTATATGGATTAATTGTATGTATGGATGAGTGAGTGAGTGGCCGAGAAAGTGCGTGAGTAACCCAGAGAGGGAGGAGGGGGAGAGACGTAAGTAGGGAGGCGAAAAAGCTGAGACAAGTTGACGAAGCCGTGAGTGGGTAACGGAGAGAGGGAGATAGGAGGCAAAGGGGGGAGGGCGGGGGATTAACCGAGTGACTGAAGTCGGGAGAGAAAGTGAGGCATAGAGGTAGGGGAGGGGGGGGGGGGAGGGAATTACCTTGATAACTTCTTCATCAAGATTTAAAATGAACAACTTGTTTCCACATGAGCACCAAAGGTTTTCTCTCACGGCCGCCATCGCCATTACAGGAACCTTTCCGAGACCGACGGCCTTTGGTTCACTGAAGTTCCATGTGCCCTCTGGAATCCAGTTTAAAAATATGCAGTTAGCAACTGAACGGTGGTTTTAAAATGACTTTTCGTTTAGCTTTCCTCGCGCATTACACTAATTACGAGGTATTGCTTTAACCGCGCTTTTCAAGAATACATGTTTTTATTTTTGACGCGCTTTTCATCGGTCATGTATTTTGCTTTTCTTGCTTTCCCGCGCTTTTCACTGGTAACATCAGTTTCCACTTTTCCCGACCATCTTGGCTTTTCCCGCGCTTTCACTGATTACACGGTTTTCCTTTTCCCGCGCTTTCCACTGATTGCATGCGACGAAAAACAAAGAATGAAAAAAGTGTGTAACAAAACAACAGTAACAATTAAAATGGCAAAGGAGATTTCCTATACAACAGAAAAGAATGACTAAGTTTAAGTCTAAGTTCATTTTCTTCTTATTAACCTTGGTTGCGTTTGAAAATCACGACGCTTCCGTCAGCCACAGCAGCACAGATTTTCATTTTTACAGCCCTTCAAGAAAAAAAAACAAAAGAGAAAAAATTGTTTTAAAGTTCACCAAAAATCGTATTATGCTAAATTTACAGAAATCTTGAAAGAGAGCTTTAGTGCCTTACTTGATGGCCAAAATCGCATCAGGAAGCTTCACAGACATGACATAACGCCGAGTAGAGTCCACGGCATTGTAGATGAAAATTCTGAAAAACAACATTTTTGTGTCAAATAACAATATGATTACTTGTAAGTGAAGTATTTCAGTAGAATACTCAATTTAATTTGGCACTAGCTTCAGAATTCGAGAGTTGTGAGCCGGGTCTTGCGTTGTATTCTCTGGTAAGACTGTATTTCGACATTGCTTTTCTCCACCCTTGGCTAGCGGCGAATTGTCAGGGTAGCCTGACAAAGTGCTTTGAGAGGGAGGGGGGAGGGGGACCCTGCAATTCCTTGTACAAAACGGGGAATTGCAGGGTCAAACAGACTTGACTGTTTGCTTTTCTGTTCGTACCACCCAGCGCAATAGACGTTGCGTCGAAGAATCAAGAGCAGACGTGGAAATGGTCAACAATTCTAAAGAGAGATCCTTTGATGAAAGGACAATGATGAATTTTTCGAATTTTTCGCAAGTTGCGAAAAAATTTGCCTGAAGAAATGCAAAACCCTGGTAATTGCATTGGAAGAACATGGTCATCTCTGTCGTACTTCTTATTTGGATCGTGACTCGTCACGCAACATTTCTGAAGAGACGTTCCGTGACGACTCGAAGAGCGACTACGAAATTTAAGCTCTTAACCGTACCTTCCTCCTTGCGTTCCCAGCCAGACCGTGGGAAAAGGAAAGCCAAACCTTCCTGACATCGTTCCCTTAAACTTCTTCTCTTCCCCACAAGTTCGCTCCACATACTCCCCACACAAGATGTTCGACTCGCACACATGGAACGACTCTACCACCTGTGGAGGGGAGGCAAGGGAGACTTTGACCACAGTCACGTGCCCGGCATGGTCTCCACCTCCACACAGAAGCCAGAGAGCGTTGTAATTGTCGTGGACGCCTGGAAGAGGATCTTCAGTGTCTGGACAACCTACGATACACTGAATCTGGAAATAAAAATTCCCCAAATTGATGTAACCTATTTGATCTGACGAAGGGCTAGAGCGGTTTTCAGTTGTGTCGTAGAGCCGACACCAACGCAATCAAAACGGCCAATCGCAGAAACCGGATGCATCACAGTGAGCCAATTTGAACTCGAAGCAAGTGCACGTAACCGCCACCAAGCGCGGGAAAACACAAGCGCGGGAAGCCAAGCGCGGGAAAACGTAATCACAAGTTTCCTCTTATTGGTTGAGCAGATGGCGCAAATTTTTTAACCAATCAGAGAGGACAGTGAATACCAAAGCAGTTTTGGATTTCTTTCGACACTCAATTGAAAACCGCTCTTGGTGCCGTAAAACCAAAGAAATCTTAACTGCAAATGACATCAAATGTAAACAACACAATAAATGCATGAATAAATGAATTTGAAGCAAATACAAGCACGAGAAAAAGGAGACGAGCACGTTAGAAACATGCATATATTTTTTTCGGCAAACACACCTTGGCTTTTTGACTGAGCAGAAATAAACTTGAGTTATCTTTAAGAAGCGGCATGTTTCGCCGCTGAATGGCCACACCTCCAGTCCCGTCATCTTCTGGGAGATACCAGCCGGGATTGTTTTCAGGCGCTGGAAAGAAAATTATAACGGAATAAAATTATGAACTTAGCTTACCTTTTCCATAATGTTCTCCATACATTTCTCATTACACATATTGCGCTGACATGAATCTCACGTTTATTGCGCTGACATGGACGCTTGATTTTGTTTGATGCTTTTAGATGAATTTGTTTCATATACGAATGCTGGTTTAACATCAGGCTAAACATATACAATAGCTTGTTGAAAAAAACACAGCGCAAAGAATCAGAGTTCAAGTTGAGTGCGTATTAGAAGAGAAAATACATTATTTCTACTCACCTAGTCTTAATTTTGACGTATTCAGAGCTGTAACCCACTCTGCTTTTACCGATGGAGAATCTGTGCTGAAAATGTAGTTCACATGGCCATGTCTAGCAAAAAAAAAAAAACAATTTAAATAATTATCGCGACACAACTTCATTTAATCATAGCAGTATGCATGTTACGTATGGGTTTGGTTTTGGCGAGCAGGCGAACTCTAAGTTCTTCTTACTTGGATGGTAAAGATAACTCCAGCCAGTAAAGATTTGCTAATCTTGTTTCTTCCTCTATCGTCCTTTGCACGGCTTTGTGCCAGTGTTGAACTTTTTCGACATCCAAAACCTTTAGTAAAACAACATGGATTAAGGTAAAGTCTGCATACGAGCTTAGTGGCCCATCAGGCCGGAGCTTATCCCGGTTTCCGTAGCATGAAGCGACTAGGAGTATTTCTACTCTTCCCTGGATGGGTTGCTAGTCCATCGCAGGGTTACCCCCAGCAGTAAATTCGCTGGTACCCATTTATACAACTGGGTGGAGAGAGGTACTATGAGAGTAAAGTTTCTTGCCCAAGAACACAACGCAGTGCCCCGGCCAGGGCTCAAACCCGTACCGTCCGATCCGGAGTCCAGCGCACTAACCATTAGGCCACCGCGCCTCCCCAACATGGATTAAACGCTAGCCAAAATCATCCAGGGAAATCCCATAGCACCCAAAGCAACTTGACATCTTAATATCAAAGGCTGAATTACACTTCCAGACTCTCCTGATCAGTGAAGGAATGACAACTGAAACTTACCTGATATGACCGCCGTAGCGTAGCAACGAGGCCAGCTATTTGACCAATCACAGCCAAGTCCTGTTGGAGGTCTTCAAAGTGCTCACGGCAACCGCTGTAAGTGCTTCGATACTCACCTGTGAAGGATAAAAAATAATTCAACACTGAATATTTCTACAAAGATTTCTTTTAATGTCAATCCTGAAAAGTTGGCGATACAACATGATTATGCCGAATATCCTTTTGGCGGAACTGAGAGAGCGCCCCCCCCCCCCCCCCTCTCTTTACTACGGGAGTAAGAAAAGACCCACGTTCAATTTTAAAAACCACTCTACCCGACACTGCCTCCTCTCTGGTTGACGAATTTTCATATTCTTGTCACCACTCCACTTGATAGTGTATCGATTTTGTTAGGAGAAATTAGATTTTGATTTAGTGTTAAAGCTACAGTGTGAAGCAGTTGACATTTGAAACCGTCCGCAATTAGAAACTTACTTTCCTTTTGTGTATACAACATGTAACAAAAACTCAAGGACTGTTAACTTTCTTTTACAAGTTCAAAATGTCAGTTACAGTAGAATTAACAGTTTGTATAGTGTGACCGTCTGGATGAGAGTAACCCTAAAAGTTGCTTACAGACATTTCAACAACCTAAACCCGAAGCCTTCTTCAGAGCTAATTACTCAGGTTGCCGAAGTGTCAGTCATCAACAACAGTCTTTTTCAGGATTTCCACTCGCCCAGAGGGTCACACTGTACAAACTATTGACACTTGTGTGTTCAAACCATTTGCTCGATTTAATAGAAAACCTACCTTCCTTGGAATGGCTAATTGTTGTCCTATAAGAACTGGTCAGTATGTTAACTCCTGGACCGTATTCCACTATGGCAACATCATTCAGGGGAACATTCCATTTCAACTTGTACTTTGCTTTGGGGTCGATTACCATATGCATGGCACGATCTTTCTTCCTGAAAAATAATGTTGTATTCTTGTGAATAATGCCATTTAGCTAGGTTAGGTAAGTGAAATCTTTATAAAAGAGATCAACGAGTTTCATGAAATTATTTCAAAAACACAACCCAAATACCACATATTTAATTGTCATGAAACATGACAGGCATTTGAGAACATGAGGGAAATAGGCCATTTTACAGTTGTCTGCTCAGCAAGGCTGGAGGTGACCTTGCATTGATACAAACCTCTCTGCTTTTCTCATGTAAATGCAAACCAGTTAGCATCAGAATAAATTGATTTACAAAACAAAAGCAACTCCAGCCTCGCTATCACTCAAAGGCCAGGTCACTGAGCAGACAACTGTAAAATGGCCTATTGTGAAACCTGAGTTGTACATGTACATGAGTGCTATCAATGTTTCTCAAATATTTTCATATATACCTAAAGTGTTTGATGGTAGTATTGTTGCTTTGCAATACGTATGTGTACTTCTATGCACAAGAAACACAAAACACAGTTTCTCATGTTTTAATAAATTGTGGCTTTTTAGCCAATTAGAGAGTGGCAAAATCCAGGCTTTATTGTAAAAAACAATCGGCAAATTGTACAAGTGCTTGCGAAAAATGCTAGGAAGGTTGCCACAAATCACCAACGGTGGAAGAGTTATACAACAACCTTTGTGTTATGAAAAGTATAAGTATCCGAGGAGACTGGAAGTTGCCATGCCAATCTGTCATCATGGGAACATGCGTCACTGCTTTACCTTAACAGCCTCTTACCCTTTAATGAGGGAAACACATAGCAGCATGTCTGATAGCATGATAATTCGCCGTTTCTTGGTTCCAAGTATGGATTCGCCTTCAACAGCCTAGGTAAATCAAGATGAAAACGGTTAGAATGGGCCATTCCAATGCCTTTTGTTAGATCATCACGTTTGCACAGTAAATCTCTATGGAGAAAGGGGTTGATTTTCTTCGACTAGTTTTCATATTTAACAGTTAATTACAGGATTCCAAAGAGACCCACAGTTTGCTAAATAAAAAAACTCCACATCAGTACCATGTGCATAATACAAACAGTTGTAGTACTCAAACATGTATATCAGACCAGCGGCAGATCCACCTAAGAGGGTGTGTGTGTGTGTGTGTGTGTGTGTGGGGGGGGGCTTTTGAAGGCTTGACTATGCATGTTGAATTCTGGGAAGATAAAGATAATTCCGGCAGTTCACAGAAAATGCACTGTTTACGAAAAATAACGGGGGAGGGAGGGGGTTTTGGGGGGGGGGGGGGGGTTGCCTTGATCTGCCACTGCAGAAAAGACATTGTACTTACACACTGTACAAAGTCATCCTGCCTGATAAAGTATCTGTTGCCAGATGCTAGAGGCTAACAAAAAAAGAAAACAATGTTACACTGTGCTAATGCTATGCAAGTTAAGCCCAGATCAGACCAGCACAGACCAGCCAAGCTTACCTATGAAAGCTAATGCTAAGTCCCAGGGGGTACTCGGGATTTCAAGTTAAGGGGATGATCGAATACAAGCAAAAATCAAGACCCAAAAAAATTAACCCCCGAAAAATCCCATGCCGAATTTCTGACCTGTTTTAGTTTGCGTTAACGCAATGATTCCGGTGGGTTTGATTACATGTGATTTGTTTAAGAAGTCCAAAAATTTGTTCAAAAAAAGATAAGCAGACATCATGTCCGACCACAGTTGTGACTTCATTGGACATCAGAGGATTTTGATTGGCCATTGTCCGGTGACTGCTTTTTGCAGTCCTGCAAGACTACATTAATCTAACAAGAAGTTTGGAAGAGTGAGATAATAAAGCACTTATTTCAGCAGACCTTGTGACTTTGTGCCACCAGCCCATCCAGTAGCTTGACTTTATTCCTGAGCTCAGCTTCTCTTTTTCTTTCTTTCAGATTCTCGGCAAGACACTCCAGCTGAGTCAGTGCAAGCTGCAGGGGTACACGGTCTGGGTGATCTCTGGGCGTCACCAGCAACAGTTCCTGTTAACAGAATGGCACCAGGATTCAATATTACGTTCACTTTCTTGCAAATTATTTTATAAAATGCAAATGGGTGATATGTGTACATTAAGAAAATGATCTCAACTCCAACCTGTAGAAGAGCCAATATTTGTGGAAACCTCTGAACAGGTTTTAACATCAAATGGTGCAGAGAGTGGTGTTCACGACTAGCCTGCCTACGAGACTAAAGGAAAGAAAGAAAATCACACAGTCAAGTCAAACATAAAAAAGTCTTTAAAAAATTGTCAACTGGTAGCAGTATAAGACTTGAAATAAAAAGGTCCAAGTACTGTAGACAGCTATCCATCGGTGACCAAATCTATTTTAGGTTCTCAAGCTTGAATGGGTGCTGGCCATGATCTCATACTTTTTGATAGAGTTTTGTCATAATTATAAAAAAATGCCAGACTTCCAGTCATTCTGGACAAGCAGTTTTTCCTGCTGGCCAAGTAAACCAGGCTTAAATGGTAAAAAAAGTTAACTGCAAGCAAAAATGGAGAGCTGCTTGTCGGAAAGGCAAGAAGAAATTCAAGATTTTTAAGAGAACTGAGAACATTATTAATTTTATCTTCTTGAAGAGTTCATTTTTTTTTATTCACTGACCTTCAAAAACTGTGCAAATGCAAGATGAGTCCTGCAAGCGACTTTCACTGTATCCATGGCCTTTGCAAAGTTGTTCACATATCCACTGTATGCATCCAGAACCATGGATTTGCAAAACTGCGAAGAACAAAAAATACACCAAACACAGTCAATAAAGCAAACTAATTATGATCAAAAATCACTTTTAGAGTATTAGAAGGGGGGGGGGGGAGGGGGTTGAAACAGAAGGGGCCTATAACCATGGAATTAGTAACAAAGATTTTTACACAATAATCAAATATAATGATCAAAATGTTCCACCTCACCAGGGCATATAAGATGTCTCCAACTTTCTCCTCTGGGGTCCAGTCAGCCATCCTAGCACTCAGTGCAATATTGAACATGGCATGGCACTGCAAGACTCTGTGAACATGCTGGAATATGGTATCAATCTTATTTGGTTCAAGGAGATCACGCTCTCTGATGGGTAACTCATATTGCTATGAAAATAATAATAAACAAAATATAAAACATATAAATAATTAAAATTAATAAAAAGTAGGTCAGAAAGCCAGGAATAAGCAAGCAAGCAAGCAAGGAACTATTTAGCAATACCGTGAAGTTACCACAAAAAAACACGTAATATTAAATAATAATTACTGGTATTTCATGTAACATACAGTATAGCAGGGTGCAAACAAAGTGGATATTTCATTTTGCCCATTGGGCAAGTTGGAGCCATTGTGTGTAAGCCCAAAGACCCTTTCCAAATAATGTGTTTTGGCAAGATACGACATTTCTTGAAAGAAATGAGTTTGCCTTAGAGAAAGTACAGTGTAGCATTGCAAAAACATTTTATTTTTTAGACATGATTCAAAAAAGAAAAGATTACCAATTTACCAGAAATTGTGTGGTTCCAGAAAATATCCATACTCCCCCCACAGAAGGGATTGGAAATTCCGGGGAGGAGGGGGGGTCTCAAAGACCCAAAAATTTAAAGGAATGTATGAAGTTAAATTGGAATTTCTGGAGGGGTGGGGTGGGGGGAGGGGGTCAGAGGGCAAATCCCTTCCATGGGGGGGTGTGGATATTTTCTGGAACCAAACAATTCACTGCTGATATTTTAAATAAAACCTCCAGTCATCTCACCTTACTGAGTTGATCCAGGAGCCTCATGTAATCAGCTTCACTTTCCAGCATAAACTTTACAATTTGGTATCTTTTGATCTGAAGGATTATATAAAAAAAAATCATCATACTACGCAAGTTCTCTAATAATAATTATAATAAACAGTGAACTCAATTGTAATAGTCTGTCAGAACATACAAACAAACATACATTCAATTGGTTAATGTTTTAGCATGCATATATCAAGTTATGGTGCACGCAGTACGTTTGGAGAGCGCGAAAGAAGCATAAGAGTTGCTCAAGGCAATAAATAGCCAAGAGCAACTCTAGCTTAATGAGTGCTCTCCAAACTTCTTAAGTGCACCATAACTCGACAGTACATAGCTAAAAGCATGACCCACTTGTTTTTTAACATTGCCAGTGGAAATGTACATCAAAAGCTAAGTGAGAAAAAAATTCTCTAGCAACGCAATTTGCTCATGCTATCAGCGTGCACGATTGGATTAATGGTGCAGGCTTACGTATACTGAATTTGATTGCACAGCTCTGCTAACTAGAGCTACTTGTCCTAAGGGCAAGCTGGAATTAAAGTTTTTGTTATTAGCCCTGCGTATATTGAATACAATGTTGCTTAATCAACAACATGTAGTGCAAGGTGGGTTATGTGGGCTAAATAAACGTGGGGACACTTACACGAGTGTATCAGTATGGATGGACATAAACAACAGTCATCTTCTATATATAAACTCTACCAAGACAAACACGGCAAGGTCCCTGAAGGCCTACTGAGGTGTTTCGATGTCCTAAGAATCACAGAAATAAATTTGACTGCTAATAGTCCACGAGATGTTATTCTTCAGGGACCTAAAACCAACTCTGAATGTGCAATCATATTCAATCTGTGCTATTCAATCTGTGCAATTTAACCCCGCATTCTTTATTATGTAAATTTATTGCAACTTGTAAACCAACTCACAGAATTTGTTATCTCTACACTTACATGTACCTTGACCGGACAATGGCGTCATGAATACGCGCTCTGAAACATCACTTCATATTGCTAGTTTTTACTTGTTTATGTGTAACAAAATCTTCATTGATAATGTAGCTTATAATATGTAAATATAGAATTCTCCTTTGTGAGATTGCCATGCACAGGGTTCATACTCTTTTGAGCTTTTGAAATTCCGTAACTTTCCATGACCTTTTCCATGACTTCTCCAACTTTTTCATGACCTAACTTTGACCATTTTCTTGCAAATCATATTTAATTATGGGTACTTTGTGAGAAAACCTAATAAAAAGTATCATTTGCCATGACTTTCCATGACCCACACTTAAATTCCATGACTTTCCAGGCCTGAATCAAAGGCCCTATGAGGCCACGACTGTTTTTTTAAGCGATGACATCATCGTTTAATGTGTTTGTGCGAGTTCTTGTCGCTTTTATTTAACAAGTGACGAATTAAATCGTCGAAGTCGAACGTGCATCACTTGTAAAGATCTATACGGATTTACGTTGTTTTTCATTTTGTTTTGCATTGGTTGTAAAAGAAGCAAGCTCTAAGCAGACAAATTCAAGTTTGCGTGTTTTCGTGCTAGCGTGTGTACTCTTTTCCCTGTACAGCGTGTACGATTGACGTTCAATTTCCGGAATGTGTTTTAATAGATTGCTGTGAAGATTAAATTTATTTTGAAATCAGCTAGGTTGACCTTTGTCGCGTGACACTGATAATCATCTGTCAGCTAGCGATTACACAAACTTCGCTTTCAATTTCGCTTTTCGCCGTCACATGCAAACTTAAGAAAATTCTGTTGATTTTTCTATAGGGCAGAAACAACATACACCTGATTTAAGGTAAAACAAAAAAATAAAATATGTTCACAATCGATTTTCAAATTATCATCACATACCCATCAAAACAAAACCATTAACCATTAGTCGTAAAAATGAAGTTCTAAAATTCCATGACTTTCCAGGTTTTCCATGACCCGTACGAACCCTGCAGGCACATATTCTATGAAGAATCAAACAGATGTTGTGTATGTACATTACCTGTTCACCTGACAGTCCTTCTGGCATGGGCGGCATGACAGGTTGTTGATAGTTTACAGAGTCTGTGATGTCCGGGTCAACATACACTGAATCTCCCTCATCTTCTGGAATCAAAGAAAATAACCTTGTTATTGTACAATTTCTGACTATACAGAACTATTAAGTTTTTTTGACAGGTACTGAGGTAGTAGGGGGTGGGGGAGGGGGAGAGGGGGGGGGGGGTAACCCCCATATATAAAACTGGGGAGGTGCCCAGGTGAAAATTGCAGATTTTGGTATCACTTAGAGTACACAGGACAAAAACACTACATGTACAGACAGAATCTCTAGGCACACAAAGGGAAGGGCATTAATTGTCTATCAAAAATTTGTAACAAATTAGTGAACATGGTGGATTATTGTTTGAAAATTCATGTGGACTGAAACAATGGGCATTCTAAAAAAATAATGCAGCAAAATAATGCCAAATTATTGTTTTTTAGTTTGATTTCCTTGAAAAGCCCCAGCCAAACAGAATTTTGTCAGAATTCATTTGCATTACTTGTGTATAATACTGAAGGGAGAGGCAGTCTCACAGCAAACGAGAACAAGTTGTGGTTGATTTGAAGCATTTTTTTAGGAATTACCAGGTTTCCACAGATTAATTAAAACTCTTCAGCCTTTCAGATTTCCATACAGGTTCAGACTTCTTCAATGACTACAGCCACAAGCATAGTTTCTTCAAAATGTCGGAGTCCTCAATACTAGACAAGTCTTAGTATGCTTATCAGTTGAGTATGCAACGAGGAAAGATTCGCACCTGATTTTACCGTTAAAACTCTGCTGTTGTCAGGGGTGACAGCCCTAGTCTCTCGTGCACGCGAAAGGAGAGTCAAAGGTACGGAGATTTCACATGCACATCAGACTGATGACTTCAATAGCACAAGATGTTTCCAATGGAAACAAACTCTGTTTTAATGGTAAAACTTTGTTGCATACTTAACTGATAAGCATAGTGTTTAAGGAGAAAAAAATAATTTGATCATGTCTCACATTATTCCATTTTGCAAATGGAGAAGGTCCTGTTGTAATAGGTAATATAAAACTCAAACATCACAAAAATTTACCTTTTTGGTCGGTAGCTAAGTATGGAATACTTGGTGCTTTGTTTAATCCAAGACAACCTTTTATCTGGCCCTTAAATCCTGGAATACCAAGTGATGGCTTCTTTCCACTGGAGAACGGCGAGAAACTGGTAAATTCCGACCCAAACCTGAACTGTGTTAAATTCAAATAAGGCTAATTATAAAAATTATAATTTTAAAAATTGGTACATAAAGTTACTTCACAATACAAATGCAAGAGCATAGTCACTTGATGTTTGAAGCCCAGGTGTTGCTACCAGTGTGAACGCAATTGCAAAGTTTTTGGAAGACAAAAGACCAAAAGGCACTAAAAAGCAGGACTAAAACTGGCAGCTGAAACACTTGTGTGTCAGTCTGAATGACTCACAGTTTCATTCTGATGTTGCATTAAAGGGGTACTGTCACCAGTTTCACTTCGAAAACTCAAGAGCCTAAAGACATATGGAAACTATGAATAGTGGTCCAATTTTGTTAAAAATCACCATGAAAGTCTACTGAAGTGATCAACAAGTGATATTATTGTGATGCCATCAGGAACTTTAGATCTCAACTTGAAAAAGTCAGGCTGACTTTTTCAAGATTTGTCCCTGTGGACTGGAAAAACACCTAAAAATTGTTATGGCTCCCTTCTTCCTTCAACAACAATTTACCTTTTATCTCCATCTTGGTGTACTAGGTGCATTTCATGTACAAGAAGACCTATTCACCAATTTTAGTACTTTTTTCCCAAAAAGCATTAAAATCCCCGTGACAGTGTCCCTTTAAGTGTGAAGGTGGTATGAAGCTACATGAACTTCAGAAGCAAGCCCTCCAGATCCAAATTAATTAAAAATTATTTTCGTTTCCCTACTGCAAGTAAGAATCCATGTAATTGCTGACTTACCGGTCTTTTTCGTTCCCTCATGGGACTTATCTCTACTGAATCATATGGATCTTCTTCTTCCCCGTCATTGAATTCTTCCTGTGTTCTAATGCTTGCGGCATCAGTCATGTCATCTTCTGTCTCAAAGTCCGAGCCCCAGGGATCACTGTCAGAAAACTCATCACTTTCATCCTCATGTGACGGCATAACATATGCCTCTACAATCCAAGAAAAATAGAAATTCTGAATTGGTACATTAAAGTACAAGTTTACAATGTTGATTCGTTTTGATGGTCTTGATAATGAAAGTTCTTCAGGGAAAATTTAAAATTCACCTTTGCTGGGTCAACTTAGTTACTAACAGTCCACAAATTTTATCTGCTTCATACTACTATTGAACAGTGGCATATATATTTTGATAATTCCTGGACTTTTCCCTTTAGAAACTTTAAGAATTTTTATTTTCCCTGACCATTACCTGAGCCGTGGCAACCCTATTCATGTTTATTTTGCTCTAAACCCTTTAAGCCCAATATCAACATACAAATTCTCCTGCCTGATCTCAATACATTTTCTTATACTATAAGTTGGGAGAATTTGTTAAAAGATCAAAGCAATTTCCCTTTGGTGATCATTTTATTAATCTGGCTCATAACCTTTTCTCTTGATGAAGTATTGATATTGTAAGGAGAAGTTTGATGTTGGTTACTCTTGCGACTTACAGGGTAAACATCCATACCTTGATTAACAATGACCTCATCATATGATTCGAAACCACTTCTCCAGCTGAAGCTCTCTGCAACACTGTCTTCTACAGGGACAGAATCATAAAGATGGTCATCTGAATCTGACAGCGCACTACCAATTCTGTCACCTTCTTTTAAAACAGGGGAGGTTACTTCCGTAACAGGATTAATATCATCTTGAGAGTAGAGATAATCATAAAAGGATTCCACTTTTCTAACACCACTTTCTGATGAATCATCAAGGAATGACAGAACCCTACGGCTAGTATCCATCTTATCGACCGTCTCTACTGACAAACTGGGGATCTCATCTTGATTTGGACTTGACGTTAGGACTGGTTTGCAGACAATTTCTGTAGGTTTTTGTTCCGAGCCATCACTTGTCACAGAAAGCCCGTCATCACTGGCTGTAGAACCACCTTCTGAAGAATTTTTCTCAGAGAGATCGGGTTTTGGGCCAGAAGTAACTGCAGACTTTGGTGCTTGTGGCAGGCGCCTTCTTGGAGGCTTTACAGGGTCGCTTCCAGAGCTTTGACTAGGTGACGTCTTCTGTTTATGATCAAGTTCTCCACTCTCTGCTCTTTCTAATTTCTTTTGAGGGTGCCGTCTTGGTGGTTTTGTGGGATGAGCATCAGAAGAATCCTCGACCGTGACATCTCCTTTTTTTGCATTATCACTGTTTCTACTATCCTTACTCTCACTGTGATCACTCTTCATTGGTGTCCACAGCTCCTTGTCACTTTCCTTGCGAATTTTCCGTTTGTCTTTGTGTGACTCTTTATCTTGATCACTTTTATCAGTGTTAAGTTTTGAGATTTGCTCACTAGATGCAGCATTATCTTCTCCTTTGTGTGCATTTTTCGACTTATCAACTGCACTGCTAGGCTCAATCAATCCTTTCTTTTGACTGTCCTTTGTTAATTCTGAAGCGTTTTCACCAGAAGTTTTGGCACCCTCATTTTCTTTAACAATTGGACCAGTATCAATCTTTTCCTGCACATCTTCTGGTGCAGTTATACTGTCTTTACTTCGGTCTGTTTGGGATGCGACATCATCATAAACGATGGAATCCCTTTCACTTCTAACACTGTCATCCAAATTGCTGGCCATTGTATATGGTTATGTATAATCCATCATGGCAATACCGGTTTCCAGAACTGTCAAAAATATAACATTGCACTGCTTATTAATCTAATTGGTCAGCCCTGAATTAAAACACCAAAATTGAATTCACTTTATCTTGTTGCTATGTACATGAATATGTTGTGGTTTAAATTTATCGTTGGTTTAAAATGTTTCAAACCAGCTTGAGTTTTGTTTTTCATTGCCCCTATATTTAATACCATTATCTGCAATAACGAGAAATAAAAATCTAACTGGTTTGAAAAATTAAAAAAAAAGATAAATTATTTAAACCACAACATATACATTTTTTATATATAAAACAAAAACATCTTACGCAATTCTGCTGACGCATGGGATATACATAAATTATGCTACGAAATCACATGGAACATTCCATGGTACGCTACCCAACATGGGCAATAGCTCAGTTGGCTAAAATTTATTATAATATTCTGCACGATTGAGCAGGATAATTGTTTTGTTAATCAACAATTTGTCAATGAAAAATATTTTTTAATTACAGCTAAAAAATACTGTGGTTACGCAGCACTATGTATATCACAGGATGTCTGTTTTGTCTGGATGAATGAGTTAATGGATAACTTACAATGGCTTTTTCACTATATATGGGCATTGCGACAATTAGTTGAATAGTAGGTACAACATAACGTGTTGTAGTTCAGTTTTACTCATCTTATAGCTGGTACAATTTGGTATTTTCTTTTGTTCTGGAATGTAGTAAATTATGATTATAAACAACCATACTCCAGAGCAAAGGAAAATACCAGGGATAATTAAATAAGTTTATCCTGGTTTCCGTAGCATGAAGCGACTAGGAATATTTCTACTCCCCCCTGGATGGGATGCTAGTCCATTGCAGGGTTACCCCCAGCAGTAAATTCGCCGGTACCCATTTATACACCTGGGTGGAGAGAGGCACTATGAGAGTAAAGTATTTTGCCCAAGAACACAACGCAGTACCCCGGCCAGGGCTCGAACCCGGACCGTTCGATCCGGAGTCCAGCGAAATAACCATTAGGCCACCGCGCCTCCGGGATAAGCTCCGGCCTGATGGGCCCCTTGGCTCATAAGCAGACTTTACCTTTACCTTTTTTAATTAAATAATTGAGTCAAAACCTACGTATGCATGTAAATTACATGGAATCCTGATTTCTCAAACCTCCAAGGGGAAACACAAACCAGTTTGAGGAGCTGGTGAAAAATTACAATAACACTGATATTTTGCACGAGGTTGCAAGTTGCCCTGCAGGGGCAAGGAAAAGTATGAGCAAGCAACCTCGTTCCCAGGGTCTCTCTCTCCCCACCCCCAAGAGCGAGAGAAGAGAGACCCTGGTTTGGTCTGGTCACGTGTCTACTAAATTCTAGCAGATTACAAATAAACAACATGGGGAAGAGGCATATAAGTGATATGTTTGTCGCTACTTAGCCCAGCGGAGAGTGGAAACTGTTGTAAATTAAAACAACCACACGAGGACATGCCCTTGGTGAGTACTTTCGCGATTCCATAACAAATGTCGAGTTTGTTGACCGTCTCCTAGTGTAAATTCAAATTGCTGCAAGCTGTGTAAATCGGTTGGCAGCTTATCCTGCTCAAAGAATATATTTGCAAAAGGAAATCGTGCACTGCTCGAAATTATAATGGGGGTGACATGCCTAGACAACTCCTTTGTGACATTTGTATATTTGCCGTACTATATTAAATTCGGTCTTTCGGCCTTTTGCTTCTCACTTGTTTCTGAAGGGTACTACATGCTCTAGCTCTGTGATTTACCACATGTTTTGCTTGTTATGAGTGGTTTCTTTTGGCTCTGAACCATTAATAGCGGCATAATACAACATGCAAAACAGTCAACAGATTTGCGCATGTGAGATTTCAAATCTACATTTGAATCATGTGGTGCCAGAACATAACACAACGTACAGCGACAAAATGTTCGATCAAAGTAATGCAATAAGCATAACCTTTACAACACAAAATGTGTCTCTAAAACCAACATTTGGCTTTCTCAATGTAAAGCTACAACGGTCTCTGGTAAAGCCGGACAAAGATAAATATGTCCAGATCAGGCATCGCATTTAACGTAAGTAATCAACATTTTCACTGAATATTTCAGACCTTGTTCTTCCAGAGCGACCACTTTCACAGCTTTAAGCATATCTTGCAAATAGAAATGAGCCAAAAAGAAAGTGTATTAGTGAAACATGTGGCAAATCACAGAGCGAGAACACAGTGGGGGCGTCAAACGCTATAAACAGGAAACCGTGGAGACCTATGACCTCTAGACATTTGCAAGGCCACAGTCTTGCGGCTCAATTCAACTTATACTGCCTCCAAGTATTACAACATATAGAACCCTTCAGAAACAAGCGAGAAACAAAAAGGTTGAAAGACCGAATTTTATGTAATACGTCAAATATACAAATGTCACGAACTGTAAAATAGCAACATCTCATCCACGATAAATTGCCTCAAGGCACATCTCTTGCTTCACCTTTAAATTTATATTCTAATAGATACTATTTGAAATGACAGCCTGAAGGCCGCTATAAAATATGACACGTAATGACGGTACAGTCGGAGCACGTATGATAGAATAGCTTTGAAATCGACAAAAGACAGCGCGACAAAATACTTGATTTTAGAGGACCCCTCCCTGATGTTTTCAATTCTCTGAAAGGCACGTGACCAGACCAAACCAGGGTCTCTCTTCTCTCGCTCTTGGGGGCGGGGAGAGAGAGACCCTGGGAATGAGGTTGTAAACTCCTCGATCACTTCTGGATACAGCACAGAGGTATAGAATGCAAGTGTGATATTTGTTTGTTTTGGAGAACCTTTGCATACCAGCTGTCAATTTTACTGTGAATTTTTGTTCGCCTCAAGAGATTATGTCTAAGATTGAAGATTTACGAATTTGGTGGAAATCAAAACAACACATCCAATATTTACTGGTGTTGACATTGTAAAAAAGAAATAAGATTTCGATTAGCCAGAGCAATGCAGTGGTTGCCATCCTTGGAATCAAGCTGACAAAATGTATTTGTTTTACGTTATTGCACATTTGGACTATTTATTAATTACAAACCATGACTGGAGCTACCGGACTTCCTGTTGTTCATGATGAATTTTTTAACATCTTGATTTACATCTCTCTGTGGCAATCAAAGCAAATTCCTTATCCGCATTCAATACGAATAATAACAAGCAAGCTAAATTCATAGAAGAAAAGATGACAGAACCTTCTGATACCTCGCAATCAAAGTGTTTTTCTCACGTTCGTATGCCGGCATGTTTGACATGAAATTCGAGAAGTTAGGATCGACACCCAAGATCATGCGAGCGGGCCGGACATTATCCATGTGAGCGATACAAAGCAACTTTAACCGCATTGTTCTGTTCCCGAGTCCCTTTTCACTCTAAGTAATCTTGCAATAGGTATTTTGATTTCACGACAAAGGTTTGATTACGCTCCAGCTCCCCATAAACAAAATCAAATCGACGAGGCGATTGCAAAAGCCCGCCATTTTGTGAACAAACGCTCCGCTCACACAGGCAGGCATTTGCAGCATGAGACAACCGCAGAAAGCACCATTTAAAACATAACAAGGGTGTATTGTACTGTACCTTTTCTGGCAAGATAACAATTAAATTCAGCACAAAACTTCTGCTCACATCCTCGAGCAACCCTTCAAATCCAGTCACTCTTAAACGAGCGCACTGCCAAGGAGTCTGGAACTAGCCCAGAGAACAAAATTACCAGGGGTAGGGTAAGGTGAAGTGTTATATCAGCGGGGAGTAAAGTTTCATTTGGTTTTCATTCAAAACATCTTATTTTACCGTGGTTCTTAGAAAATCAGTTTGGCAAAAAGGGGCAAAATGGCCATGAAACAGAAAAATGTATCCCGATGGTCTTAACATTGTGAAGAAACATGTGAGTTATTTTACTTGTACTTCTTTATTATTTTAGTTTACTTTACCTTTAATTTTACACTGCCTATCTAATTAGTTTTACCTGTTATATGGAGAAGTACCCCCACAGTAATATCCAACCCCACGCATTGCCATCATGACAACCATGTTACATCACATTATTATTCCTGTATTAAGCCATTTTACCAATTTAGGGCAAAAGAACACGCAAAATATGCCACGTTATTACACTGTAGAACAGGGCAAAAATACGGACTAAAAGCGGAGCAACAAAAATGGCCGAACCAAATTTTATTAATTAGTGGATCCCTTATTCGATACCCTGCGAGCAGAGTCTTCTTCGACCTTCCCGACGTATCTAGGAAGACCGAAGAAGACTCTGCTCGCAGGGTACTTATTCGATTGTTTAACATGTAATACAAGCGGACATTTTGCTCATTGCTCATATTTTTCCTCGCCCCTTCGGGCCTCGGAAAAATACTACACAACTCGCAAAATATCCGCTTGTATTATATGTAAGCCATCGAATACGGTGTGTATATTGCATCGCAAAAAAAAAACTTATTATAAAAGGCCCATAAACACCATACAAAGAAGATCAAGACACAAGTTAAAACAACTGTTTTAATGTTCACTTTTTTCTGCTGTCTTGTTGACACTATCTGTGGTTCTTTAAAACTGTATAAAAGCTAGCAAGATCTTTACAATGGGCAAGAATAAAATATGTTTTTCACTGGTCGTAGACGGATACGGATCTCAACTTTCCTTAACATCTTAAGAGAGAAGAAGGTCTGGGAGAATACATCAGCTGATCAGTTTAGCAAGTGCAAAAGAAGTATAAGAAAAGAAAGTTGTGGGCTCGATATTTACCAGCTGTTGTTTAGGAAATGAGCCTGTACTCCTTCCCGGGGAGGAACAAAGGCTGGATTCAAGAGAGCGGCGGATATCGAACCTAAAGAAAGTGGCCGACCTGTTTAATACACTATTATTGTTAGAAAGCAAATATAAGATGCTCCCATATTAAGATGCGGTAAAACCCTAGACAACTTGAACACCAGATAGAAATTGCATATATACTTGTAGCTGCAAGAACACGATATATATGTATATATACTGTACAATCAGTTCAATTTGTCATGTAGTCATAAAAGTTTTAATATTAAAATAGTGTGGATTAAGCTGTAACTTCTTCCTGATGGTCTCCATTGGTGGTTTTCTGTTTTTTCAAGAATTCTTCACCCTCCTGAAATAGTAAAATAACAAAAGTAGTATAAATATTAAAAACAAAGTTCTGGCAACAAAATTTTCCTTTGAATTGGCTGATCTGTACATTACATCTATTGTCACTGCAAAAATTGGAGCTTTGATAACAGCATTTTTACCAACATTATAAAAAGAGTCCCTATACTTTTTAAGTGAAGTGTAATTGGAGTTATTTATTTCTCTGTTAAATGTGATTAAAGCTTTTGTTTTTTCGTGGTTCGTGATCCCCAATTTCAAGATCTTTTCACGTGCACATGAACACAATTTTTAACTCAAACGCGACCCATGAATAAAGAGTTGAATCAGACATGATTCATGAATCATCTTGTTTTGAATGACTTTAAAATTACAAATTCTTTTTGGTATTCTTGTAAATGTTTGTCTTTGGTTTCAGCTCTGTGATTGGGTTTTGAACAGATGAAACTTTTGTGAGCTTTTGAGACATGATATGCAAAGCTCGAATCAAATTTCTGCAGTTTAAAACCTTCCGAGCCCAACAGTCTAAACAGGGGTCGCCTTGATTTTTGCATGAACGTGAAAACATTTTGCTTATTTTGGTTATTTTATTATTTGTGTGACGCATGAAAAGGCCAGATATTCTTATGTGATTCAAGTTTGCAAAGGGGTATAGGGGACCCTATTATAAATCATTTTAATTAGAATTTTAATACAAATTTATTTGCTATATTATAAATATTCATGAAGCTTAACTTCAGCAATAAAAGTCTGAAAAGGAGTAAACATTAAAATAATATGCCAGGATATAATATCACCTCGTGATGCGAACACGGTTCGTGCATTTACAGAAACATGCTACTGTTCAGTCACGAAAGTCACGATTGTGAATCAGATATTTACAACCAACAAAGTTGACAGATGACACTTAAATAGCGAAAGGTTCTGCTTTTTATTGACTAACGTTGTAGAAGTACACACTTAAAAAAAGAAGTTAGTTTACACTTTCTTCTGTTGTGAAAGGGTTTATTTAAATGTTCGCGATCTTATTTCAAAATCCAAATTTCGAACCGGATATCGTGCGCCCCAGGTTAAATCATGTTCCGCTTGAGTTTACGCGTAAAAAGCGTGGCGCCTCACTGTGAATTCAATAGCTATTTGTCTCGTGCACAACAAGAGCCATATTGACATTAAAACAATAAGCTTTCCTTTGATTAAGACAGAAACCGCAATAAACCATGCATGACATGCCAAAATGGCGTGACAATCATGTACATTTCTGGCTGGTCGATCTAATTTTCGCTGCACGATCACAACTTCGCGAAGAACACACTGGTAGAATACTACATGTAAACTTTCCATGCAGTGATTTTGCAAAAAAGAACTCGATTTTCTCTGTGAGCGGAAATCATTAACATAATTTAAATTTCCATGTGACAATAGCAAACAACACCAACACGGAATTTATAGAGACTGTTTTCTTCAGAACAACAGACCGGTACCTGAATCAACTTCAAACTACGAACTTTTTTTCAAAACAATTCGTGCTGCATTTTTCCTTAACTTACCTCGATCGTTTCTTGCATAGTTCCTTTTCGCTTGAGATCAGGTTTTTCGTCTTCCTTGTTGCCGTTCTGTTTATCTGCCTCGCTTTCTTCGATCGCCGCTTTCACCGCTTCGGCTTCTCCACGTGTTCCACCGTCTACAGTGTGGCCAGCGTTTTCCAGAAACTTTTCGCCCTCCTGACAGAGAAATACACCGTTGATTAGCGAAAAAACCTCCAAACAGCAAGCCAAAGATAGCTCCTAGAGAAAATTGTCGATAATCTCACCGAAGCGGTCACA